>OZ024833.1:80245674-80845674 GCA_964016985.1 Anodontia alba | reverse complement strand
ATGTGCTAATTTTCTCATATAGAGACGATCTGTATGAATCGTCAAATCCTGTTTCAAATTGTTGTTGAAATTTTTATCCAGCAAATCTAAGTGTCAATCTGAATGCACCACTTACCAGAAGTGAATGAGTTTATTAACCCATTGTATACTGAATAGACTCTCCAACACTATATATTGGAAGTGTCCAATTTCAATTTTAGGTACATGTATATCCGGCTATGAGATTTACATATTCCTAGAGAAAAATGGCTAAACTATTTGCAAACAGTGGTGACCCTGATCAGACGCCGCATTCTGCGGCGTCTGATCTGGGTCTGCACTGTTTGCCAATTACCCTTTTACGGGTCTCCCGACTACAATGGGTTAATGAATTAATTCTTTGAATAATTGTAAATAGGCCACACCCACTGAGGAGGAGCTTAAGAAACAGGTGGAGCAATGGCAGGAGGAGGAGGAGGATGCACCAAGAAAGGTGGAGCCAAATAGACCTAATTTCTATGGAGCAATAGAGGGTAATCTGTTAACCCTTAAAGGGCCATGAAAAACTGCATCTGAAAATGTCGTCTGTTTATGTCGTCTGCTGAATATTCTTGCAGACTTTCCAAACCTATTTTTTGCATACAGGCAAACAGTGTGGACCCAGATCAGACTGCTCCTAGAGGAGCAGTCTGATCTGGGGCCACACTGTTTGCAAAAATGACTTTTAAAATCACAAGCAGATGACAAAGCAGACGACAATTGTTGTGATTGGCACTTTAAGGGTTAAAATCAGATCTGATTTTAAAGAAAATGTTCAAATGAGTCACTGTACAGTCCCTGATAAATGTTTAACTTTTTTTGTGTGATGAAATCATGTTTTTGTTTTCATCTCTGAAAAACATTGTGAGATCTGAAATGAGATTAAATACAGGTACTTTTTTTTCAAAAAGAACATTAATGCCTCAATTCTAACATGAGTTAAGCCCTGATGGATGTTAAAAATTGATTTCTGTGCAAAACCATTTGGTCTGATTCAAATAACAAGGACCTTGCTGCCGCAGCCAAACACACAAATAATTATCCACATTTTTCTTTTTGGACTTCGACTACTGCAGGAATGACAGACGATTCTCAACGGACAATAGATGACGCACAGATGCAGGTGTAGGGTGTTATGCCTGTTATGGTTTTGTACCCTGGGTCCTCCTACACCGAAGGACACAACCGCAACAACGAACGATGATTCAAACAAACTTATATTTAATGGGGCGTACACAAATGTACAGTTTGAAAACAGCATTAACGCATCAGTTATGACATGGGACTGTTATATGATAATGTAATGTCAGAACTTGCAGAGCCTAGATAAGGCAGTTTATCAAAGAAAAAATGTTGAAACTGTTGTTATTTCTCAATAAAAACATTGTGGTACTCATTAGAAATGCCTTGGTGAGGCATTTCTAATGAGGACCTACAACATGTTTTTGTCGAGAAAAAAAAATATGGATTAACTCTTATCTAGAGTAGTGATTACTTTTTCTTGTTATCTCCAAGTCCAAAATTTGACATTTCATATTTGCAGAATAGGGGAAAAAATAAATGGAACGACCACATAATGTGACATTTTACAAATGAATGTGCAATTTGACTTCTGAAGTTAGAGACATATTGAAAATATTGTGGGAAAGAGGAGAGCAATTTCTCTTCTTTTCCACAAAATTTTGGTGCCTGTTGTTAGATTTCTGTGTTAAAACATGGACCAGATTTTCACTCAAAGATAAGCGGTTGTTCAAGATAAGCCAAGGCGAGATAATGAGAGTTGATTGTACTTCTAATGAGAATCAGCTTATTGACAGGTATATAATGAAATGATATGCCATTCATATAAAAACCTACAGGGATTGCCCTATTAGAAGTAAGGAAAATACTTTGCTGCATAGCTCCAGATAAGAGGGGTCTCTTGTAAATATTTTTCTAGTTTCTCCATGAAAACATATTGTGGGTACCCGTTAGAAGTGCCTCAATGAGGTGCTTATAATGAGTACTACAATTCATATTTTTGTAAAGAAAAAAAAATATCAATATGGTTGAAAAAGCACCTTGTCTGGAACTATGTTGCTGAATACCAATCTTATCCAAAATGTTTCATTACGAAAACCTATATAATTTTGACCCCCCTTAAACCCCACTTTTATACAGTAAAACTAGGGTTTACATGGTTAAACAGTTTTCTTATTTCTGCTCAAAAACATAGATTTTGGGTACTCGTTAGAACTGCCTCAATGAGGCAGTTCTAACGAGTACATCAGTCTATGTTTTGAGCAGAAATATGAAAAATATCAGAATTTTTTATCTGAAATGTTTTTGTTTTTTGAGGTGAAGTTTTCTATATATTTGAATAGGCGTGTTTTATAATGTGTTATAATTTGTAGGTGTAGATGTTGGGACTGTGTGGCTAACTAGGATGGAGTGTTGTAGAGATGGAATACACAGGTAATTTATAGGAAGTGCTTTATAACATGGTTCATTGTAGCACAGTTCTGGATATAACCTGGTATAAAGGTGGACTCCAAAGAAATGTACAGATTACAGGGTTCTCACTAGGATTTTGAAAATTGGAGTAAAATGCTGTCGTCCAGAAAAAGTTGGAGTTTTACCATACTTTTCTATTGAGACTTTCCAAAAAGTTGGAGTCAGAAATGAAAAGTTGGAGTAACTTGCTCCAAATCTGGAGTTAATGAGAACTCTGGATTATCAAAAAATGTATAGATTATATAGAATAACAATCATCTATGGTCATTTTTTGTTTTTCAGTCTATACATTTTTTGTAGCCAATCAAAAATGTATAGATTTTATAAAAGAAAATATCATTTATGATATAACATGGTTGTTTAGCTAACATGGTTTTTTCTTTGGAGTCTGGCATGTTACCTAAACAATCCTGTTGTATCCAAACAAAACTGCTACACTGTATAAAAAGATTGCTTGCTCTGCAACAATTATGAAAGACTATTTTCTCTCTGGTTTTTAAAGAATTTGTTAGCTTTGTTAACACTTCTAAACAGACAAGAATATTAGAATTAGCTGCTTAAAGGGAAATGCAATGTTGTAAAAAAAGAACCTGAAATGAAAGCTTTTGACAAATCATGCATTTTGATGTAAATTTGATAAAAATTGGATAAAATTTAACAAAGTTAAGATGTTTCAAGATTTCAACACCATTCATTATCAAGGGTGGCGCCATTGTATATATTTAATGAGGCTCTAAATATTTGAAAATATTGAATATAAAATCTTTTTGATAGAAAACAACAAAGTTTTCAAGGAAAATCAGTAAATGCAAAGAGAAGAAGCTACATGTATATGCATGTACACAAATATGGACAATGAATACTGTTCATTACGAAAACATGCCTATTCAAATATACTGAAAATTTTACCACCAAAAAATAAAAATTTACAGATAAAAAATTCTGATATTTTTTCATATGTCTGCTCAAAACATAGATTGTGGGTACTCGTTAGAACCGCCTCCTCGAGGCAGTTCTAACAAGTACCCACAATCTATGTTTTGAGCAGAAATAAGAAAAATAATGTATACCCCTGTAAACCCCAGTTTTACTATATAAAAGTGGGGTTTAAGGGAGTCAAAATTATATAGGCATGTTTTTGTAATGTGCAAATATTATTTATTTAGGTTTTGCATATTTAATTGAGGCTATATGATGTCATAAATTCTCATTAAATTCTCAAAATGGCAGCACTCATGAATAATTATAAGCTGCTTTGATAGCTTCAAGTCTTGATAACTTATTTTTTCATCCGATTTTGTTCAAATTAGCATCAGAATGCACAATTCTACAAGAGCTTGCATCTCCGGTATATTCTTTCATAATAAAGCTTTTCCCTTTATTTCAGGGATGGGAAACTTCAGAATTAATCCTGATTTCAGGATTGAGAACTTTCAATTTAAGCATTTAATTTCTCTTTTACACTTGTTTTAAAGACTATCCTTTTCTATCAAAAGTAGTTATTTGGGTTAATATATGTCTGAAATAACTTCAAAAAACTAATTGTTAAATTAATTTTAAGTTGTGTAGCCCCAGATGAGAGGGTTTTTTCGTATAATAATTTTCATATTTCTCAATAAAAGTTTAATGTTGTGGGTACTCATTAGAAGTGCCTGCCTGAGGCACTTCAGATGAGTACCAACAATATATGTTTTATGGAAAAATAAGAAAAAATATAAGTAGTTTTTGGATGAAAAAAAATGCCTTATCTGGAGTTATAAATTGTTTTATTGCAGTTTCTCAGTCCTACAAGGGGAAAGTATTCAATTTTGAGAACTGAATTTTTGGATTGAACCCTTGTCCTGCTGAACCCGGATATATCCTGCCTTTGCAAACAGTGTAAATCCAGATCAGTTGGCTTCTGATCAGGATCTGCACTGTTTGCCATTAAGTATGTGAATCTTATATCAACAGCCTTGATCAAGTAATCTAATTGGCTGAAAATTAGAAATGGGTGTGGCTTCTTAATTTATTCAGCAGGACAAGGGTTAAAGGTTTATTATTAGCAACTTTTCCCATCCCTGTTATTTACAGCAGTGAAGAAACATTATGCACAATCAAATTTTTCCTTTTGTCTTATAGTTCCAAAAGGCTAACTAACTGGGCAGTCTTTTCATCAACCAAGCTCTGACCACCATTAGACACAAAACCTAAATAAACTGCTACAGTCAGGTGTAATTGCACCTGATGTTTTTGTCTTCTGTCCTGGAAGGAAAATGGATTTGAAGAGTTTTCTTTATAGGTCCAACTAAAGAGAATATCAGGAAGACAGTTTCTGTTAATTTTGTGCCAAAATACATTTTATAGAGACTCTGGGGGTAGAATGTCCACAAGATACATTTTGTTGTAAAAAAAAAAAAAAAAAAAAAAAAAAACTTTTCTAAATTGTCACCTCAGTTCATCATCTGATGGTGAGGGATTGTGTAATTTATTACATCACAAAAGGCAGATGACTAATACGGTGAATGTCCTTAAATTTCAAACACTTTATTCCATACTTTTTGGCCTAAAATTAGCTTTTTATGCAATTGATTCTTAAAATACTTAGTGGAATGGCAAACAGTGAAGACCCTAATCAGTCTGCTCCTTCGGGATCTGGGTATGCACTGTTTGCATGTGCCATTTTGTCAGAAGCTTTGGTGTACAAAATTTTAGGACATTTACCGCACTGTTTGCATGTGCCATTTTGTCAGAAGCTTTGGTGTACAAAATTTTAGGACATTTACCTTAAATCATAGGGATCTTTTTTTTTTATTATAATTTCATTATTTGTTAAAGACATACTGCAGTAAAAACTTATTAATTAGTACTATGTAATACAGTCAGAATGTTGTATTGTTGTCTGCTAGAATTTTGAATGGCATTTTAAGGATTAACCCTTCAAGTTCCAAGCAAAATTGTAAAATTTCTAATTTTTAATGATTTCTCAGAGAAAATAAGGCTTGACATTTGATGTGAATTGTCTGCTAGGCAGGCAGACAATTCACATGAAATGTCAGCTTATTTTTTTTTTTTTTTTTAAACTGATAAAAAAATATCTCAAAATGTTGTCTGCTGTAGTTTGGTTTAAACATATTTTATTTCATATATTTCTCAATACATCAATACATCTACATAGACATTACATGAGTATGTTAATATATAAAAGGGATTCGAAAAAAGCTATATAGCTTATGTGAATTCGTTTCCCTCGGTTCATGAGCATCAAATCAAAACGTTGTGACCATGCATGTACAAGTAGTTAACTAGCTAACTAACTAAATAAATAACGAAGAGAAAGAAAGGTGAAAGAAAAGAAGCGAAATGAGAGTGCAGTTTAAGAACTTTGAGAGTAGTGGATGTATAATAGAGACGTATTAGAATACGACTTATAAAAAATAATATTTTCCAGGCACAAGCACGTAATATAGGCGAGAAGTAAAGAGAGTGATGTGTCGACCCTACTTAAATAAATAAAAATCAAAACCTTTCAAGCATTGAGACTTATGGATTAAAACCGATTTTAAACTACAAATGTATTGTTATATTAGAAAACTAAACAATATTCAGACAACATATTATGTTACTAGCTATATGGAAATTGGTATTGATATATGTCAGTTTGTAGGACAGTGGACAGTTCAAGAGGAGATTTCAAAGCGTTTGCTTCTTTGAATAAACTTATGTACATATTTAAAAATTGATTCATTCGCTTCATCTGTTAAAGCCATGTTCCCGAACAGTAGGGTATGTAATGTTGGTTGGCAGAACTGCGATACTTCATGCAACATATCCATTCTTATAGCGTTATATTTTCGGCATTCTAACAGAAAATGTTTGTTGGTCTCGGGTAGTCCACACGTGCATCTCGGGTCTTCAATGATATTTTTATGGTATAAATAATAGTTTAGAGAGCTACAGTTAGTTCGAAGTCTTGCATGATGTATTTGACCTAGTCTGTCACCGACATAGAAATAGGATGGTGTTTCACGTGAATTAGTACTCAAAGATCTTTTAAAAGATTCTACTGTGGGGGAATTTCTTGATAAAACAGGTAGAGCATTCCAGTCTCTGACTACTGAAGGTAGAAAGGATTTGTAATATAGTTGAGTGCCAGCATGGATGTTTTGCAAGTTCTCAGCGTTTCTTAGACTGTATGAAGACGCTTGACCGACTTGATCAGGAACTAACTGTGTCAAATAATTTGGTGAAAGTCTGTTAATCATTTTGTAAAAAAGAACAAGTTTATGTTTTCTTCGTCGAGAGCTAAGCTCTTCCCATCCCAATTCATTATACAGTGAAGCAAGAGAGACTAACTTAGTTGTTCCAGATACTATTCTACCGGCTTCCAGTTGCACCTTCTCAATCTCAGTTTGATCAAACTGAGTGCAATTATCCCATACGACATCTGCATATTCCAGTATGGGTCGTATAAATGTAAAATAAATTATCTCCAAAGTCTTGCGATCAAACTGGAATTTAAGTTTTCGCATTATATTTATTCTTGCCCAAGCTTTGGATGTGATAAGCTCGATATGATTATGCCAAGTTCCATCATTTGACAAAACTAAACCAAGGTGTTTATGGGAGGTAACGTTTTCAATCGACTGGTTATTTAGGATCAGTTGAGGATGCTGTAGATCAGTACGTCTTCTTGTAATTAAGAGAGATTCAGATTTAGCAGGGTTGAAAGTGACAAGCCATTTTGTTGCCCAAATATTAATTTTTGAAAGGTCGTTATTCATAACAGATGCGGTATTTTGCGGAGTATCGACAATAATATATAGACTAGTGTCATCAGCAAACAATCTGATATTCGAATTAATGTCATTAACGATGTCGTTTATAAATATAAGAAATAGCAGAGGACCAAGTATCGAACCTTGTGGTACACCGGCTTTTAGATAAGACCAATCAGAACAAGAACCAGGAAGAACAACTCTTTGTCTTCGGTTTGTTAGGTAATCGGAGAACCAGTCCAACAAGCGTCCTCTGATACCCACATAATTTAGTTTATGAAGAAGTCCCCGATGCCAAACTCTATCAAAAGCTTTGCTTATGTCAAGAAAGACCGCCCTCACCTCTTTACCTTCGTCTAATGCCTTACAGAAAGTATTATACATGTTTACAAGCTGATTTACAGTTGAATCGCCCGTAACGAAACCTGATTGAAAACTGGAAATTGTATTGTTAGAAAGAAAGAAGTTGAATACATGTTTGTGCACAAGTTTTTCCATGACCTTTCCTATAGTATTCAAAAGAGATATTGGTCTGTAATTCGAAACATTGGATGCATCATCTTTTTTAAAGATCGGAGTCACGTTAGCTTCTTTCCAGGAAGAAGGAAAGGAACCTGAGGACAGAGATGAATTGAACAGGGAACATAATGGGTTGGCTAGTTCAGAAGAGAGCTCTTTAAGTATTCTGTTATTTATTCCATCGGGTCCGGAAGACTTTCCTAGCTGGAGATTCTGCAGTATATCTTTGACTTCATTAGGGTTTAATTTGATACCGTGGATTGAGGGTGTATTATCACTGATATTCAATTTTGGAAGTTCCTTATTATTATCTTGAAGATTTGTCTGTCCTATAAAGTGATCATTTAGAATATTAGCCTTTTCTATGTCATTGGAGTAAATTATGTCGTCCTTTAAAAGCGTTGGAATGCCTGAACTGCTTGATGATTTAATAAATGGTTTCAAATATTTCCACCAGTCGTTACTGCTAGGTTTTTGTGTTTTTAACTTGTTGGCTATATCATCGATGTGAGATTTCTTTGACTTGCGAATTAGTTTTGTAACTTCGTTTCTGTATTGTTTATAGAGATTCATGTCTTGCGATAGTTTTGTTCGTTTAGCTTTCTTGAAGAGACGTTTACGTTTTCTGATCATTGTGCGTAGCTGACTGTTTAACCACATAGGTTCTGCATTTCTAACTGTTACGTATTTGTTTGGTATGTGTTTCTCGGCTAGCGAAATTATATAATTTGAAAGATTAGTTGCATAAATATCTAAGTCTTCGTTTATAATATCATCCCAATTAGTATTACTTGTCTCTTGCCTTAACGAATTATAATCACCTCTATCATATAACCATACTTTCCTTTTAAAACTCAAAGTACGTTCTTTTATCAAGTTATAAAAACAGTAAATAGGACAATGATAGCGGATGTTCTGACACAGGAAAGGCTCACCTACTCCACTTAGAACAACATTTCCGGGATTACTTGAAATTAATATGTCGATTAATGAGGAAGAATGTTCTGTAAAATGAGTAGGTTCGTCTATCAGTTGTAATGAACTGTACTGATTACAAATATCATCTATTTTTTTGCGTGTATTCTGCTTTAATAGATCAAGATTAAAATCACCAGTAATAATAATGTCTTTGATACCAGTATCATGAGCAAGATCTATAGACGTTTCAATGTCAGAAAGGACTGATACGTTAGAGTTGGGTGGTCTGTAGAAGGTTCCTATAAGTACAGGTTTGTTTTTTATTAGAATTTCAACCCAAACACATTCGACGTTACGTAATTCAAGATCATCCCTTCGTCGAGAATAAAACGTTTCCTTAACATAAACTGCTACTCCACCGTGCGCATCCGCTTGTCTATCATGACGAAAAGGTGATTTGTAGCCTTGAAACTTGATATCAGAATCTAGATTAGATTGCTGTAGCCAAGTTTCGGTCAAAGAAATCATGTCAAAATTGTTAAGTTCTAATTCGACTGAGTCTACTTTTTGTAAAAGGCTTTGGACATTGTTATGTACAAGAGAAAAATATTTCTGAAATAGAGTAGGTGAGATGTCGGATAGGCTGTCATGCTCTAAGTCACTAGTTGAAGTATTACTGCTGTTCAAGTTATCACTGCTATTGCTATTTGGACCAGGATTGAGTTCTATATCGCCAGATCTGAAGAGAAACGTCCCTACGAATAACAAAAATTCAAAGTTTGTAAAATATTTGATACCCTTAAGCCTCAATGCAAGACTGTAATGTAATCCGATTCACGATCTGTAAGTATTTATATCTACAGTCATTATGAAATATTGTCTACCAAGGCGTAAAACACTTTGAAGATCACGAATCGGTTCAGTCGGATATAAGCCAAAAGAAGGTCCCCTGAAGTATATAGTACAAAGATTGTAAGAGAACAGACAGAAAAACAGGTAATAGAAATGTAGTAAAGAGAAATTTTCATTTGATACACAAAAGTTATTAAATTCTGTGGAATTTAGTTGTTATGCTTCTTTACTGGAACTACCGTTCATAAGTTCATTTGTCAGATTTAACAGTGCTGAAAATTCAGTAAAAATCAAAGGACACTTTGTATATCCATTGCCAATGGACACAAACGAAAGAATGTACTTAGGAGGTCCTGTTAACCGCCTTATGTTTTGTCCATAAAGAAGATCGCTACCGTGTCAGAGCATTTTAGTTACATATAAAATTTATTTGAAGAGCAACCTTCTAGTTAGGCTGAATGACTGGTCCCACGCTGCAGCAATCAAGACATCCGGGTAAATGGATATATATAGTTACACAATCTGTGCTAATAATTCGGTCGATATTGTATTTATGAAGTAAGTCGTTGAGAAGAAAAATACGATAATAATGTACTTGAGCATTGTCTGTAATAGATGTAGCAGAAGGTATAGCAATGTAAAGATAAGAGTGCAGATAGGTAAGAAGTCAATTAGACACACTAGTACTTAGGTGTAGGAGCAGTAGATACGAAGGTAGTAGTAGAGGAGACCGATAATAGTGCACATATGATTAGTTATGGAAATATAAACATAATTATATACATTTTGTACAAACTTAGGTAATACATATGTATCGAACAGACAGATCTGCGCAAACAATCCAGTCCCGGATCAGACGTCATATGCGACGTCTGTTCGGGACCTTTACTGTTTGTTACTCGCAAGAACTGCTGTAGTTTTGAATGGTATGTTATGAAACATATGTAAAACAAAATATTTGTTTGTTTAGGCCAACAGTGGCTGGTATCCATCGCGGCGCTGAAGGTGCCTACTCCATTGCTCTGTCAGGAGGATATGACGATAACATTGACCTTGGAGACTGTTTCACATACACTGGAGAAGGTAATGAATTCTGTTTCCAAGCCACTCCATATAGAAATCCACCTCTTGACATGTGTCACCAGCATAGACCCAGGTCAAACCCACATAGTGACTTAATTGGTAGAGTGTCTGCTTTGTGTCCAAGAGGTTGTGTGTTTGATCCCTGTCCTAGTCATACCTTTAGGGGCAGTTTGATCTTGGTCTACACTTTTTGCTTAGACCTACTTGTCCAAATACGACATATTTAGCATAAATATTTTATTCAAATAAAACAGGGAAAAAAATGCTAGGTTTCACTAGGAAAATCAGGTACGGTAGGGTTACCCTAAACACATATTTTTTTTTTATTTGGCCTAAGGTTAATTTCTGTTTGGAACACACTACCTGTAAATGAGTGGCAATGTCAGAAATAGAATCTTCAGAAATGCACACCCAGCAAAGATTCAGATCAGTGTGCAATTTCGTTCTGTCAGATCAGAATTTTCCCTGGGCCCATTTTGGATAGCCAAGGGTGCAACACTTATTCATGCAGACAAGGAAGACTGATCACGCTGTGCTTAATGTGCAGGCTGATTTAAGTCTTCACTGTGTGCATATGTTAGAAGGTACGTTTTGTCAAGTCACTGTTCAGATTTGTTTCTATGTGGTAACTAATTTGAGTTCATAGTAATATAATTCCTTCACAACATATGAACCCTTAATATTCAAACACCATGTCTTTATGGTGGTTCCTCTGAAATTTGAGCAATCCCATTAGACTACCTTGTAATGTGTAAAAATGTACTATGAAATCATGACCAAATTCCTATCATGTCTACTTGTTATTTGGACAGGCAGTTGAGAAAAGGGACCTTAGAACATAATGCAAACAGTGAAGATCCTGACCAGCTTGTGAATCTGCACAGTCTCATCAGGATCTTCATTGTTTGCCTACACAATATAGTGACCGTAGTGAAGATAAAGGACTAATAGGGAAGATCTTGACCTGATGGGTGGCTGCACAAACTGGTCTGGGTTTCTGCTATTCGTATATGTTCTAACTGCCTTTTTGTCAGCCTATGATCCATTTGTCTTTAATTGTCACTGATATTATTTTTTTCAGGTGGACGAGACCTAAAAGGAACAGCAAATAACCCAAAGGTAATCATTATGTCTTCTGCCCTGGATGGAAAAACTTAGACACGAAATAATAGATCAAAATACATTACTGTCCTTTCGACATCTCTTGGAAAGATGTTTTTTTTTGTTTGGCATTTTATTTTAAATGAAAATATTTTGTTCTGATTGACCATATCTTATCAAAAAACATTTGTCTTTTCTGTTTCTGTTCTCAAATTTTTACAGTAAAATTGAATTTACGGCCAAAAATTGGTCTGACCTATTCAATTTCTATAGTAAAGTGATTTTTTGGATTTTTTGTCTGAGAAAATATTTTTTATTTTTCTTTGCTGAATTTTAATTATTGATGTTTCATAACAACATGGTGAAAATTTCAGAAAAAAGGAACAAGCCGAACTTGTTGAAAATCTGCGTCCAAGTTACCTACCCTACATATTTCTGCATAATTTGCACTCATTTTACTATGGGAACAAGTGAAAATATTTGATTTTTTAAAAAACAATGACTAGAATAAAACTTTTTGCACATAGGTATTTACCACAAAAGGTTTTGCATTAAATCATGACAATATTTTGCAAATTTACTTCTTCTGTATAAAGCGCAAAGCAAAAAAGACTTCCTGAAAGATGTCGAAAGCACAGTACTTTGTATACATTGGGCTCACTAGCTAAATACATGTATTCCTCTGCAGATAGGTATATCCTGATTGGAACTTTATAAAAGCAATAAACATAATTCCAAGAAGCCTGTATGCAACAATGTTTAGAAATCAAAGTAGAAATTTTAATTTCGGCAATATCATCATTGACGTCTTCAATTTTGAGAATTTATGCCCACTTTAAAGAGGGCCAGTAGCATTTCTTAAAGGTTAAAAGTCATCAAATTATGTCCCTACCCCTAAGGGAGGAGGCAGGGGGGGTGGGGGTTGCAAATTGTTTTTGGTGCAGATCCCATTGGTGTCGGTGTTGGCATTGGCGTCACACTGTCTTGTCTGCACAATATCTTGTGAACCAGTGGTTGGATTCTTACCATAGTTGCATGGATACATTGAGACATAACAAAGAACCGATTAGATTTTATTGACCTGGACCTAATTTTCAAGTTCACAGCAGTAGAAAAAACTGGAAATTCTGTGATGCTTGTCTGTACAGTACCTTTTGAACTAGTGGTTGGATTCTTATCAATTTTTCATGAATATAATTGAGACATAACTAAGAACTGATTAGTTTCTGTCTACCTACGTAGATTTTCATGAGTCTGTTCAGATACGCCACCTGACGACGAAAGGCGGTTCTAGGACAGTCTCATTTCCAGTATAATATATATGTGAAAATACAGAAAATGCAACAGTCACATTCCCTTGCCCCACATGAATAAACCGCGTGCTCAAAGGCAGTAGAACGTCTTTAGAAGACGAAACCAGGTCTGGACGTCCATCAGATGCCATCGATGAAGAAATGTGTAACAAAGTACGGGATCTGGTGTACTCTGTTAGGCAAATTAAGGTGGAAGAAATAGCAAATGCATAACACATTTCACATGGTAGCATTTCAACAACTTTACATGATCGCTTGGGTGTGCACAAGCTAACAGCCTGTTGGGTCTCAAAATCCCTTAGCGACGAGCAAAAGGCAACCAGAGCATCAGTATGCAGCGCATTGTTGAAGTGGTTTAGGTCAAAGGAAGATGATTTCCTTTCACGTCTGGTGACTGTAGATGAGACCTCGGTCCATAATTATGAGCCAGAGAATAAAGCTCAAGTCGCCAGAGTGTAGGGCCGGGGTCTCCGAGACCAAAGAAGTTCAAAACGCAACCCTCTGCTGGCAAGGTGATGGCAGCTGTATTTTGGGATGCACAAGGTGTTATTATGTTGGACTTTCTAGCAAAGAAAAGTACAATAACAGGTGCATATTATGCAAATTTGCTTGACTAACAGAGAACTGTGATCCGTGAAAAACACCGAGGTAAAATCTCCAAAGGGATTCTGCTCCAACAGGACAATGCGAGAGCCCACACTTGCAAAATTGTAATGGATGTTGTTGAGCGGAATGGGTACGAGCTAATACCGCACCCCGCCTATTCACGGACTTAGCTCCTAGTGACTATTTCCTATTCTCAAACTTGAAAAAGGATATCCATGGACGTCATTTCCGGTCCAACAAAGAAGTCGTGGCGGCAGTTGAGGAGTGGGTCATAAACAAGGACCCTGGCTTCTTCAGTTCTGGGCTGATGGCACTGGAACACCGTTGGTCCAAGTGCATCATTCCAGAGGGCAATTACATCGAAAAAGAAGAGATCGATCTGACCCAGAAATAAGTTAGGCTGGCTTTTTATTGACTCGCTTTCGTAGTTTATATGTTTATTGTGTTTGTCTTTTTGCTTTAATCTTGTATATTTCACTAATTTCACTTTATGGGGTAATGTGCAGAATCCTTTCAGGAAAAGGAGAAATGCATTGATCTGAATGGCAACATCACAGTGTGACAAATAATTATATCCATTGACTGTATATATATTGGGTTTCATTTCCAGAACTTACGTACAGCTCCTCAGTCGAAAGACCAGACATTGACTAGAGGAAATCTAGCTTTGAGCACGAATGTGGAAACCGGACACCCCGTTAGAGTTATCCGAGGGTACAAACTGACCAGTCCCTTTGCTCCAGAAGAGGGTTACAGATATGATGGTAAATTAGCATATTTACCTTACCATTTAGTGGCCTGGGTAAAAATTTCAGCAGACAACATTTTCAAATATTTTCTTATTTTGACCAGAAAATAGGCTTTCACACTTCATGCAAATTGTCTCCTTCGGAGACAATTTGCATGAAATGTCAAAGCCTATTTTCTGGTGAAAATAAGAAAAAATATAATCAATTTGGTGTCTGCTAATTTTGCCCAGATAGTGGTAAAGGATAATAAGATTTGATACCCAGGGCCCGGTTGTTCAAAGCGTCGTTAGCTTAACGAGCTCGTTAAGGGCCATTTCGTTAACTATTTTAGCAGATTCAATATACAATTTTCTGAAATTTTTTGCTGAAAAAATGTGAGTAGCTTTTGCACTGCAAAAGCTACTCACATGTTTTCAGCAAAAAATGTCAGCATATTTGTGTATCACTCCATGTAAATTTTAACGAATCGTTAACTAACGACATCGTTAGTTTTGAACAACTGGGCCCTGATGTAACCAGGGAGAGTCTGATTAGACCTTGCAGGAGTGTCAGCTGATCAGATTCTTTTTTTAGGTTTAGATATCCCAAGGATAAGGTACATTTTTTTGCCATTTTTGGCAAGGAAGACAAATTTTGAGATTTCCCGTTTACTTTTAAGGGGAGAAAATTATTTTTGTAGAATAGATCCGTTTTGGGTTGATTGTTTACAATCGAGGCTTAGTATACCGTATAAACACCGGAAAATCCTTTGTTGTCCATGTGATTATCATTGACCAGTGTAGTCAAACAGTGCATTAAGAAGAAATCCAGGTAACAGTTATAGCCATGCTATTCTTGCTGCTGTGATGTCAGAGTTCTGTTGATAGAGGGTTATCTGTAAAACCTGGACTGGGACATTTCAGTTAATGCAAACAGTGCAGATCCAGATCAGACACCTGAATGTAGCATCTGATCAGGGTCTGCACTGTTGGCTTAAATTACAGGAAGTTAAGTGTTAAATGAAACAGTCTTAAGTTCCCGTTCACGACCATTTTCTCAGCCTACACTATAGGGATCAAACATGGTTTTTCATGCATTAACATTCGCCAGGTCCCTTGGGAGTTGTTGAAAACCGAGGCCGGAGGCCGCGGTTTTCAACACCTCCCAAGGGACCTGGCAAATGTTAATGCATTGAAAAATCATGTTCGATCGCCATTATTGCATAAAAACTGAAAACATTTGCTACTTTTCGCGTTATTTCTTGAATTATTTTGTTTCGCCTTTTCACCGATGTCACGCGAATGCTATTTCCACGGACTATGCTCGTTCTGGGGCAGGGAAGTACACAGCTCGTGACGGCAGCAATTCTGTGGCCCCGTACGAGCATATTGAAAGTTCCGTAGCCATGCATTAACAGCGCGTGAATTGCTTTGTTAATACACGGCTTTTCGCCGGTTAATGCACAGCTGTTAATAACGTGCGACACTGCTTGTTTTGCAATAATCAGTAGATCCACCAGTGCTGTCAATGCTTTAATTTCTGAAGGGAGACAAAATCATTTTGACTAAAGTATGTGAATTCCCCTAAAGTGAACAGTGAAGTGCCAGACCAGATGACAGGAATGTGCTGACTGATGTGGACCTTTGTTTTTCACATTTATGATAAAATTAATTTAAAATAATAGTGTATATACCAGAAAGAGGGACAACTTGTGCAGACAGTAAGTTGCCTCCCATTTTGTTGCACCTGTGTTAGCACGCAGGTGGGATATAGGCGTGCTGTGACCCGTCAGTTCGTCCGTTTGTCCATTCGTCAACAATTGACTTGTGAGAGCAACTCCTCCTACAGTTTTTGGCCAATCGTTTTGAAACTTCACAGATGTTTTGGCCATAGCGTGTAGATGTGCATATTGTTTGCTCATAATTCTCAGATTTTTTTTTTTCAACTTTTTCTGCTTTGTTAACTTAGTCAGTTTTTACCTAAAACCCTTATAGTCAGTGGGTGTCTTGTGAGCGCAACTCCTCCTACAGTTTTTGGCCAATCATTTTGAAACTTCACAGATGTTTTGGCCATGGTGTATAGATGTGCATATTGTTTGCTCATAATTCTCAGATTTTTTTTTAAACTTTTTCAGCTTTGTTAACTCAGTCAGTTTTTACCTAAACCCCTAATAGTCAGTGGGTGTCTCATGAGCGCAACTCCTCCTACAGTTTTTGGCCAATCATTTTGAAACTTCACAGATGGTTTGGCCATGGTGTGTAGATGTGCATATTGTTTGCTCATAATTCTCAGATTTTTTTTTTTTTTTTAACTTTTTTTGCTTTGATAACTTAGTCAGTTTTTACCTAAAACCATAATAGTCAGTGGGTGTCTCGTGAGCGCAACTCCTCCTACAGTTTTTGGCCAATCATTTTGAAACTTCACAGATGTTTTGGCCATGGTGTGTAGATTCGCATATTGTTTGCTCATAATTCTCAGATTTTTTTTCAACTTTGTTTAAAACTTAGTCAGTTTTTACCTAAAACCCTTATAGTCAGTGGGTGTCTCGTGAGCGCAACTCCTCCTGCAGTTTTAGGCCAATAGTTTTGAAACTTCACAGATGAGTAGGTCAGGGTCTGAAGATTTGCATATTATTTGCACATAAATCTCAGATTTTTTTTTCAACTTTTTTCGCTTTGTTAACTTAGTCAATTTTTGCCTAAAACCCTTATAGTCAGTGGGTGTTTCGTGAGCGCAACTCCTCCTGCAGTTTTAGGCTAATAGCTTTGAAACTTCTCATATGATTAGGACATGGTCTGAAGATGTGCATATGTTTTGCACATAAATCTCAGATTCATTTCAGCAGAGTTAGGGGTCCTTGATTTATCCCCAAAATTGGTTTCGCTCAATATCTTGTGAAAGAATTGATGGATTAAGATCATATTTTGCATACATATTGTTATTAACAATACCTAGCTTGGGATTTCGTCAATATTCAGCTGAGTTACTGGCCTTGATTAATGGGCAAAAATGATATCCGCTCAATATCAATATCTTGTGAAATAATGGACAGGTTTAGATAAAATTTTGCAAGCCAATATTCCAAATTTGCTACTTTGTCCATTTTTCTAACCTATCAATTTCTTGAATACTGCAAAATAGATTTTTTCAATACAAATAGGAACTTGTATGACTTTATCCCCGCAGGTGCGACATCGCTTTCCTTGGATTTCTTGTATTTAAAATCTTTCAGAAATCGGGGCTTCCATTTAAGAAAAGAGTTTGCTCCAGTTTGGAGTAAATTCTTTCCTGTAACAGTAGCCCCCTTGAGAAGGGAGGCAGCTGTTTTCCTACATTGCTTGTATAGTCAAGAAGCCAGATAAAGGCCATCCTTGTCTGTCCATGGAACATACTGTTGGTAAGGGAAGAGCCTGACTAGCATGCAGATACACAGATTGATTTAGACCTTTGTTGTGCTCATTGCGTCAGAATTTAACTCTTTGCATGCTGGGTAATTTTGCATGCTTTTTTGTTGTCTGTGGATTTATTTTTTTTAAATTAACTTTTTTAAAAACCAAATCTTTGAGGAATACCATCAGAGTGTCAAACAGTTTGTATCCAGATTAGGTCCAAACTTTTTGTAAAAGTTATCAGCAGACGAGAAAAGTTGCCACTAGCAGGGAAAGAGTTCAGAAATGTTCCTGAGGACATGGGTGTCCAGCAAAGACTCCGATCAATCATAACATTGACTCAGTCTGGCCATTCTTCACTGACCACTCTTTAGATTGACAAGAAGCCAGGGTTACTTCAAGGTAACAAAAAGGAGTCTTATTGGCGGTGCACATCACGAAAACATGCCTATATGATTTTGTTCCCCTTAGACCCCACTTTTATATAGTAAAACTGGGGTTCACAGGGGTATACATTATTTATCTTATCTCTGCTCAAAAACATAGATTGTGGGTAGTTGTTAGATCCGCCTCGCTGAGGCGGTTCTAACGAGTACCCACAATCTATGTTTTGAGCAGAAATCTGAAAACTATCAGTTTTTTATCTGAAAATTTTCAGTTTCTGGAGGTTAAATTTTCTATATATTTGAATACGGTAAATGTCCTAAAATTTCGAACACTCTAAAATTTCGAACACCTAATATTTTTGCCCAAAATAATTTCTGGAATTGTCCTAAAATCTCGAACAGTAGCAGTTTTGCAAAAAGGGGATTTCTAAAATTTCGAACACAGCTTTCTTCAAGAATTTTTTTATCAGCACATTCTAATTTCGGTAACGTTTTTTTTCCGTTACGGAACCGGGAACTAAAGTAGTAATGCTGAAAGCCACAGCAAAGCGTAAATGCACACACCAGTGTCATTTAACGAATTTTATGTACATAAATGGAATGGGAACCGTATTTTAATTTTATACAAGCCCAGGACATACTGACTGAAAATTCACAAGAAAAAAAAAAAAAAAAGACGACTTCCATCACAATGTTAGCCATTTCCACGCGACAGTCACGCGGATGTCCGCATGATAAGGGTTAGATTATGCACAGGCGATCTAGAACTGTTGTTACCTTGTGGCAGACATAATAAATATTCCGGTTGAAAAACGAAGGCCAGGATAAATCTATGGATCCGCGCTGTACGATCTGACTATTTGCTGTTTGTTCGTGTCTCTCACCACTACTTCGTATGACTTATTACTATACCTACGTAGATTTTCATGAGTCTGTTCAGATACGCCACCGGACGACGAAAGGCGGTTCTAGGACAGTCTCATTTCCAGTATAATATATATGTGAAAATACAGAAAATGCAACAGTCACATTCCCTTGCCCCACATGAATAAACCGCGTGCTCGAATGGTAACGTCACGAGAAATCGTGGCGGAAAACCGCTTAGAGGGAAAACACACACTTATGTTCGTTAAATTTTAGAGCATTTATTCATCAGAAATGCATATGAAACTGGCAGGTTTTAACATTAAACCTAAGTATTGGGACAAATAGTCCTGTTAAAACTGTAGACGCAGATCAGACGCCGCAGAGAAAGAGAGAATGAAACTAGTTAGGGAGAAGAGGGAACATGGAAAATACTTTTAGGACAATGAGACGTGCGATAAGTGAAGACTCAGATCATCTTTCGATGCAAGGGCAGTCAGATTTTGCCGTTTGTGGTAGCAAACAGGCATGTAAACTCCAGTTCTTGGAGAGATTACAAATCGTTAAATATATCAGTTTCAGTGATGGTTAAATGCGTTTTGCGGCGTCTGATCTGGGTCTACACTGTTTGCTCAGGCCTGTCTGCCCGAATACGTAGAGTAAGTACGGAAATTCGATCAAATCGAATCCCTTCAGAAATCATCCTGGATCTGCCCCTTATTCCAAAAAAAAAAAAAAATGCTGGGTCGACTCGTAAAATTCATCATCAAGACGTATGTAATTAGCTCCCTTAAACAGTAAAATCTAAAGAGTGAGGACCTTACTCCGCATTTCCCAGGGTAAAAATAAATATAAGTACTGTTATTCTTTTACATATATATATATATTGAGAACATTATAATTATTAAAATACCCAGAAAATGAACAGTCACAAAGCAACATTTCCCTTGCCTCGCATTAAGAAACCACGTGCTCATAGCGGTGCGTCACGTGAAATCGTGGCGGGAAACCTCTTTGGGAGAAAAACAAACTTATTTTATAGAGCCTTTTCTCGCCAGAAATGCATACGAAACTGGCACGTATTAAAAATTTAAAGAACTTAAATATTGGAACAGATAGGCCTATGCAACAGCGTAGACCCAGATCAGATGCCGCAGAGAACAAGGGAATGAAACTAATTTGGGGGAATAGGGGAACTGGCCTCTGGGCTTTTCAAGATCGTCCTCCGAGTATATTCGTTTCTTAATTAAAACCAGTATTGGTGTCTTTGTATTCCTGCATTTTTCACGGGTATTCCTGTATTTTGGTAGTATTCCGGTATTTGGATTAGTCGTGTGACCGCTATATCAGAATTCCTAAGTTGATCTGATCATTTCTGCAAAGCGTGAAGCACATGCGATAGTAAGAAAGTGCTACACGCAAAATTGTAAATTAGCATGTGCATCCACGCATTCTGATCTGGGTCGTTCCTGCTCGTCCGTACACTGTGTCCTTTGATAATTTCTGACGCTAATATTTAATTTTAGCGTGGTAAAGGTTTCAATAAGCACGCCGAAAATGTTTTCGTCGTGGGGATTAACGCCTCCAGCAAAATATTTCCTGTCTGACCGCGTGATTGTCATGATGCTCAGTGCATCCTATTTGAACAGGTAATGGTCCCAACAGAGATAATAGGTCCCAACAATCCAAAATGAACCTAATCATTTGTTACAAATGTGATCAGCCTGTGCACTTGCTGGAGACTGTGATTCATGTATTACAGTGTTTTATATCGATGACCTAATCAGCGATTTGAGTGGACACCATCCTGCACTAGACTGCGTCTCGCACTCTGATCTGACTTACACAAATGCACAAAGGGACATTTTCGCCTCAACAGGGATCTAATTGATGACAGATAATTCTTGCAATAAGTTCCGTTACCGAATTTTAAACGACAATACATTTTTCTTAAAGAAAGAAATATTGCTAAAAACGATAATGGCAGTTCACAGGTTTGGCATACGTAGTTCAGTTTGGTGTAGAGCTAAAATCTTTGATCTTGATCAGGCTGCATTTAGATCTGGTTGTCCGCACTGTTCGTTTATGTATGAGTCCTTTCCAATAGAAACGACCTTATGACATTTGAGACCAGCATAGACAAGATCAACATGTGTATCCGCGCAGTATATGTATCGGGACGGTCTGATCTGGGTCTACGCATATGGCCAACAGAATGCAGTGTGAATACTGCGTATGGAACGCCAAAGCTGTCTTATGTTGTTATATTTCTTGTTGTCTTGTCTAAGAATTGTGTGATCTTGTCCATGTATTATGTTATTATCTTAAAGACGCGTGCTGTTTTGTCAATATATAATGTTGACATGCCCACACACTGTCTTATTTTGTTAAAGAACCATTTTATTTTGTCACAACGTGGAGTTATCTTGTCTAAAAAGGATGTGAACTTGTCTATATAGTGTGTTATTATCTTACACAGGCATGTTATTTTGTCAACATATGGCGTTGTCTACACGGTGTTTTATTATGTCAAACGTATATGTGTTAAAGTTTGGGTCATCTTGTCTGAGAATAACTTGTCTAGACGATATGTTATTATGTCAAACCCACGTGTCGTTTTGTCCACACAATGTCACATGCGTAAATTTTCGGGAACAACATCACGCAGTTGAACAAGACAACAAATTGATTCAACAAAGTAACACCGCGTTTTAACATAATAATGTAGTCTTTTGCCATAATGATACACTGTATGGACAAAACAAGACGCGCGTTTAAATAATAAGACGTAGTATAGACAAGTTCACATACTTCATAGACAAGACAACCCAACTTTTTAACATAATAGTTTTGACATTATAAGATATTATGTACACAAAACAACACACCCATTTGCATAATAACAAGTTGTATAAACAAGTTCACATGCTTCGCAGACAAAATAAACTAACGTTTTAACATAATTACATTGCCTTTTAACATAATAGGACACTATGTGGAGAAAGCAACATACGTATTCAACATAATAACATAGACTTTTAACATAATAAGAAACTGGGTGGACAAAACAACACGAGTGTTAAACAAAATAACAGTTTGTATAGACAAGTTCACATGTTTTGTAGGCAGGATAACCAAACTTTTTCACATAACAACATAGCCTTTTAATATAATAAGATACTGTGTGGACAAAACAGCCCACCCGTTAAACATAATAACACTTTGTATAAACAAGTTCAGATGCCTCATAGACAGGATAACCCAAATTTTAACATAATAGCATTGCCTTTCAACAGAATAAGACGGTGTGTGGACATAACAAACCATGCATTTAACATAATAACACATTTACAGACAAGTTCACATGCTTCATAAACAAAATAACCGGATTTCTTGACATAACATAGCCTTTTAACATAATAAGACACTGTTTGGACAAAACAACACAAATGTTTAACATAATAGCATGATGTATAGACCAAAGCTTTTTAACATAATAACATAGCCTTTTAACAGAATAAGACCATGTGTGAACAAAACAACACGCGTGTGTGGCATAATAACACGGTTTATAGACAAATTCACATACTTCGTAGACAAGATAACCCATTTTTAAACATAATAAGATAGCGTTTTAACATAACAGGGCACTCTGTGGACAAAACAGCACATGCATTTAACATAATAACATAACATCTTAACATAATAAGACACTGGTTTGACAAAACAACATATGTATTTAACATAATAACATGTTGTATAGACAAGTTTACATGCTTCGTAGACAAGATAAACCAATTTTTAACATAATAACATAGCCTTTTAACACAATAAAACTCCGTGTGGACAAAACAGCACGCGAGTTTAACATAACACCGTGGCCTTTTAACATAATAAGACACTGTATGACCATTACAACAGAGCGTTTATCATGACAACATGACCTTTTGACATAATAAGACATTGTGTGGACAAAACAACACACACTCTTAACAACATAACACTTCGTATAGACAAGTTTACACACTTCTCAGACAAGATAACCCATCTTTTAACAAATTAAACTAGCCTTTTACAACATAAGAAAGCTATGGCGTTCCATAACTGCGCTTCAAAACGGTGGAGATTCTAATCAGTCTGCGCTTTTCACATTTAAACTCCGTACACTTCACCTTTGAGGAAAAGGACTTTTATGTTTCTGTAGTGGCTCAAACAAGAACAAACGTGCGGTAACCTTTTGAAGTATTTTTTGGTCAGTGCGGTAAAGTGAAGAGGGTTGTTATGTAAGAAGACAGTGGACTAAGCCAGCCTATTTTAAGAAAGTGGCACATTCCCGGAGTGCCGAACAAATGTATCTGACGATTAATTAGTGTACCAGATAATTAATTGTTTTGTTATGAGAAACATTATTCGACTTAGAATTAATCGGATGGAATTGAAAACAAACATCAGTGTGGTAATAATTTATTTGTTCATACAATTTCACATTCAGTTTACCAACCACGCATAGCAAATAAGAAAACCCATTCGTCGTTTTGGTCCTTTTCTGTCGTTTCGAGCGTCCGATAGCCAGGTCAATTTTGGCTGTAAATGAATCTGTCCTAAAATTTCGAACAGTAAAATTTTTCGCAAGTCATAATTTCTAAAATTTCGAACAGCAAGAACTGAAATTATTTAATTTTGTTCGAAATTTTAGGACATTTACCGTAGGCATGTTTTCGTAATGAGAAGTTCAGGCTTATCTGAGTTTTCACTGGATGTACATGTCAGAAGGACAAGAGACATTTCCTTTGTGGCACCTCTGTATCAAGGCCAGTGTTTGCATTGCATGGTCGGTAATATTTTGAATAAGGCTTTATTTTTTGACTGCTTTATGAGTCTTACATGTATATTTAGGACTATACTCTGTACAGAAGGCCTGGTTTACAACTGGAGTATCAGGATTTAAAGTGTGGAAGTTTGCTCTGAAAAGATGTGAAAATCAAGCCCCACCACCCTGGACATTTGCAGAGGTATGCCTTTAGAATCATAGATCTTGATATTCAGCCAAATGGGTAGTATGTTGATTGTTAGGGCTTGCTGTACTTACAGCAGGTTGGGGAAGGGGGAATTTCTTTTATTTCACAGACCACTCTGTAGATTGACAAGAAACCAGGGTTACCATAATAACCCTAAGTAGTGGAACAGATAGGCCTTTGCAAACAGTGTAGACCCAGATCAGATGTTGCAAACTCATCAAGAAAACACGCCTATATAATTTTGACCCCCTTAAACCCCACTTTTATATAGTAAAACTGGGGTTTACAGGGGTATACATTATTTTTCTTATTTCTGCTCAAAGCATAAATTGTGGGTACTCGTTAGAGTGAGTACCCACAATCTATGTTTTGAGGAGAAACATGAAAAATATAAGATTTTTTTATCTGAAAATTTTCATTTTTTGGTGGTAAAATTTTCAGTATATTTGAATAGGCATGTTTTCGTAATGTGCAGTGTTTGATCAGTGTCTACACTATCTTCCATACATATAGTACAATATTTTAGAAACCTCAAAAGGTAGTAGAATGGACTATTTCAAATTTTAGTACAAATATGGTAAGTAGATGAGGCATCCCAATACTTAGGGTAAAAATGGTACAGAATAACAACAGTGTTTCAAAAGTTCATGCTGATCTGAGTCTTCACTGTCAGAAGGACAAGATGACTCACTTTTTCCTTCAATCTGCTATATATCACTCTTTCGCTCTATCCTCTTTTAGATCGTCTGTCTCTTTTCTTTGAAATGACCATGTGTCATTTAACATTTTAACCTCAAACAATTTTCAGCAAAAATTTTTTACTGTATTCTACCTAATAACTGCACATACTCCTATAAGCACAATCACTTTAGATTATAGCCTGTCTACTTTTACCCACTTTTTATATAACTATATGATGTGGGTACTCATTTGAATTGCCTCAACAAGTTGAGGCAATTCAAATGAGTACCCACAATATATTATTTTATAAAGGAAATAAGAAAACATATATTCCATATGCATGATTAAATAGACCTGCATGCAGTCCTTTAGGTGGATATTTTCCTACATGTTTTTTCCAGTGAATGTGAAAAGCCTAAGAGCACATTATGGTAATTAGGTCAAATACCTTATTTGTTTATGAAAACCTTTGTTAGACAACCCGTAAATAAAGGAGTACCTACAAAAGGTTTTAATTGAGAAATGAGATACCCTTCCCACCTGGAGCTATGTATAATTGAGCCAGTGCATGACAAAAGCTACAATTTGACCTGTCCCAGCTAGCATTCTTTATAAATCTATAGCGGGCCGTTATCGGCCCGTCAGCTACCCTGACGGACCGATAACGGCCCGCTATAGATTTATAAAGAATGCTTCCTGGGGTGTGACCAGCAAAGACTCAGATCAGCCTGTATATCCACCCAGTATGGCAAGGCTTCTTGTTCATCCCTCTTTGAATAGCCTGGAGCTTGTAGAAGACACACATACCGCGCTCGACATGACCCCATTGGGTTGACTGGGCCGTAAAACCTCAACACAAACAATGTAGAAGGCACATGCCATCAGTAAAGACAAAGCAGATGTGCAGGCTCTTTTGAGTTTTTGCTGGTCGCACAAGTCTTATGATGGGTTTTGTCATGTGCTGGCTCAAATGTATTTAGATCCTTAGGAAAAAATAGTCTGTAGGAAATTTATTAAAGATTCCACGTAAACTGACTGAATACACATTCAAATCACATTTGTCAATTTTGAGAAATTACAATTGGAGAGACAGTGCATGAACCATCATAAATTAAGAAGAAATAATATGATAAATTTACATATTTTATTTCAGGGATGTGACAAAGATATGGAAAAGATAAACAATAATGAAGAGAATAAACCTGACCTAAATCAAATGGTAAGTACATATTTTATCACGTACTTCAGGCTGAGCTGACCTCAGTGGCGTGCCCAGAAAAACTGACTGGCTCGACATGAGGCTTATGGGTTGACTGGACTGTAAAACATCAACTCAAGCAAGCTACAGACAGAAAGCATTTTTGACATGAATCTATCACATTACATTAAGTACTGTGACTGACATCATCACCTGATCAAGGTCTACACTGTTTGCCACTGATCCTGTAGTTTCTAGACACATCTTGATATGTCGCTATTTAACCCTTCTCTTGCTGAACACAACATGCCCTGTCTTAGCAAACAGTGTAGATCCAGGTCAGTTGGCTTTCTGAATCTACACCGTTTGTAAGTAATTAACTATGTGAATTTCTATCAAAACCCAGGATCAAGTAATCTGATTGGCTGGAAATTAGAAGTGGGCATGGCATCTTAATTTATTCAGCATGACAAGGGTTAAACAAGAACTCAATGCAAAATTCTAATTTCTCCATCAAAATATTTGTGTGTATATTTACTTGAATTGCATTGTCTAGGTAATGCTAAAGAACAGCCTCAGTGTATGTATTTTAATGGAGAAATGAGAAAAAATATTTTGTGGAGCTATTGTTATAAATCTTTGGTAGTGAAATTTTATACTTAGCTAATCAGAGCTCTAAATAAGATATTGAAACTTTATTTCTCCACAAAAAAAGGTATGTTGTGGGTACTCATTGGAATCGCCTCAGAACTTAATAAAATGTCATATAAAAAATTTGTTTGTCCGGTTTTTGAACACATTTTTCACTCGGGCTTTTTTGTGTGAATGATTCGGGTAAACATGATATGCTGAGGCAGTTTGTGTGTACTTATAAAACATATGACATAAGTTTTAGTAATTAAGGAAAAATGTTTTCTAGAGATCTCTTTCACATAGGGTTTGTGTTCTGACTTTTTTTCCAGAATGACAACTCAGAAAGGACTGAGGGAAAAAAGAATACTGTCAACAAGTCTGTTGCAGTCTGTCCAGAAAAGCCTGCAGAAAATGAAAGTTGTGATTTAGAAAAAGGTGAAGATGATAAAGTTTTAAATGAAGAGAGAAGTACGACTGACAAAGTCACAGAAAATGGAAATGAATCTAATACAATAGAAGATGAGTGTGAGACAAGTGCAGGAAAGAAAAATACTGAAGGCGGGGATGGTACTGTGAATGAAACAAAAACAAATGATGATATGTCTGGTAAAGAGAGCACAGTTACAAATGAAGAGACAAATACAATTGACAAACTGCCAGAGGAGAATAATGAATCAAATACAATAGAAAATGATCAGAATAATTTGAATACAGATGAAACCATAGTAAATGGAAATGCATAATTTCAAATAAAGTCACAGAGCATCACCAGATAAAGCACTTTTTTCATCCATAAAGTAGATATTGTTTCTTATTTCTCCATGAAAACATAGAGTGTGGTATGTTTTAGAAATTCCTTAGCGAGATGCTTCTGAGTACCCACAGGAATTTCTATATGTTATAGTATTAATAAATACTAACTAGACACGATACTTTTGGAAATAGACTGGTCCAGAGAGTTGTGGTAGAAGACTCTACTCAACGTAAATGAGTTGTAAATAGCATTAATCTGTAGTTAGTGTGATTTTGAATGGCAGTAAATTCATAGCTCAAATGAAGAGGTATCTGGATAAATGGATTTTTTACTTTTCCATGAAAATTTGTTATTGGTATTTGTCATACCGATTTCAGTGAACACCCACAACTTACACCTAGGGGATAACTGCTTTCAAATTTGGCATTTGGGGAGGTAAATCGGCGGTTTTACGGTGGGAAATTTGGTTTTATGGCGACGCGTCAGCGGAGCCATAAAACTTAATTTGCGACCGTAAAACCGCCGATTTACCTCCCCAAATGACAAATTTGATGCAGTTATCTCCATTCTAATGCATTTATTCATTTTTTCTATTTCTGTTTGCACAAAACGACAAGTGCTGTGGGCTGCGTAAAACCAAATGCTAGCCAATGAGAAGCGACGTTACATGATGATATATAGTATATAGCAGAATATACCCTCGCAAATTTTTGACGTTATCCAATCAGATGTCGCGTTACATACGCGAGTGCATTAGAATTGTTGATACATGTAGGTCAGAAAATTATCACTACTTCTTTGTCGAAATTAGTATCTTACCTGAAGCTATGCCCTAGATGTTTATTTTTTAACTATTCTTAATAGTGCCATTTTCATATTCTTTTGTCCATATATTTCTATTACATTTTATTTTTATGACATTGCATTCTGTTTGTTCATAGCAATAGATAAGGCACTTCTTCAACTAAAAAGTATTGGTAATTTTTCTAAATATTCCATGAAAATGTTTTGCTTTTTCCCTCTTCCTGCTCTGTTTCTCTTGTTCTCATCCATTAGCTTTCTTGCCTTTTCTGCCTTTCTTTGGGAGATGACAGAAAAAGACTGACGATGGTTGATGTGTTATTAATTGTGGGTACTTACTGGAATCACTTTGCAAGGCAATCCATTGAGTACCACAATGTATGATTTTATAGTGCAAAATTAATTAACAAAAATTACCCAAATTTGTCAGCTTGGTTATTACCTTAATTGAAGCTACCTGTAATAGATATATCAGTTAACTTTTTGCACTGTCCAGACAAATTCAGCAAATTTGTGAAATTTGTGATTCTGTTCATATTTTTTGCAAGAAAACAGGGATTGATATTTCATGCAAAATTGTCTCCTTAGGAGACTGCATCAAGAGACAATCCCTGTTTTCTATAAAATAAATGTAAAAGATATTTCAAAATGTCGGCTGCGTAAATCTTTATTGATCACACTTATTACTTTGCATGCTGGGTAAAATTTTCAGCAGATGACATTTAGAAATATTTTTTCTCATTTTTCCTAGAAAATAGGATTTGACACTTTGTGCAAAGTGCCACCTAAGGATACAATTTGCCAGAAGTGTTGGATCCTATTTTTTGTGGGGAGAGGGGGGGGCGGGGGTACCATCAGTTTGTTGTCTGTTGAATTTCCCCATAATACTCTAGATGTTACCATTAAAAAGCATTGCACCTTTTCAAGAAGAGAAGAACTGGAGTCCTGTGTAGGAAAACCAACATGCCAGTACATAGATAGCAAAATATCAGACTTAGCTGTAGCAATCAGTGTTATCAGGGGCTTTGTTAACAGTTTCAATCCCAAGTTCCTGAATTGGACTTTGTCATCTTTTAATCTAGACGTGTCCACTGTTGTAAATTGGGGTGTCAGTCAAAACAACTGAATAGGCAAACAGTGTAGAAGAAGATGAGATGGCTTACTACAAGCCATCTCATCTGTTTCTGCACTGTTTGCAAAGGTATCTGTTTGTGTCTGGAGGAAAAAGGGTGCAAAAAAAAAGGGTTGGTCATCATAACTATGGTAAATGTCCTAAAATTTCGTACACCAAAGTGTCGCACAAAAAAATGGCCTATGCAAACAGTGCAGACCCAGATCAGGGAGCAGTCTGATCAGGGTCTACACTTTTTGCAATTCCACTAATTATTTTAAGAAAAAAATGCATAAAAAGCAGAATTTAGGCCCAAAAAAGTATCAAATAAAGTGTTTGAATGTTTTGGACATTTACCAAACTTTTTAGTGTTTTACACAAATGAACAATGTATAGCTTGTCTGGGCTGAATTGTTAGACTTGTCTTGGAATTTGCTATTTTCGTATACATTCCTTGCAGTTGGCCTCAGATATGGCTTACAAAAATATTGTAAATATGAATATTTTAAATTTCTATGCTGTTATTACATTTGAATTTGTTAGCATCAATTTTGTATTATTTACTAGCATGCTTGTTTTTGTGTGTACAATAAAATGGCATCTGTTGATTGTAAGTTACCATATCATTAAAACTTTGATCATTAAATATGGCATATATGGCTAATATTTTTGCTAAAAAATGTGAGGAGCTTTTGCATTTGCATTAAAACTTTGATCATTAAATATGGCATATATAGTAATATTTTTACTAAAAAATGTGAGGAGCTTTTGCATTTGCATTAAAACTTTGATCATTAAATATGGTATATATAGTAATATTTTTGCTTAAAAAAATGTGAGTAGCTTTTGCATTTGCAAAAGCTACTCACTTTTTTTCAGCAAAAATAACTGTGAATTAGATATTGTTCTTACTAGAACAGTTAACATTTTAACCACTAATGAGCTTGTTAAGCTAACGATGCTTTGAACAACTGGGCCCAGGCTGGTCTTGGCCTTTGTTGTTAGCATATACTCAGAAGACCCCCACGTGACTCATATACACAGATTATTAATTGAGTAATGGTAGCCATTTGTAAAAGCACCAAAACAAAATACTGCATGCTTATAGAAAAAAGTACTGATGTACTTTTTAATTTCAAGGAGCCCACTCCCACTCCAGCCCCCATCATCTTATAGCTGAACTTTGCAGGTTGTAAAATCTGAAGAGTAAAGGTCTTGATCAGAATAAGTAGTTTTAATATTTTACACAACCTGGACAGATTCAGCAGTCAACAAATTGATGATATATTTTATTGTAGGGTGTCAGAGGGGGTGTGTAGGGGGTGGGTTAGGATGAGAGAAAAATATTTCAAAATATTCCATGCTGAAATTTATACTCTGCATGTTAAATATTTGGATATTTGTGAACCTTTAGTGTTCCTGTATGACATTTGTCATCATTTGAATTCTGAGCATGCTTGGTATCAGCAGACGACATTTTGAAATATTTTTATGTCCCCCACAGGGGAGGGGGGCATATTGATTTTGGCGGGGGTCTTGTTGTCCTCGGTGTATGCATCTAGTCTGCACAATACCTTGTGAACCAGTAGTTGGAATCTTGCCAAATTTTCATGGAATGGGACAGAACAAAGAACTGATTAGATTTCTGGGATCTTGATCTAATTTTCATGGTCAGAGCAGTAGAACAAAATGAAATTTATAGTGGGGTTGGGGACATCTGTTTTCTCTGAAAACTTAGTTACTACATGTAGTTCTTATCTTATTCCAGAATATAAGATATAACATTTCAATTTGTCTTCTAAAGAGACACTTTGCATGAAATGTCAGATCCTATTTTCTGGGAAAAAATACGAAAAACGCCATCAGTTTGTCATCTGCTGAATTCCCCCATAGCATGCTAAGTGTTTTAAACACATTAAATGTTTTTGATTAAATATAGCAAAAATACTGTCAGAATTACTTGTAGTTATTTTCTATAACCCCAAATGTTTTTATAAGCATGAAGCGCTATAAAAAGGAAGAACCAAAATTCATATACAGAATGTGCAAACCCAGGTAATTCTGTATTTTCTTGTCATACTGTAAGATAGATCAGATGTTTTATTGGCTCACCTGAGCTATACTCAGGATGAGCTATAGTGATCACTTTTTGTCCGTTGTCTGTCCATGTATTAGTCCATCCATCTGTCAGTCTGCATAACATGTTAACCCTTTCAAATAACAACTCCTCCAAAGCCATTGAATCAATTTGTCCCTAATTAGGTAAAAATGTGGCTTTCATAGGGGGATTTAAAAATAGCTAAAATTATGGTGATCTGTCTCTTCGTTTGGTTGCCATGGCAACAGAAAGCACCCATAGACTTATAATGGGAAAATGATTAAATTGCAATTTCAGCATAATCAGTGCCTCCCCCTCCCCCACTCCCACCCCCCCCCCCCCCACCACCACACACACACACACTTATAGTTCCAAGGCAGTTCCTTTGTTGCAGTTTTTTTGTTTGGGTGTCTGTGATTAAATACAGTTGACCCTTGTTATCTCGACCTCGCTTATCTCGAATAACCGCTTATATCAAAGTGAAATTCCGGTCCCTGTTTTAACATGGAAATCTAAGAACAGGTAATAAAATATTGTGGAAAAGAGAAATTGCTCCTAATTTCTCCTCTTTTTCACATTATTTTATATACATATTTCTAACTTCAGGAGTCAAATTACATATTCATTTGTTAAATGTGGTTGTTCAATTTATTGTTTTCCTCACTCTCTCAACTCTGATATGTCGAGGTACGGATACCTCAAAGTGTTTCAGTGAGTCCCTTTGAATTCGAGATAGAGAGTCGACTGTATTTGGTGTTTGTGGGTGGTGTCCTTATTTGTTCCTCATCTGTTCTTCCTTTGGTGCATTGGGAGGTCTGTACTTTGTGATTGTGGCATTTCATGGGTATCGTCACATGGTTTTATTTTAGTTATAAATTTTTTCTTACATTACGAAAATACGCCTATTCAAATATAAAGAAAATTTCACCTCCAGAAACTGAAAATTTTCAGGTAAAAACTCTGATATTTTTCATATTTCTGCTTAAAACATAGATTGTGGGTACTGGTTAGAACCGCCTCGGCGAGGCGGTTCTAACGAGTACCCACAATCTATGTTCTGAGCAGAAATAAGAAAAATAATGTATACCCCTGTAAACCCCAGTTTTACTGTATAAAAGTGGGGTTCATGGGGATCAAAATTATATAGGCGTGTTTTCGTGATGATAAGTTTAAATCAATTTTTACATCACAGATTTACGCATTGTGTGAATATCTGTCAATAAGAAAGATATCATACATTAACAAAGACATAGAATGTACATAAAATAAACTTTATGTTTGCATAACTTTTGAACCAGCATGATTTTTCCATGCAGCTCCCAGCAAAAGGATATATTATGCACTCTAGCACAGCAACGTGATCTGTTAAATTCATTGACAGGTCTGGTAACATTCTTTTCTACCGTCATTCTCCCCCTTTTGCTGATTCAAGAAGGCCAGTTGTCAGTTTCTTGTGCAAGAATGTGCCCAAGTACTGGTTATCCGCTTAGAGGACTAAGCCTACCCAGTAAAAGTGTGGTTAGGTAAACTGACTGGCTCGGCATGACCTTATTGTTGACTGCGTCATAAAACTCCCAACTTTAAAAACTCTGGATAAAATTTTCAGCAGGCGACATTTTGAAATACTTATTACGAAAACACGCCTATTCAAATATATTGAAAATTTCACCACCAAAATAATGAAAATTTTCAGACAAAAAATTCTGATATTTTTCTTATTTCTGCTCAAAACATAGATTGTGGGTACTCGTTAGAACTGCCTCGCTGAGGCGGTTCTAACGAGTACCCATAATCTATGTTTTTGAGCAGAAATAAGAAAAATAATGTATACCCCTGTAAACCCCAGTTTTACTATAAAAAATGGGGTTTAAGGGGGTCAGAATTATATAGGCATGTTTTCGTGATGTTTCCTCATTTTGGTTCTGTACTTGATAAAATTGCCAGCCTGTACTGGCAAGGAAGAAACGAACAAAGAAATAATCTGTTATAAAATTTTAAGTAAATATTCAGCAACAAAATTAGATATATCAGAATAAATAAATATATAAATTCATATGTATGGTAACTGTCCTAAAAGTTTATACACTAACTCTGACTAAGGGCATTATTTGCAAACCAGTCTGCTCGAGGTTTATACTGTTCATTACGAAAACAAGCCTATTCAAATATATTGAAAATTTCACCTCGAAAAACTGAAAATTTTCAGATAAAAAACTCTTATTTTTCATATTTCTGCTCAAAACATAGATTGTGGGTACTCGTTAGAACCGCCTCATAGAGGCGGTTCTAACGAGTACCCACAATCTGTGTTTTGAGCAAAAATAAGAAAAATAATGTATACCCCTGTAAACCCCAATTTTGCTATATAAAAGTGGGGTTTAAGGGGGTCAAAATTATATAGGCATGTTTTCGTGATGTCATTCCACTACATATTTCAAAAGTGAAATGAACTCAGAATAAACACCTAAAGTTAGACAAAGTAAAAATATGAAATGCTCAAAATTTTAGGACAGTTATTGTGCGTACAAGAAATGGCAGCAAAATATAAAATAAGTCAATGTGCAGAAGACCTACATATTGTTACATGTATACAGCAAAAGGTCAGTTCAAACATCAACACAACAGATGGCACTTCGTAGTTTCTGACCGACTCGAGTGCGTAGTTTGCATATTACCTAAACTAGGATTTGTCACGAGATGGCGTGTAGCAGTGTACTGTTACAGATAACCTATGAAATGACGTGTGAAAATCTAAACCCTTATTGCATAAATGAACTAACAAAGTGTTCAAAGCATTAGCTCTTAACTCACACGCTTTCGGCAGGGTTGCCACGGTCAGGGAAAAAAGTCTGGAAAATGAAAAAAAAATTCAAATCAGGGAAAAGTCAGGGAATTTTGGTTTGAATCAGGGAAATTGAATAAAAAAATGACAAAAGTCAGGGAATTTCAAAATCTTCTGAAAACTGAGATGGCTATGGTGGTGAGTTAGTGAGTCTCTTTAATTTTCAGAAACATAAATTTACAGAATTGGCCTCATTCTTTTGTTTTTTTTTAATGATTGTTTTATTCTCTGAAAGTAAGTGCTCTATTTGAAGATTTGAGGACAGCCGTAAGGGGAGCTGGGAGGCAGTCGAAAATGTCTGGAAAATGGTGAAAAGTCAGGGAATTTTCAAATAGAAACTGAGTTGCAACCCTGACTTTTGGAAACAACATTCTTCTAACATGTCTAAGAAACTATGAATCTTGATCGAAATTGTGAACATAAAACATTGGCAGCTCAAGGAGTGCTTGCAATAATGTGTCTCTGAAAATGAAAGGGTTATATAAAATAAATGTGTAAAGGCATATATAAAATATGAAACAAATAATATACTGACCAAAAAAGAGGCAACACGTGAACTGTCCTGAAATAGTAAGATTAATATTTCATCACGAAAACATACCTATATAATTTTGACCCCCCTTAAACCCCACTTTTATATAGTAAAACTGGGGTTTACAGGGATACATTATTTTTCTTATTTCTGCTCAAAAACATAGACTGTGGCTACTCAGAATAGACTGTGGCTACTCACAATCTATTTTTTGGGCAGAAATTTGAAAAAAATATCAGAATTTTCATCTGCAAACTTTCAGTTTTTGGTGGTGAAATTTTCAATATATTTGAATAGACGTGTTTTCGTAATGTAATTTTTTCTGTTGCAATACAATTTATGTATACACGTTAGTCCACATTTTTTTTTCATGCATACTAAATATATTTAGGAATAAGCAATTCAAATAGACCCCTATTATTCATTTACAAGCATGTTTTACACACTAGACCAGTTTTACTCGTACAATACTATGACATTAGTCTTCATTCCTTTTGCCATTTAGTAGAGTTGAGTTTCTTTTTTGGTCGGCTTATTCTCGCTAAATTCTCATACATTTGGAATGTTATATTTGAAGTAAGGACGGATATGATGGTGTCACCTATATCTACAGCAGGTTTCAGATTTGCATAAAGATGCGTGAGGGGAATGGATACACTTTCAGTTTAGTCCCATCATGAAAACATGCCTTTATAATTTTAACCCCCTTAAACCCCACTTTTATATAGTAAAACTGGGGTTTACAGGGGTATACATTATTTTTCTTATTTCTGCTCAAAAATATAGATTGTGGGTACTCGTTTGAACCGCCTCGTTGAGGCGGTTCTAACGAGTACCCATAATCTATGTTTTTAGCAGAAATATGAAAACATCAGAATTTTTTGTCTGAAAAATTTTCATTTTTGGTGGTAAAATTTTCGGTATATTTGAATAGGCGTAATGGAAAGCCTCTGTGCAACGAAGCATGTGTAGTAGTCATGAAATGAATTCCGACCCAAATGTGTATCCAGTATAGCGAAAAGCATCACGAAAACATACCTATATAATTTTGATCCCCTTAAACTCCACTTGTATATAGTAAAACTGGGGTTTACAGGGGCATATATTAATTTTTCTTATTTCTGCTCAAAACATAGATTGTTGGTACTCGTTAGAACCGCCTCTATGAGGCGGTTCTAACGAGTACCCACAATCTATGTTTTGAGTAGAAATATGAAAAAATAGAGTTTTTTATCTGAAAATTTTTATTTTTGGTTGTAAAATTTTCAGCATATTTTAATAGGCGTGTTTTCGAAATGCGGGGATTTGAGTTTACTCTCTCAAAATCGATAAAGGTTGCCTTTTGAAACACTGACCACATGACGAAAATCATAGTCTTGGCTCACATGGCAGCGTTTTAATTAGGTTTGATTGCCTTCTGAAATTAGGTCTCTAAAAGGAAGGAATTCGCTCCCGTTTGGAGCAAATTCTTTGCTTTTTAGAGTAGACAGCTCTTCAGAAGGGGCTTGATGTGTAGGAAAGCAAACAAAAAATCACAAGAGTCATCTCCCTTGTACAAAATGGCGTAAAATCGTCCAAGTGTATTCGGGCCCCAGAAATGATAAATATTTTTTCTAATACGAGGGTCCTGCAAAACGTTTTGTCACTGGGTTCGGATTACTTCAGTGCTACGTTTTATCAAACATATTTTTATTAGAAACCTTCAAAGTATTCCCCCTTTACTGAAACACATTTTTGTAACCTTTTTATCCAGTCGCGAAAAGCAGCTAAATAGTCTTTTTTTTTTTTTTTTTTGGTATCTGTTGGAGACACTGCCAAGAGAACTTCTAAACGTATACTTATTTCCAGAAAGCATTTTCTTAAGCCTTGGAAATAAAAAGAAGTCACAGTGACTCCGGTCAGGTGAATAAGGTGGATGGTTTAAAACTCACCTTTTCAGAAGCCAAGAAAGACTTAACAACCTCATACATGAGAGGAAGCGTTCTCGTGTAAAAGGTGGACTCCTGACCATCCTTTGCTTGGTCGTTTCTTATTGTAAAAATCTTACACTTTCTTCGATACAGAATTCTTGTAGAATCGGCCTGTGACTGTATGACCAGATGGACAAGGCACTTGAACGACTGGCCCACTTGAATTAAAGAAAATTGCGTACAACATCTTTTTCGAACTTATGGTTCTCTTGGCAGTACGTGGGCGTTTTTGATCTTTTCGCTTCCATTGCTTATTATCAGCCCTTCTTTGTGGCTCAAACATGTGCACCCAGGTTTCATCACCTGTTAGCAAGTTAGAAATAATCCGACTATTACAGCCTTTGTATGTTTTCAAAAGTTCCCGGGCACATTTAAGGCGTTGTGTCTTTTGCTCCTCAGTGAGCAAATGAGGTACCCACCTGGCGCAAACCTTTCTCAGGTCCAAACGCTTTTTCAGAATTGTTTGCACACTGCCTTCTGATATGCCAGTACAACTAGCTATATCTTTGACAGACAATCGCGCATCCTGTTCGACCACAATCTTTACAGCAGGATTTTAGCCTTGGAAACAGAGGTTTTAGGCCTTCCAGGACGGGTATCATCTTCAACAGAAAATTTCCCAGCTTTTAAAGCTTTAACCCACCTTAAAACTGTGCGCATTGAAATGGTCTGAGGTCCGTATATACCACACAATTCATTAAATATCTGCTTTGAATCTCGTATATTAAGCCTAATGCGGCATTTAATATAGCTACGAATTTCAATCTTCTGGTACATGTTTCAATGCAACAAGTTAATTGGTCAGTGTTTTTGACTGCATCTGTTTCAGTTTGAAATAATTCCGTCAGTTGGAAAGCAATTTGCACGAAATAAACGGGTATCGTTAGCTATTCAACACACCATTCAAGTGCAGTGAAGCATTTTTAAATATAATTGGGATAAAACCAAGGAAGCCTATTAGTGACAGAACTTTTTGCACGACCCTCCTATTTCTCACTTACTGTTTACAGAAAACACTATAACACTCTATAATGAAATGATGATTATGCCAGAAATAATGAAATAAATGGTCATAAATTTAACACTAAATGAAGTCAGAAACACATTACGAAAACACGCCTATTCAAATATATTGAAAATTTCACCACCAAAAAGTGAAAATTTTTAGATAAAAAATTCTAATATTTTTTCATATTTCTGCTCAAAGTATAGATTGTGGGTACTCGTTAGAACCGCCTCGGCGAGGCGGTTCTAACGAGTACCCACAATCTATGTTTTTGAGCAAAATAAGAAAAATAATATTTACCCCTGTAAACCCCAGTTTTACTATATAAAAGTGGGGTTTAAGGGGTCAAAATTATATATGCGTGTTTTCGTGATGAGAAAACTGAAATTCTCTTCAGGTACCTTCATGAAATCTATCGCTTGCCGAAATATCCTATATTCACAAATTATTATCCGTGAAAGTGCTTAGCAAAGCTATAGCAGACCCTGGAGGGATGTTCAGCACTTCATTTCTTAATCTTTCATTATCATCCTTCCATGGTCTCGATATGGCTTATATAATGTTGAAAGGGATGCAAAACACCAAATCCTCATCGTGATCATGACAGACGACGGTTCTGAATTTTTTTTATTTTTTTGAGAAAATAAGACATGATACGTCATTACGAAAGCACGCCTATTCAAATATATAAAAAAAATTCACCTCCAAAAACCGAAATTTTTCAGGTAAAAAACTGATATTTTTCATATTTCTGCTCAAAACATAGATTGTGGGTACCCGTTAGAACCGCCTCGGCGAGGCGGTTCTAACGAGTACCCATAATCTATGTTTTTGAGCAGAAATAAGAAAAATAATGTATACCCTTGTAAACCCCAGTTTTACTATATAAAAGTGGGGTTTAAGAGGGTCAAAATCATATAGGCGTGTTTTTGTGATGTCATATGAATCATCTGCTAGGCAGACAACATGAAATGTCAAGCCTTATTTTCTCAAAGTGTCTTTTGCTGTACTTGTGATTAGCAATTAAAGGGTTATTGAACCAGAAACTTATTGTCTCTTGACATGAATTGAGTTAATATATCCCTTTCAGCTGAAAGATGCATATACTATCAGTATTTTTTTTTTCAGATATATTGCCTGTAAACTATGGCACCACGTACATACAATATGTCTAATAAAATTTATAAAGGTTACCTTTAGAAACAAAGAAGAAAAAGAATCCGAGTCACGGTTTTATTGGGACTCTTTATATGCCAGCAATACCTCCACTATTACGAGATACTGATTCTGTTTCCCTAAATCTGCAGATGTTTGTTTATATTGTTCACATTATCGTATATTGTGAACCCTCGTTACAACGACAGCATTTGTTCACAAAAAAGTTGCCATTATCATGAATTTGCTGTTGTAAAGAATACTTCATTGACAGAATGATATGTAAGAAAGGCCTTGTTTTATTCTCATTTCCTCAGAACATAGGTTTTGGATATTTGTTAGAAACTCCTGTCTGAGGCGATTCTAACAAATATTCAAAACATGTTTCTTTAAAGTATTAAATGCAATATTTTTCCATGATTTGTGACTAATTATTACCTCTTAAGCGACGGTTTTATGGCTAATTGTTACATCTTAAGCGACGGTTTTGTGACGGTGAAACTGTCATCATAACGAATTTTGTCGTTGTATCGAGTGTCGGTATAAAGAGGGTTGTCTATACTGTTTCTGTTTACCTAGATATAGATGTGTGCTTATATGTTCACACATTCTCATATACATGTACCAACCCTCCGGGTAAGCCGGCAATAATAATGATACATTTTTTTATTATTTTGCCCTATACTTACATGTACATATTAGCATTGCTTCGCCAATGCAGTTATAACAGGTAATCGCAGTATATGTTTCATATTGAAGTAAAAATACATTTTTTTTGTGTATCCGAAATATATTTTTTTTTATAAAATTTTACTATAACCTATTTGATTTGATATGCTACTTCCCCATTCTTCATAAAAGTGCAAATTTTTATTTCCTTGGGGTCATGAGCTCGTGCTAGTTTCGCTAGGGAACGTAGGTAGCCCTGCAAAGTATACTGCTGTCATATGAAGAGTCTCAATAAAACCCGAGACTGATTTTCGTTCTTTTCCGTGATCAGTTTCCAAAGGCAAACTTTACAGAGTTTATTCAATGCTTTTTTCTGATCTTATCTATATAGGGATCAAACATGGGTTTTCATGCATTAACATTCACCAGGTCCCGTGGGAGGTGCTGAAAACCGAGGCCGGAGGCCGCGGTTTTCAACACCTCCCAAGGGACCAGGCGAATGTTAATGCATTAAAAAAACCTGTTCGATCGCTATTATTGCATAAAAACTGAACGCATTTCCTACATTTCGCGTTATTTCTTGCACTATTTAGTTTCGCCTTTTCACCGATGTCTCACGAACGCAATTTGCACGGACTATGCTCGTTCTAGGGTCAGGCAGTACACATCTCGTAACGGCAGCAAATCTGTGGCCCCGGTACGATCATATTGAAAGTTGCGTAGCCGTGCATTAACAGCGCGTGAATTGCCTTGTTAATACGAGGTTTTTTACCGGTTAATGCACGGCTGTTAATAACGTGAGACACTGCTTTTTCTGCAATAATACACGGTAAAAAAACATAGTCCATATTATTTAATATTGAGCAGTATAAAACTTGTAAGAGAAGTAACAAGTAAAATATGAACTTTATAATATACGACCCTAAAACAGCCTGCATATACAAGTAACAAGTAAAATATGAACCTTATAATATACGACCCTAAAACAGCCTGCATATACAAGTAACAAGTAAAATATGAACTTTATAGTATACGACCCTAGAACAGCCTGCATATCCACGCAGTCGCATCACGAAAACTTACCTATATAATTTTGACCCCCTTAAACCCCACTTTTATAAAGTAAAACTGGGGTTTACAGGGGTATACATTATTTTTTTTATTTCTGCTCAAAAACATAGATTGTGGGTACTCGTTAGAACCGCCTCGGCGAGGCGGTTCTAACAAGTACCCACAATCTATGTTTTGAGCAGAAATATGAAAAAAATATTAGAATTTTTATTTGAATATTTTGGTGGTGAAATTTTCAGTATATTTGAATAGACGTGTTTTCGTAATGGTTTCTGCGTCCTTGACTGTAGCTATACTCTAAAACGTTTGCTATGCGCCGTCTCCGCATTATGTTTTGGCAGTAGTGTCTGTTTTTCCATCACGAAAACACGCCTATATAATTTTGACCCCCATAAACCCCACTTTTATATAGTAAAACTGGGGTTAACAGGGGTATACATTATTTTTCTTATTTCTGCTCAAAAACATAGATTGTTGGTACCCACAATCTATGTTTAGAGTAGAACTGTGAAAAATATCAGAAATTTTTATCTGAAAATTTTCATTTTTTGGTGGTAAAATTTTCAGTATTTTTGAATAGGCATGTTTTCATAATGCAATTTTAATTGTGGTAGGCGTTTTATACATTACCGCGTAGCATGCTGGGTAAAAATTTCAGCAGACAAAATTTTGAAATATTTAATTTCCATAAAATAGGATTTGACATTTTATTGAAATTGTCTCATTGGGAGACAGTTTGTATGAAATGCCAGATCCCTTTTTTTTTCTTTTTTTTTTTTTTTTTTTTTTTTTTTTGTGTGTGGGGGCGGGGGGGGTAATAAATAAAATGTCATCAGTTTGCCGTCTGCTGTTTGGATGTGTAGATTGATCTGAGGCAAAGGTGTCAGGTATCTTACGTCACCGGGGTGTCCAGTTGATATCGGCTTACAGTTGGGCAAGGCCCGCTATCCTTGTAGTAGGTAAAGGTAGAGGGGGAATGTTTTTATTCTGTTTCCTCACTTTCATTCCTGTCCCTCTTTCTTTCTGTCTCTCTCTTTCATCTCCTCTATATCTCTTCTATCCCTTTTCTCCCTCTCTCTAGGAGACGACACAAAATGACCCACAAGGGTTGACGTGTCGTTAAACCTCAACTCAATCAATCATATAAGCAACAAATATCTAAGGCTATATATACATATTGCTTGAAGCTATCTGTATACGTTTATCGTCTGTAGGGACGAAGACTGGCTTTCACGGTGTGACTTAACAATGGATGACATGTAAAACGACATAAACTCTATCGCATACTCTTCCTAACATACATTTCCTACCTACAAAAATATCACCGGAGAATTCATCACAATTTGATAAAAAAAAATATCACATGATAATATCACAGCTGAATCGCTATTTTAACTAAATACTGTTCGTCCCTTGTTACCCACAGTTGAGTCTACTCCCAGTTGTGTTTTCTGAAATACAAGAAAAACATCTATGCATCAGACACTAGTTCCATGTACTTATAAGTGAACCAGCGCACAACAAAACCTATAATAAGACGTGCGGTCAGCTAAGAATCAGATCAGCCTGCACATCCGCGCCGTCTTATCAGAGTTTTCGCTGATCGCGTGTGCCTTCTACAGCCTCCGGGCTATCCGAAGAGGGATAAACGAGAGCTCTTGCCGTACTGGGTGGATGTACAGGCTGATCTGAGTCTGTTGGTCACACATTTCTTATAGTAGGTTTTGTCGTACGTTGGCTCATACAGTAATTAGTAAATGTTCCAACGCATTACGAAAACATGCCTATTCAAATATACTGAAAATTTTACCACCAAAAAATGAAAATTTTCAGATAAAAAATTCTGATATTTTTATACTTCTGCTCAAAACATAGATTGTGGGTACTCGTTAGAACCGCCTCGTTGAGGCGGTTCTAACGAGTACCCACAATCTATGCCTTTAGCAGAAATAAGAAAAATAATCCATACCCCTGTAAACCCCAGTTTTACTATATAAAAGTGGGGTTTAAGGGGGTCAAAATTTTATAGGCATGTTTTCGTGATGGTATAGTATAGAATATGTTTTCATATTGCTTTTGATCAAAATCAGGAAATAACAGACTCGATTTGATTTAATACTTTTCCTCATTAATTCCCCCTTAGGAAGAATCAAAGTCCTATTTGCTACGCATAACCTTGTATCACATAATTTACAATCTTAATAATTATAGACTATTCATTCTATGTACGAGGGCCATTCAAAATGTTCTCAGCCCTACCATGCTCTGAACAGTTTAGAGGACATTTGAATTGTTGATTCTATGCAGCTATTCTACAGACAAATAAGTATTCATCATTTTATTTTAGAATTCGTCTTCAGTTTTAATTTGCTAAGACTATTTACACTTAACACCCCACCCCATCCTTCCCGCCCACGTCCCCCATTCACTTTTGTGTACGTCTTTGACCACTCATAACTTTTGTATAATCAAAAGTTTGCATTAAAATCTTCGCCATGATATATGCAAGGGCATCTCTATAAGTGATAGTATATTTATTTCTAATTTTAGGTCATTCAGAAATTCTAGGCACAAATTTAAATGCCGAGAATAGTATTGTTTTTTTTTTTGTTTTTTTTTTGTTTTGTTTTTTTTGTTGTTTTTTTTTTTTGTGTGTGTGTGTCTGTGTTTTTAATTATTTCTGCAGAGGGTGCATACTCTGAAACCGTACTGTGAATGCCCAGGAAATTATAATTTCAAAGTCCTTATGGCAACGTTTTTGTAAGATGCTCATGTTTATCTGTGTAAGAACATGTTCTTGGATTTATGCACAGAATATTCAATAAACGCAAAAATATGAGTTATTTTTAAATTTCAGGGGTGCATAATTTAAGTGTTAACGGTAATGCTGATACATGTCAAAAATAACTTGTTTTGTAATCAAACCATCAGCAATTGAACAGATTAAATATCGACTACCCTTCTTGTGTTTGAGGGGCAATATAAGAAAAAAATAACCAAAGGATTTTGGAACTTCTTTTCAGATATCTAATGAAATACTCCCAATAACATCCATATTAAGTTGGTATGCAAAGATCCACCAGAAGGGGATAAGGCCAGGAACTTTTTGAGCGGCCCTCGTATGTTACAATATGACCTCCCTGTAACATGACGTTATCATAACGCACTGTCTACCATACTGACCCTAAGTATTCCGACAAACAGCCCTGAGAAAGATAAGGGTCTACATTGTTTGTCCCTCAACTATCAGTCTTGTAGACACATTAACAGGTAGTTTGATTTGGAGTTTTACGATCCAGTCATCTAGTTCATTGTGCCTTGCGCTAGTAACTGACAACTGCCCTTTTTGAGTCAGCAGAAGGGAGAGGATGACCATGGAATTTTGTTTTCATTATCAATCCTCAAATATTATTGCTAGGATTCTAACGCCAACTCTATCTTATGCATAACTGGAATATTTAATAAATGTTTAAAGGTAACAATCTGAACAGTGTTAACAGTCTTTTTATACTCCGCCACACAATAGTGGCGGGGTATTATGTTTTCACGTTGGACGTCCGTGTGTCTGTCTGTCAGTCATACATCCGTTTGTCCGTTTTTCGTTTCCGGATGAAAACTTGTGTAAACATCAATGGATTTTCACCAAATCTGGTATGTGCATTGATGTTGTGGAGATATGGTTTGGGATTGCTAATGGGCAAATTTCGTGAAACAGGCCCATATTTTCGTTTCCGGATGATAACGAGTAAACGTCAATGGATTTTTACCAAACTTGGTATGTGCATTGATATTGTGAAAATCTGGATTGGGATTGCTAATGGGCAAATTTCGTCAACTTTTGACGGAGTTATCTGCCCGAGACACACCCATATTTTCGTTTTCGGACGATAACTTGAGTAAATGTCAAGGCATTTTAACCACACTTACTACATGCATTCATATGAAGATCTGGTTTGGGATTGCTAATGGGCAAATTTCGTCGATGTTTGAAAGAGTTATCTGCCCGCAACACGATAATGGCGGTGTATTGTAGTTTAACGTTTTTATTTCCGAATGAAATTGGAAGACTTTAAATATGTGTGCCTTGTTAAGCACCTACCTTATTGTAAGGCTAGCAGAGGATCTAATGATCAAGGCGAAATTTGTTGACTGAGTTTCCTTATCCATGTGTAGAATGGCGAAATATCGCCCTGCAGGCAGCTCGTGTATTACAGAGGCCTCACTACCTGAAAACAATGAAGACAAACAGTTAAAATAAAAAATGCTTATCTTTTGTGAATTTAAAGGGAATTATTGCAGAAAAGGTAGTGTCGCGTGTTATTAATAGCCGTGCATTAACCGACGAAAAGCCGTGTATTAACAAGGCAATTCACGCGCTGTTAATGCACGGCTACGCAACGTTCAATATGATCGTACCGGGGCTGCCGTTACGAGATGTATACTGCCCGGCCCTAGAACGAGGAAATTGCGTTCGCGAGACATCGGTGAAAAGGCGAAACAAAATAGTGCAAGAAATAACGAGAAATGTAGCAAATGTTTTCAGTTTTATGCAATAATAGCGAGTTCAATGCATTAACATTCGCCAGGTCCTAGGGAGGCCTCGGTTTTCAACAACTCTCTCGGGACCAGGCGAATGTTAATGCATGAAAAACCATGTTTGATGCCTATGTTGACATGTCATTACAGGAAATAACTGTCAAAATGGTGTTTTGCCTCCTGAAAAGGGGACTACTGCCTATTTTTGCAACTGACATGCAAAGAAAATAGAAATGTTTTGATAAAGTACTGCCCCTACCCCTACTCCCATCTCCTGCTACGTGTCATAGCTAATCCCTTTGCAGATATAAGTGGCTTCCTGAGGCAAGATGGATACCATACCGCCTACCGACAAAACAAACTTTTTTTCTAACTGCCATTAGTAGTTTTAAAGACAAATAGCCCAATTTAGTGGGGACGTAAAGGTAGTATTACGAGCTTCCACCCTTAATCATGTTACAGATCAAGCTTGATAATTTTTCAGTCCACATAGGGGTTTCCTAACAAGGACGTCAGTGGCTTGACACAGAAAACATAAATTAACCTCTCAAAAATGTAAGTGAAGATACCCAGGAATTGCTACAATCGCGAAGCACAATTTTCCCTAGGCACCAAAGGTGGAGAAATGAGGAAGAAATAATAATAATAAAAAAAAATGCCGGATTTGACCAACGACGCACAGAGAAGAACTGCAACAGAGGTACCGCCTTGGAATAGTCAGTAGGAAAACTACTGGGAGGTGGGGGTCTTAACCCTTTTCATGCTGAATAAATTTAGATGCCAAGCCCACTTCAGATTTCCAGCCAATCAGATTACTTGATCCAGGTTTTTGATAGAAATTCACATATTTAATGACAAACAGTGCAGATTCAGATCAGTTTGCTTCTTCAGAAGCCAACTGATCTGGATCTACATTGTTTGCTGGGACAGGGCATGACGTGTTTAGCAAGAGAAGGGTTAAACTAGTTTTACTCTCGCGAAAGATCACCTTTCAAAAGCCATCTGATCTGGATCTACACTGTTTGTTAAGACAGGGCATGACGTGTTAAGCAAGAGACGCTTCTGTTAACCCTTCTCATGCTGAATAAATTAAGATGCCACGCCCACTTCTAGTTTCCAGCCAATCAGATAACTTGATCCGGGTTTTTGACAGAAATTCACATATTTAATGACAAACAGTGCAGATCCAGATCAGTTGGCTTCTTCAGAAGCCAACTGATCTGGATCTACTTTGTTTGTTAAGACAGGGCATGACGTTTTTAGCAAGAGACCCTTCTCTGAACCCTTCTCATGCTGAATAAATTAAGATGCCACGCCCACTTCAAATTTCCAGCCAATTAGATTACTTGATCCCGGTTTTTGATAGAAATTCACATATTTAATGACAAACAGTGCAGATCCAGATCAGTTGGCTTCTGAAGAAGCCAACTGATCTGGATCTACACTGTTTGTTAAGACAGGGCATGACGTGTTCAGCAAGAGACGCTTCTCTTAACCCTTCTCATGCTGAATAAATTAAGATGCCACGCCCACTTCTAGTTTCCAGCCAATCAGATTACTTGATCCGGGTTTTGGATAGAAATTCACATATTTAATGACAAACAGTGCAGATCCAGATCAGTTGGCTTCTTCAGAAGCCAACTGATCTGGATCTACTTTGTTTGTTAAGACAGGGCATGACGTTTTTAGCAAGAGACCCTTCTCTTAACCCTTCTCATGCTGAATAAATTAAGATGCCACACCCACTTCAAATTTCCAGCCAATTAGATTACTTGATCCAGGTTTTTGATAGAAATTTACATATTTAATGACAAACAGTGCAGATCCAGATCAGTTGGCTTCTGAAGAAGCCAACTGATCTGGATCTACATTGTTTGTTAAGACAGGGCATGACGTTTTTAGCAAGAGACCCTTCTCTGAACCCTTCTCAAGCTGAATAAATTAAGTTGCCACGCCCACTTAAATTTCCAGCCAGTCAGATCACTTGATCCCGGTTTTTGATAGAAATTCACATATTTAATGACAAATAGTGCAGATCGAGATCAGCTGGCTTCTTCAGAAGCCGACTGATCTGGATCTACACTGTTTGTTAAGACGGGGCATGACGTGTTTAGCAAGAGACCCTTCTCTTAACCCTTCTCAAGCTGAATAAATTAAGATGCCACGCCCACTTCAAATTTCCATCCAATCAGATTACTTGATCCAGGTTTTTGATAGAAATTCGCATATTTAATGACAAACAGTGCAGATCTAGATCAGTTGGCGTCTTCAGAAGCCAAATGATCTGGATGTACATTGTTTGCTGGGACAGGGCATGACGTGTTTAGCAAGAGAAGGGTTAAACTAGTTTTACTCGTGCGAAAGATCACCTTTAATTCTGATGCAGCTCCAAATTACAAGTATATATTCGGTCCCCATAGTAGTCCACTGCCTCACCTATGAAACATTACAGTGACATGCATAGTATAGTTGACTCTCGTTATCTCGACCTCGTTTATCTCGAATAACCGCTTATCTCGAAGTAAAAATCTGGTCCCTGCCTAAACATGAAAATCTAATAACAGGTACCAAAATATTTTGGAAAAGAGGAGAAATTGCTCCTCTTTTCCACAATATAACAACATATCTCTAACTTCCAGAGTCCAATTAAATATACATTTGTTAAATGCGGTTGTTCGATTTATTTTTTTCTCAAAGTCTGCAAATCTGATATGTCGAAGTACGAATGGCTCGAAGTATTTTAGATTCCCTTGGAATTCGAGATAACGCGAGTCGACTGTACTTTATAATCAAAACCACTATGATGAAATAAAGCAAAAGGCTCAAAGGCGATGCGAAGCCAGAACACAAGGAAACCACAAATAGGACCACGATGGGTCCGACCACATATATTGATTCAAAACATTATTTTGGATGGGAGAGAACAGGTAGAAGACTGTCTTACTATGGCGAAGAGAAACTAGGAGAATATCTTACCAATAATAAAAGCGTTCCTACCACCATCCACCGGATCAGGACAAGAACGAAAGTTATCAATCAAATATCGCTGAAAATCCGGGTCACCATGTGGGATGTCATAGCCGGAGTTAAGCTGTGAAAATATAAAACATGCTATGAAAGCTCCATATTCCTCAAAAATAGACAATTGTTTATCCAAGAAAGGTTTAATAAATTGATATATATTATTAATACGATCATAAAATGTGGCAGCTGACAGTCTGTAAACTTTCAGTCTTTCATTTTTGAACTGGATCAAAAGTAGTTGCGGTCATGGTACCTAAGCCGTAATCCAAACTCATAAATCCATAAACGAATGACGAATCAGAATGTTCAGACCTGGACCCCAGAATAAAGGATGTAATCAGGCGTCCGCAGATAGTAAGCATTACTTTGTAAGCAAGCTTCACCCACCATGCCCATAGGCCTGAACGAAGGAAATATCGGTAGAAGCGTATGTCCGGGATTTGGGAAGTCTACTAATGGCGCGTCACTGGCAAAAACATCAGAAACAATTCTGGAAACTGCCACATTGTAGGGATCGACCAGATCATGATGCTCCCATAGAACTTCTTAAGTGTTGCTACCCGTTTGAACTGATTTTTTATCATATCTCTTAATTACTGTTGGCAACATTAATTCAGAGATACAATAAAAAATCATTCCATTTCAAAAATAAGAGGCGAACTGAAATTTTACAGGCTGTCAAATGCCACATTTTAAGATTGTATTAATACCATTAATCAATTTATTAAACCTTTCTTGGATAATAAAATGTCTATTTTTGAGGAATATGGAGCCTTTAAGCTGTGAAAATATAAAACAATCTATGCAATTAGTCTCAACGTATTAAACTATACTTTCGGACATATGCAGGCTGATCGGAGTCTTCGCTGTCTGCTTGTAAAATAGTTTAGAAGGTGTCCAGGAATAACAACAATTATACAACATAGCCTACCAATGACACCAAGAACAAACCATGATAGACAATACAAAAGCCACAAAACTCTGAAAAGCAAAGCAACCAGCCCCTTATTCTCTAATAAGGTGATCACCAGACTAGACAGCATCTGCTAAACACAACTAGTTAAAGCATCCCAGTTTTTGTTCTGTTGACCGTTCCTTGGCAATGTCTTTATTGCATGTGTACCCCTCCCCCCCTCCCCCAATCATGGTTTGTTTACTCTTTATGTTCTGTGTTTATGACTCTTCGTGGAAATCATTTATACTAATCTTCTTTGTTCGCATTACGAAAACACACCTATTCAAATATATAGAAAATTTCATCTCCAAAAACTGAAATATTTCAGATAAAAAACTGATATTTTTCGTTTGTCTTCTCAAAACATTGATTGTGGGTACTCGTTGGAACCGCTTCGCCGAGGCGGTTCTTACGAGTAACCACAATCTATGTTTTTGAGCAGAAATAAGAAAGAAATGTAAACCGCAGTTTTACTGTATAAAGGTGGAGTTTAATGGAATCAAAATTATATAGGTTAATTTTCGTTATTGTATCTCGGTTACTGTAGATTTGTCGTTTTGTTTCGACTTTGCTGGTTCATTATCTCGTCTTTTGGTTTCTCGGGAAGGATGTGTTTCCTGGTTGAGACCTGTAGAGCTTACTCACCTGACTCACCATATTCTGATCAAATGTTAGCTATATGTAGTTGCTCGGTCTGTGCAGTTCAGGCTGTATACTTTTAAAATCAGGACCCCTGTATGGACAATGTATATGAGAAGATGCGCTCAAGATCATCATAAAAACACGCTTATATAGTTTTGACCCCCCACCCCCCTTCTATTCTAATTTTATACAGTAAAACTGGGGTTTACAGGGGTATACATTATAATTCTTATTTCTGCTCAAAAACACAGATTGTGAGTACTCGTTAGAGTGCCCGCAATCTGTGTTTTGTGCAGAAATATGAAAAATATCTGGGTCTTTTGTCTGGAAATTTTCAGTTTTTGGAGGTGAAATTCTCAATATATATGAATAGGCGTGTTTTCGTAATGACAGACAGATGTCCGACAACTCTTATTGCACTCCTAGCGGTCTGAACAGAGTCTGCTGTCTGCCCGAAGATTTGAATCTTCGCGTGCTTTATAGATTTTCTGTCGTATTTTTAAAAAGATATAACTTTAGTGACTTCCTGCTAGCCTTCTTGCACATCAGTTCGTTTCTACATAGAGGTCTGGGCCCAGTTGTTCAAAGCATCGTTAGTTTAACGAGCTCGTTAGTGGTCAAAATGTTAACAGTTCTAGTAAGTTCGATATCTAATTCACAGGTATATGTGCTGAAAAAGATGTGGGTAGCTTTTGCAAAAGCTACTCACATTTTTTTCAGCAAAAATATTAGCATATATGCCATATTTAAAAATCAAAGTTTTAACAATACGTTTACTAACTACATCGTTAGTTTTGAACAACTGGGTCCTGTTCTAAAAAGAAAAAAAAAATGCCCCCAAGGGTAGCAAATTCTTTCCTTTTAGAGCAGACATCTTTTCAAAGGCAGAAAATACCCTTTTGACAGAGTTGGTTGCACTACCATGAAAGCGTATTGATTTACTTAAGATATTCACGGAGTGTTAATTAATAGAAGACTAATAGCTAATAGGCCTACTCAGATGCAAATATAGAGTGGCATCCCAGCAGGCACATGACGTTAATTCAACTCCGCCTCAACGTCGATGCAACGTCATGACGTTGCATCGACGTTGAGCCGACGTTGTATTAACGTCATGTGCCTGCTGGGATTAGTCTTTTAAGTCAAATGATAACTGCATACAAATGCATTATTTATACCTATAGAATTAAATGAAATTAAACGTTTCTCTTCTTATTTCTCTTCTGATAGTGAAATTTGTAGTTTCTAATGACCAGCCTTTATAATTATGATAATTACTGGTTTTATTTTAGTAGATGTATCAAACAGGAATATAAGAATAAATATTTAGTCGCTGTAGTCTAGAACAAGTCTAATACACTCATCAGGTATACTTATCACATTGTAGACATATAATTTCAACAATACTCACTCGATACACTCGTATGCCAATAGGAAACTGTTGTCTTCCAGGTTTTTGCAACAGTGCTAGACTAACCATCTCTTGTCGACCTGTCAAAATATGCATCCCGAAAACAAGCCTATATAATATTGACCCCCTTAAACCCCACTTTTATGTAGTAAAACTGGGGTTTACAGGGGAATACATTACTTTGCTTATTTCTGCTCAAAAATATAGATTGTGGGTACTCGTTAGAGTACCCACAAACTATGTATTTGAGCAGAAATAAGAAAAATATCACAATATTTTATCTGAAAATTTTCATTTTTTGGCGGTAAAATTTTTAGTATATTTGAATAGGCATGTTTTCGTAATGTATACACCGCAACCAAAGTTAAGGTTAATGGATACACCTGCCATTTATGACAAGTGAGGAAACAATTTTGACCTCCATCCCTGAGTAGTTTTTCTACTCAGCGTTCCAAGATGGTTCTTGTGTTGCAGTTCTTTATTTGTTTGGCTGTTGTTAAATATATGGCGTTTGTATTTGTCTTTCTTTGTTCTTCATCTCTCCTTCTTTTGGTGCCCTGGGAGGGCTGTGTTAAGTGATTGTAGTATCTTTATATATTTTTCCAGTTTGCTCTTGTACACAAATGTTTTCCGAAAACATGGTGTACAGTAAAAGGAGTAGAGTAGCCCCCGCCCCCTCCACCACCCCTCCCTTTCAGAAGGTGATGAAAACAATATTGACAGTTATCTCTCTTGAAAGTTTCTAACTTTCCATTAATTACAACCATGTCAGATAGGCAACATTGCTCTACGCTCTAATAAATGCTGACAAACCAAATTTAAATATATGTTTGGTCAATTAGGGAGTCCTGTATTTCAATAGTGAAATATCATACTAAAAACGTATATTTTAAAACACTATCAAGAAACAAAATGGAAGGCTCGATGGCGACCTGAAGCGAGAGCAAAACGATACCACAATTAGGACCACAATGGGTCCGTCTGTCTACATCAATAGTCTGACGACAGATCCCTGAAACAAATAGGAGTAATAACTGTAATTAAGTCGGAGGCCCGAATCACCGCTGCGCATACGAAGAGGGAAGCAAATCTGTCACCAATATTGGAGTCATCACGAAAACATGCCTATATAATTTTGACCCCCTTAAACCCCACTTTTATATAGTAAAACTGGGGTTTACAGGGGTATACATTATTTTTCTTATTTCTGCTCTAAAACATAGATTGTAGGTACTCGTTAGAACCGCCTCATCGAGGCGGTTCTAATGAGTACTCACAATCTATGTTTTGAGCAGAAACATGAAAAATATCAGAATTTTTTATCTGAAAATTTTCATTTTTTGGTTGTAGAATTTTCAGTATATTTTAAGGCTTGTTTTCGTAATGTTATCAGTATATATTGACAAGACCGTGCGCACGATAAAAATATCTACTTTTCCTCCGCTCCGTCTTCAAGCATAAAAAATATCCGATAAAGTGCTACATTTACCTATGTCTGTACCTTCGTCTCAGGATTTATGAGCTGTACAATTTCAGAGAAAAGGTCGTTGCATATATTTACCTATATGGTTCATAGATGGTTCCTACTTAATTTTCGAAACACAAAAGAGACATACAGACTCACACACACACGGACAGGCAGATAGATAGATAGATAGATAGATAGATAGATAGATAGATAGACAGACAGACAGACAGATAGATAGATAGATAGACAGACAGATAACATTATCTAGCCTCTCACTGCAGTGAATGGAGCTAACTTAGTAACTAGCTAAAGTTCAATGGTTCAGGGTAAAATACAATAATAAATGCGTCCTTGCGTGTCCTTCGGTACCCTGGGAAACCCGGGATTTCCAGACTGATCGCTGCATCGTAGTTCGTCATATTTGGTTTTAAAACATGTGCCGGAAACATCATTTTTCCTCGTATCCTAAACTTAGTTCAATGCTCGTTAAAGAAAAGACTGTCAGCATAAATAATATTAAGTTGTGTAAAATTATTACCTTTATCATGGACTTCAAACTCCATGAAAGGATTGGTGTAAAATGTTTTCTTTGAGATTTCTCCTCCGGCATTATGTCCTCGAACCCATTTGCCAAACTCACAACTTACTGGACCTGTAAAATACCAAAACTGGTTAAGACATGAAACTGGCGTAAGTCCACGTTTTCGGTCAAAATTTGTTGGTAGTTTTAACTACTGACCTTTTCAAGACGGTGAGTCTGGTGTTATTTATTTTTTCTTTGTATACCGTTATATATAATTAGTGATCTTAAAAAGTAAAAGATTGCGATAATAACCCTAAACTTACGTAAGCTTTCTACGTTTCTGACGTTTGGTGGGTTCACTGGCTTCCGCTCGATTACGTTGTATCTCCAGTCTAGTTCTCTGAAAAAAAAATATTAAGGCGCTTTAGGCAAAACAAGGTATAAACCTTTCAACCCTGCAAATCAAAACAAATTTAAACCCTTAGTATGTGGACATCTTATTTCCTTACCATGCTTGTTCTAAAATTCAACAATTCCATTTTACTTCTTCTTAACATTAAGCGTTGGTCATGTTATAGTTAAACCAAATACTGTGATATGTGATAGGTACCACTATATGCATGAGTCATTACGCTAACATTATATTGTAAAATCAAAACTGTAACGTCTGATAGCATATACTCTATTTATGAGCCATCCCAGAGGGCACATGACGTTTATACAACGTCGGCTCAACGTCGATGCAACGTCATGACGTTGCATCGACGTTGAGGCGACGTTGTATTAACGTCATGTGCCTGCTGGGATGACCCTAATATACCCATATGAATTGTAGTCTTCTCAGCAACAGTTCTAGATAAGACAATTTCCTAACAAAACTATAGATATGTTTTCTGATATCTGCATAAAAACATATCGTTGGTAGTCATTAGAAGCGGTGAGGCGCTTCTAATGAGTACCAACAACCTTTGATTTTGTGTAGATATAAGAAAACTATTTATTTTCGTACCCACCTAATAAGAGGTATCTATTTAAGCAATGGGAATTCATCCTTCCCGCTCCGCTCCGCTCCCCCCCCCCCCCCCCCCCCACACACACACACACACACCCACGTCTTTAAACCATCGAATAACAACCTACCTTACATCTTGTAATGGACCGGGTGTGAAAAGCCTAATTAGAAATTCTTTCTCCTTGCCTGCTTTCAAGGTCGATGGCACCGCTATGTAATATCCGGGTTCAAGTCTGAAAAGGAATATCACAGACTCTTTTGCAAAAATCATCTTATACGAAGAGCGAAGGCCCCAGAATACATTTTACAAGCTCAAAACGGTTGTTCTAGTGCAATTTTATGTTAGCGGCGCGCCACCACAAAAGGTATCCGTAGTAAATATCAAGATCAACCAGTTTATGCTAGTGTCCCATAAAAGGGATATTGACAAACAATGTAGAACCAGATCAGACGCCGCAAAACGCGGCGTCTGATCAGGGTCTATATTGTTTGCATTAGATACAGGAATTTTTTTAAAACATGGTTATTATAAAAGTTTACTAAAGACCCTTCTACTGGAAATAGACCAGTCAAAAGAGTTACTGCAGAAGTCCACTTGGCATAAATGGGTTAACAAGCACTGCCGATGTGCCGAATCCGGCTCACTAAACAAATCCTCTGTGCATGCGCGGTAAATAAGGCGAGTTGAACTGTATATTTTCTGTTAATTGATAAAAGATTTAATCTTCTTTAACCTGAATACAAACGATCATATAGCACTATCTATTGTTTGAAGAAATAAGCTTTAGTACAGAGGTATTAAGCGTAGCCTATTCCTGATCAAAGATGCCAATTCTACCACGTTTTACTAATTGACCATGTTCTATCGGGAGACTTGGCATATACTATCGGAAACAAATTGCAACTCGTATTGTTTTCTCTTCCACATAGATAATTATTGGTCATATTGTATACCATTTGTATACCGTTTGAAAGGAAGTTCGTTTGATAAGAATTCTGCAAGAACATGTGACTGCTTGGTGATCATGGCCAATCAAGTTGCCTGTGCTCATGTTCCCGCAGTGTCAGCAATTGGTTTCATGTCTGTTTTATTACGCCCCTTTGCTGACGTGGGCATTTTAGTAGAACGAAACCATATCAGCGTATCTCAAGAGCAGTTGAAAACAAGGCTCCTGTTTTCAAACAGTTGAGGAGTAACAAGTGCACAACCTGGTCAGTACGTTACACAGTGGTACTTAAACAGAAAAAAGCGCCGTCCTTTAGTAGTATATTCTACTAATATTATTCTATTAGCTATGAATTTTAGTTCATAAATTTTTGGATCATCTATTGTGAGGTAATACACAACTGAAAAAGACATAAAATAGTTGCAGCTATATATTATTATTAGATTATTGTGTTGATATTGGTGAATATTGCCCCGCCATTACGAAATCACGCCTATTCAAATATAATGAAAATTTCACCACCAAAAACTGAAAGTTTTCAGATAAAAAAATCTGATATTTTTCATATATCTACTCAAAACATAGATTGTGGGTACTCGTTAGAACCGCCTCTCTGAGGCGGTTCAAACGAGTACCCACAATCTATGATTTTGAGCAGAAATAAGAAAAATAATGTATACCCCTGTAAACCCCAGTTTTACTATATAAATGTGGGGTTTAAGGGGGTCAACATTATATAGGTATGTTTTCATGATGGCGTGGGAATATCAAAGGATGCCCACAAGCTCACATTCTTTGTTATCTCAAGTCGGGACAAAATTCATCATTATCAGTGCAATAATCCGAAAATATTGCTTACTATTTTGAGTGTTAACCCTTACAGTCTGGCGGACCAACATCACGAAAACACGCCTATATGATTTTGACCCCTTAAACCCACTTTTTATATCGTAAAACTGGGTGTATACATTGTTTTTCTTATTTCTGCTCAAAAATATAGATTGCGGGTACTCGTTAAAACCGCCTCAGCGAGGCGGATCTAACGAGTAACCACAATATATGTTTTGAGCAGAAATAAGAAAAATATCAGAATTTTTATCAAAAATTTTCACCTTTTTTGGGTAAAATTTTCAGTATATTTGAACAGGCTTGTTTTCGTACTTAACCAATATATAGGCAAACAGTGTATATCCAGATCAGACGGCTCATAAGAAGCCGTCTCATCAGGATCTGCACTGTTTACCATTATGTTTTGTTTTGTTTTGTTTTTATTTTAAGCTGAAACCTCTACAGTCGAACTTCAATGGCTCGAACATCTTTGGGACCATGGAAAATTGTTCCAGCAATGGGTAGTTCGATCCACTGAGCGTTAACCATGGTGCCAGGAAGAGTCTTCTTCAAAAATTGAAAGATAAAAGGATTAAGTACCAGTCACGATATCAACACGCATAATTCTGTAGTAGAATAAAGAAGGCTGACCTATGTCTGAAACTTGTTTGCTTCGATCTCTTATAATACCCTTTGACCACTTTTCCCTTTTGAAGTAACTCAACAACAGCAGTGGGCTCGTCACCTGTTTCTAGAAGTCCAACAACCTGTAACACAGTTAGTTTTACAGTAAGCCCCAGCGTGACATAAAGTGTCTGAGTGACCGACTGGTTAGCGCTCCTGACTTCAGATCAAGGGGTCATGGTTCGAAATGTGGAATGCTTGCCGCTCGGCAGAGCGGACAGTAAATCTTCTTCAGTTCATCAGTCTACTAGCTTATAATAAGGAAAAGTGTACCGAGGATTTCTGTGCTGCATTTGCTTTTTGACACTTCAGATATCTTCAGTGAACCCTCGTTACAACGACAGCATTTATTCTAAAAGATGTTGATAGTTAAATGAATGACCTGATGTAAAGAATCCTTAATAAGCAGAATGATATGGGGTCTTGTTTGATTTCTGTTCCCTCAAAGAACATACGTTCTGGATATTTGTTAGACTCACTTCAAAGAGGCGATTTTAATAAATATCCAAAACATACGTTTCGCAAAGTATCAAAGTCAGCGCGCAAAAAGCTCATCCGGGCTGTGAGTGGTCGGGTGGTGCGAAGGTGTCGTGTATCTTACGTCACCGGGGCGTCCAACTGATATTGGCTTACAGCTGGGCAAGGCCTGCAATCCTTGTAGCAGGTAAGGGTAGAGGGGGGATGTTTTTGTTTCTTCTGTTTCTTCACTTTCATTCCCACTCCTCTCTCTTCTCTGTTTCTCTCTTACATCTCCTCTACTATCTCTTCTATCTCGTTTCTCCCTTTCTCTGGGAGACGACACAAAATGACCCACAAGGGTTGACGTGTCGTTAAACCCCAACACAATTAATCTCATCCGGGCCCTTGTTCTCCATTGATTCTGCAGGCTGACCTGGGCCCTCGCTGTCTGCGTATGCCCGAAGACACGCTTTCACATAGTATGGCATGGTCCATCACATAACTTTTGCCTATCTTTATAAAAACAAGAAATCCGCGGAAAGCGATGTCGCACCTGTGGGGATTAAGTCATACAAGTGCCTATTTGTATTGAAAAAAAAATCTGTTTTGCAGTATTCAAGAAATTGATGGGTTAGTTTGTAAGAAAAATGGACAAAGTAGAAAATTTGGAATATCGGCTTGTAAAATTTGATCTAAACCTGTCCATTATTTCAAAAGATACTGATATTGAGCGGATATCATTTTTGCCCATTAATCAAGGCCAGTAACTCAGCCGAAAATTGACGAAAAATGTCATGTGACAATCCCAAGCTAGGTATTGTTAACAACAATATGTATGCAAAATATAATCCAAATTCATCAATTCTTTCACAAGATATTGAGCGGAACCAATTTTGGGCATAAATCAAGGGCCCCTAACTCTGCTGAAATGAATCTGAGATTTATGTACAAACAATATGCGCATCTTCACACCATGACCTAATCATCTGTGAAGTTTCAAAACTATTGGCCTAAAACTGCAGGAGGAGTTGCGCTCACGAAACACCCACTGACTTATAAGGGTTTTAGGTAAAAACTGACTAAGTTAGCAAAGCGGAAAAAGTTGAAATAAAAACTCTGAGATTTATACGCAAACAATATGCAAATCTTCAGATCCTGACCTAATCATTTATGAAGTTTCAAAACTATTGGCCTAAAACTGCAGGAGGAGTTGCGCTCACGAGACACCCACTGACTATAAGGGTTTTAGGTAAAAACTGACTAAGTTTACAAAGCGGAAAAAGTTTAAAAAAAATCTGAGAATTATGAGCAAACAATATGCACATCTACACACCATGGCCAAAACATCTGTGAAGTTTCAAATTGATTGGCCAAACACTGAAGGAGGAGTTGCGCTCACGAGACACCCACTGACTATAAGGGTTTTAGGTAAAAACTGACTAAGTTAACAAAGCGAAAAAAGTTGAAAAAAAAATCTGAGAATTATGAGCAAACAATATGCACATCTACACACCATGGCCAAAACATCTGTGAAGTTTCAAAATGATTGGCCAAAAACTGAAGGAGGAGTTGCGCTCACGAGACACCCACTGACTATAAGGGTTTTAGGTAAAAACTGACTAAGTTAACAAAGCGTAAAAAGTTGAAAAAAAATCTGAGAATTATGAGCAAACAATATGCACATCTACACACCATGGCCAAAACATCTGTGTTATATGTCAATAATAAAGAAAGAAAGAAAGAAAGAAAGAAAGAAAGAAAGAAAGAAAATAATGGATATATGATACCTTGAACAAATCTACGCGTATTGCGAATTTGTATTCAGTCTTGTGTCTCATCTTTTGGCAGAGTTGAACAATAACTGGCACAAATCCTTCTTCATCCATTCCTGAAAATGAAAGCATGAGATAATGGCTAGCTAGCATCGATACTTTTTTATGTTTGTATTTAATGTAGTACTTGTACCTGTCATATATATTTACATATACGTTCCTTCAGAAATAATATATTGAGCCGGGGTACAGCATTTCCTATAAATTGCATAAGCGCCTAGCGAAGACTCAGATCAACCTGCGCATGCGCGCATGCTGATTAGATTCTTTGAAGGGCACCGTCTGGGTAGCCAAGGATCCAAAGCATCTACAGGCGGGCAGTGAAGACTGATCAGCTTGCGCGGATGCACAGCCTGATGTAAGTCTTAGCTGGGCGCACATGTAATGTAGGAAATGTGCCCTGGCTCATATTTTTTTAATGGAAGAGTCGACTGCAAATAGTCACAAAACGTTAAAATGACTATTTGCAGTCGACTGCAGATAGCCAAAAAACGTTAAAATGACTATTTGCAGTCGACTGCAGACTATTTGCAGTCGACTGCAGATAGCCAATAAACGTTAAAATGACTATTTGCAGTCGACTGCAGATAGCCAAAAAACGTTAAAATGACTATTTGAAGTCGACTGCAGATAACCAAAAAACGTTAAAATGATTATTTGCAGTCGACTGCAGATAGCCAAAAAACGTTAAAATGGCTATATGCAGTCGCATTATATTTTTCCTGTCGCTTGATGCTTCAAATTAAATTGTGCAAGGACAATTCGCAAAAAATCAGAATATGAAACTTAAAAGCACCAGACAAAACTGTGCATGACATATGTTTTGCTACATTAATTTAAGGTCGACGGTAGTTTTGGAATAATTATTCTCTTTGTTGATTGTTTCCTATGGTCTGGTTGAAGAATGGAATTTACAGTCTTGTGATTTTCTTCTTACATAATTCGTGTTTTATATTACATTGTTGATCGTTTAAAGAGCTTTCTAGCAATCTAATCACCTCGTTTGGAAAAAGCGGCCTGGTTATGTTGTTTCTGTTTGCTAGTTAATTTACTTTACACAGTTACTCTCCCCCACTGTTGGTTTTGGCAGACGACGGCATATGATTGTGGCAATGCTTGTATCATTCATTAATGTTAAAAACTCAATTTCTGTGTAAACCAGGTGGTACATTTTGTGGCGCTTAAAAAGTCCACACTTCAAATGTTCATCGACTTGTTTGTTGACAGATGACAAAATATACCATAACCTTCGCACAGCAATTCTTGCAAATTACATGTGCTCACAAAGAAGACTCAGATCATACTGTTCATTCGCGCAATTTGTCACAGTCTTCGATGTGCACTCTTAAGATTGTTACATATGGGCCGCGTCAAGCGAATTTGTGTATTGTACATGTAGCATATGCGACCAGCAACGGTTCTTGCGAGACTGCGCATCCGCGCAGTCTCGCAAGAACCTTCGTTGTTCGCTCACACCAACATGGGACCTTATTACAACCTCAGTCAAAGAGCCAGAACCCTACTCTCTCCGAGTGGCAGAGCATGTGCAAAATTAAATGGTAAGAGGCATAAATGAGTAAGATTATTTACTTGTGGAATGCATATGAAAGAAGGTTTCGTAATTCATGCACAAGTAAGAAACCTTACGCTATAGGCAACAATGCGTTTTTGCTTTTCTTGCTTTATTTACATCTAAAACAGTAATATATATGTACCTGCTTCCGGTGTATTGAAAACTACTTTGAACAACATATCAAAATAAGTTTAAATGAATAGTACAGAGAGAGAGAGAGAGAGAGAGAGAGAGAGAGAGAGAGAGAGAGAGAGAGAGAGAGAGAGAGAGATTAATTCTGGCTTTCTTGCTCGCGATGTTTATGAATTATAAAGCTTGGCTAACTTTACTGTATTGCACTTTTTTGGTTTTGTTTAATATATTTTACTCATCATGCGCCTGAATTTTGTATATACGGATGAATATTTATACAAACAAAACACTATTTAAACCTTTTCCGGTGACCTTAAAAATAAATATGGAATTATACAGGAAATTCTACAATCCCGAAACACAGCCTTCCCGATACGCCGAAAGAAGAGGAGTAATAAATAGTAAACAAGAGGACCATGATGGTCCTATATCGCTCACCTGAGCAAACAGATTTACATATTTACTGTTGAAGTTTCAGCCAAGTTCATTGCTCTAGGATTTTGTATAAATTTTATAGCACAAACCCCCCACCACATCCCCCCACCACACCCCCGTTCATGTTTTTTTAATGCATCTTGACGACTTGAACTGAATCTTAAAAGAGGTTCACCAAAGGAACATTTCTGCCAAGTTATATTGAAATTGGTCCAGTGGTTTAAAGTGTTTTATATAGCTATAAAGCCCTACCCCTAACGGCCATGTTTTTGACGAATCATGACAGCTTGAACAAACTTGGTAGAGGGTCACCAAAGGAACATTCCTGCCAAGTTATATTGAAATCTGTTTAGTGGTTTCTGACAAGAAGATTTTCAAAGTTTGCTATTTAGATATATAGGGAAAATAAGCCCCACCCCATGGCAGCCATGTTTTTTGATGAATCATGATTGCTTGTACAATCTTGGTAGAGGGTCACCAAAGCAACATTGCAGCCAAGAAATATTGAAATTGGTCATGGAGTATGTGACAAGAAGAATTTTAAAGTTTTCTATTCAGATATATACGAAAAATAAGCCCCGCACCCCAACCCCCCCCCCCAACCCACCCACCTGGGCCATGGTTTTTGACGTATCATGAAGGCTTGAACAATCTTGGTAGAAGGTCACCAAAGCAACATTCCTGCCAAGTTACATTGAACTCAGTCCAACTGTTTCTTACGAGAAGATTTTTAAAGTTTTCTATATAGATATATAGGGAAAATAAGCCCCGCCCCCTAGCGGCCATGTTTCTTGACGAATCATGACGGCTTGAACAATATTTGTAGAGGGTCACCAAAGAAACATCCCTGCCAAGTTGTATTGAAATAGGTCCATTGGTTTCTGAAAAGAAGATTTTTAAAGTTTTATTTATAGATATATAGGGAAAATAAGCCCCGCCCCCGGCAGCCATGTTTTTTGACGAATTATGATTACTTGAACAATCTTAGTAGATGGTCACCAAGGAAACATTTCTGCAAAGTTATAATGAAATCGGTCTGGTGGTTTCTGACAAGAAGACTTTTAAAGTTTTCTATATAAATATATATAAGGAAAATAAGCCCCGCCCCCTGGCGGCCATGTTTTTTGATGAATCATGACGGCTTGAACAATCTTGATATAGGGTTACATAAGAAACATTCCTGCAATGTTATATTGAAATCGGTCCACTGTGTTCTGAAAAGAAGATCATTAAAATTTTCTGTATAGATATATAGGGAAAATAAGCCCCGCCCCCAAGCGGCCATGTTTTTTGGCAAATCATAACGGTTTGAACAATCTTGATAAAGGGTCACCAAGGAAACATTTCTGCGAAGTTATATTGAAATCAGTCCTGTGGTTTCTGACGACAAGATTTTTTCAAGCTTTCTATATGGATATATAGGGAAAATAAGCCCCGCCCTCCACCCCCACCCCCTAGCGGCCATGTTTTTTGACAAATCATGACGGCTTGAACAATCTTGATAGAGGGTTACTAAGGAAACATTTCTGCCAAGTTATATTGAAATCGGTCCAGTCGTTTATGACAAGAAGATTTTTAAAGTTTTCTATATAGATATATAGGGAAAATAAACCCCGCCCCCTAGCGGCCATGTTTTTTTTAAGAATCATGGCGGCTTGAACAATCTTGGTAGAGGATCACCGAAGAAACATTTCTGGAAAAATTATATTGAAATCGGTCCAGTGGTTTCTGACAAGAAGATTTTTAAAGTTTTCTATATAGATATATAAGGAAAATAAGCCCCGCCCCCTGGCGGCCATGTTTTTTGACGAATCCAAACGGCTTGAACAATCTTGGTAGAGGATCACCGAAGGAACATTTCAGCAAAATTATATTGAAATCGATCCAGTGGTTTCTGACAAGAAGATTTTTAAAGTTTTCTATTTAGATACATAGGGAAAATAAGCCCCGCCCCCCTGGCGGCCATGTTTTTTGACAAATCCAAATGGCTTGAACGATCTTAGTAGAGGATCACCAAAGAGACATTTCTGAAAAATTATTTTGAAATCGGTCCAATGGTTTCTGACAAGAAGATTTTTAAAGTTTTCTATATAGATATATAGGGAAAATAAGCGCCGCCCCCTAGCGGTCATGTTTTTTGATGAATCCAAATGGCTTGAACAATCTTCGTAGAGGATCACCAAAGGAACATTTCTGCAAAATTATATTGAAATCGGTCTAGTGGTTTCTGACAAGAAGATTTTTAAAGTTTTCTATATTGATATATAGGGAAAATAAGCCCCGCCCCCTGGCGGCCATGTTTTTTGACGAATCCAAATGGCTTGAACAATCTTGGTAGAGGATCACCGAAGGAACATTTCTGCAAAATTATATTGAAATCGGTCCAGTGGTTTCTGACAAGAAGATTTTTAAAATTTTCTATATAGATATATAGGGAAAATAAGCCCCGCCCCCTGGCGGTCATGTTTTTTAACGAATTCGAATGGCTTGAATAATCTTGGTAGAGGATCACCAAAGAAACATTTCTGCAAAATTATATTGAAATCAGTCTAGTGGTTTCTGACAAGAAGATTTTTTAAGTTTTTAGTTAAAAAATCTATTTTTAGCTCCTGTGACCTAGATATGCAACGGACCGGAACCATTTAAAAAATTTTGAAAGAGGACCAACCAAGGATCATTCCTGTGATGTTTGGTCAGAATCCAATCAGTGGTTTTAATAGGAGATGTTGTTTAAAGATTGTGGACGGACGGACGGACATACGGACGGTGACGACGACGACGACGGACGGTGAGTGATCACAAAAGCTCACGTTGAGCCTTCAGATCAGGCGAGCTAAAAAGCACAGCGGCATATTTGCACTAACTGACGTACAAACAAAACATAAGTCAAAAAGAGGAACGCCTTGGAACAAAAAAAAAAAAAAAAAAAAAAAAAAAAAGAAAAAGAAAAAAAAAAGAAACAATTACATGTTGGAAAAGGGTAGGTGGGGAATTTTGTAAAATTTAGTACCAAACCTAAGAAAAGAGTAATAAAAAAAAGATAGGAACATGTGGATCATAAAACTCTCTGTCAAGACCATAAGGTATAATGTGTAATATGAAAATAGGCTTAGCCTAAATGCGAGCACAGCAGAGACCTGTCTGTAGTCTCTTCAAAAGTCCGTCACAGCATCATTAAAGAATGAATATCAGTATATAGAAAATATATGTAAATCGATAATAAATAATAAAAATAATCAGCAAAATATGTTCGTGACATTTATTGACACTCCTTTCTTGTCACTTCGTGACGCTTATTAGTGAGACCCAAATTTTGTGAATAGCGGTATAATCAAGTCCGCCCCAGTCAGCCAACTTCCGGTGACAACTTCCGGGAAGAAAAAGGAAGAAAATTGGTTAGAGCGATTTCTGCTGAGAGTATATATCGTCGTATGTTACTTTTCCTTGATCACATTCTCTACCGTAGAGAGCGCCGCGAGCTGTGCTCGCTATGATCCTTAAAAAATCATTCACTCTTTCACCCCTGAGATTCTGAAATTGATACTTCCATCTCTGAATGTGGACACATCCATTTTTGCAAATAAGGGTTCGTAACGTGCTATCTCATCTGGAATTCGACTGTCTGCAAATGTATCTGTGTTGATCCACAAAATGAAAGGATTAAAATACTTGAACACTGTGTAACATTATAAATGAAATCTAACACATACCACCGTCAGGGAGGTGGAATAAATATTTTGGATTCTCTATTCGCTTCTTGAAACCGGCCGCTTTCTTTCCAACCCAGTCGCCGAAAATAGTCGTACAGAAGTCTACAATAGGATATTAGAATATAAATCATTACGAAAACAAGCCTATTCAAATACACTGAAAATTTTACCACCAAAAAATGACAAATCTTCAGATAAAACATTCTGATACGTATTTTTCGTATTTCTGCTCAAATCATTGATTGTGGGTACTCGTAATGAACCGCCTCGTCGAGGCAGTTCTAATGAGTACCCACAATCTATGTTTTTTGAGCAGAAAAATACTGTATACCCCTGTAAACCCCAGTGGGGTTTAAGGGGGTCAAAATTATATAGGCATGTTTTCGTGATGTAAGCCTCAGCGTGAGAAAACGTACTTTCTGATATGTGCGTTGAACAAAGACTCAAATCATTCTGCTCATCCGCGCAGTCTGATAAGAATTTTCGCTGTCTGCATGAAGAAAATTTGCATCCTTGGCTGTTCGAAATGCGTTCAATGAAGATTCTGATTTGTGTGTGCGCATGCGTAGGCTGATTTGCGCGCGCATTTCCGAAGGTAAGTTTACTGAAATTGCGGCCCAGTTTTACTGTTTCTGCTGACTGGACAGATTCATTTCTTACTGAAGAGGTATTATTATTATCATTTATCCTTTAAACTTATAACAAAAATCTGTGGGTTTTAGAACATTTTCAGAAATGTTTATTATCTACAGTAAAACTTCGATGACTTGTGCACCGACGGCAGTATACTTCATTTTTGAGTCCAGATGAAATTATTCCGATTGCTTAAGAAATCAAATACTTAAGGATATTTTATGAAATGTTTGTATTTTTTATGAAATGTATGCTGTATATAATTAGAATCGTCCCACTGATACTTTTTGATCCCATATGTCCTCTCTTGCTTTTCTGGTTCGATCTGTCCACTCCGTGTTATGGTCTAAGCAACAAAGCGTGGCGTGGTTGAGGAAATCATGTTCTGGTGAACAGAAGTGTTCTGCGATTGGGGACCTCTCGAACTGCTTGTGTTTCCAATCATCTCGATGACCGTTCATCCGTTGGTTCACATGATCAACGGTTTCACCAACATATTATTTTCCACACTTGGTGCATGTTATAAGGTAGACAACATAGGTCGTCTTACAACTGGTATTGCACCTAAGCTTGATTGTTGCCCCAGACTTTGACTTCGCGATCTGCGTGGGGGTTATCATTTTGCAGGTTTTGCATCTTGCATCTTGCTTTGTCGCACGGTCGTGTCTCCCCAAGTGGTTCATCATCACGCATGTCTGGCTTGAGCTTGGCACGTACAAGAAGATCCCGCAGACTCTTGGGTCTTCTGTAGGCCATAGTCGGTCTTTCTGTAAAGATCTCGCTCAAAGTGCAAGAGGACTCAATGATGGGCCAGTGTTTGTTGACTATATCCCTCATTTTTGGCAAGTCTGGGTGATATGTCAACACGAAGGATGAACGGCCACCGAGATGATTGGAAACACAAGCGGTTCGAGAGGTCTCCTGTCGCAGAACACTTCTGTTCACCAGAACATGATTTCCTCAACCACGCCACGCTTTTTTGCTTAGACCATAACACGGAATGGACAGATCGAACCAGAAAAGCAAGAGAGGACATATGGGATCAACAAGGCGACCAGTAGAGGATTTCACATATATCTAAACACGATCAGTTATCAAGTCGCAGCGGGCCAGATAACAAGGGCCCGAAAATGGCATAATCTTTTATTCGTAAATTTTACATTTTTATGTCTTTTTTTAAAATAGAAAACCTCTGAAGAAAACGAAAGCCGAATGGCTTCAGGTAAACAAACCATTTGCACTGTTAATGATTAACTCTCAACATATATATATATATATGATGCAAAATATCAGTTTAGCCTTGAAAAATCACCTGACCTAAAGCATCTATGATCCTGAATAGACGGCTAGTACGCGCCGTCTCATCTGGATCTACACTGTATGCAAAATCTCTGTATCTGGTCTGCGGAGTTCAAAGGGTTAAGAGTGATAAAAGTAAACATACGTAGTGTTTCCGAACACCCGTCCTTATCAAAGTCTGGCGCCATTGAACCGATGACAACCCCTTCATAGTACTTGATAAAATCTTTTAGTTCCGTCCAGAATTCGCCATCGTTTTTCTTGACGTGTCTCAAAGCATTCTCTGACACTGTCGACCACTCACTTCCTCTACAAGGTAAGATTTAAAAATATATATACATGTATATAATAAAAATGTACAAGGTTGCCAATTACTATGTACAGGTTTATCAATAGAAATTCATCAGAACCCAGTTGTTCAAAACTTAACGAAGCTGTTAGCAAACGTGACGGTTAAATCCCTATCTTGAACCTACGGCAAGTATTTTTATTGGAAATATGGAAGTATTTTTTGCTGAAAAAAACCCCCAAAAAACATGAGTAGCTTTTGCAAAAGCTACTCACATTTTTTTGCAGCAAAAAATATCCATGTATTTATAATGCCTTAGTACGAGTATAATAGTTTACGAGTCTTTCATTATCGAGCTCGTTAAGTGAACGATGCTTTGAACAGATGGGCCCATTTTTTTTGACAGAAACGTTTGAGCCACAACGTCAGACAACGTAACTATGAACATGAGAATGTGCGCATTTGCACAGTCTTATCATAATGTTCACTGGACACATTTGGATAGCCAAGGAGACAATTTGCATTAAATATCAGAGCCTATTTTCTGAGAAAAATGACTGAAAAAAAAATAGGGAGAGGCTATTTACAGTCAACTGTAAATAGCCAAAAATGTAAAATTTAGCTATTTACAGTCAACTGTAGATAGCCAAAAACGTTAAATTGGCTATTTACAGTCAACTGTCATTAGTCAAAAACGTTAAATTGGCTATTTACAGTCATACCCATTAAAGATGTTTTCTCTAAGAAGGGGGACTAGATATTGAATAGCTTCATCTTGCATCTTCAGCAATTCTATCATATCGGATCTGTCTTGATAATGGTGACAGGACGGTAAACCAAGGTTTCTTACTGGTAACATGTATTCCCCGTTTTTGTTTATATTTATTCATTTTTTTATTTTATTTATTTTTTATTTTACTTATTTTTTTTATTTTATTGATTTTATTTTATCTATTTATTTTTTTATTTTTTTTTTTCGAATTGTCAGTCAAGATCTGGTAGCGTACATATTTAAAAGAGCTCGCGAGTATAAACAGTGCACAAGTAGCAATCGAATCAATTATAATTTTGACTCCTTTTCGCATGAAACATGCACGAGTAAGAAGTCTTCTTTTTTGTTGTTTTCTGAAAGAAGCAAGACCATTTATTCATACTTTGTTTTTTTACTAATAAAAACTGAAAAATGCTCATAAAGCAAAGCATGGATATATCCCAAAGTTCGTCATTTTAATTCAGATCAAATCAAACGTTATTTATTCTCACGTGATAGCCAGTAATTCTGTTAGCGGACAGTGAAGGTCCAGATCAGACTGTGCGGATGCGGAGGCTGATCTTGGTTTTCGTTGTCCGCATACGGCCGAAGATACGTTTTCGCATGGCGAGGCTCTTATGAGGGTCATTACGACAACATGCCTATTCAAATATATAGAAAATTCCACCTCCAAAAACTGAAAATTTTCAGATAAAAAGCTTTGATATTTTTCACATTTCTGCTCAAAACATAGATTGTGGTACTCGTTAGAACCGCCTTGCCGAGGCGGTTCTAACGAGTACCCATATTCTATGTTTTTGAGCAGAAATAAGAAAAATAATGTATACCCCTGTAAAACCCCAGTTTTACTATATAAAAGTGGGGTTTCAGGGGGTCAGTATTATATATAGGCATATTTTCGTGATGAACAAACTAAAAAAAAAAAAACTGTGTGTGCACTATTGTGTATATATCTGAAGGAGCACAACGCCGAATCAATGCCGTCGACCCAACGCCTTGTCTCCGCCGATGCGGCAATCTTAAAAAAAGCATATGAGATCTGCGCCGACCTAGATCAGATCCCAGGGTCCAATGGAGGCCTGCTCCATTCGTAATAAAAATGTACACACATTTATTCAAAGCGTGTAAACTATGTGAAAGAAGTATTAAGTAAATATTTCTTGTGTGTTTAGAAATTTTTACCCAAGCTGTGTTTTGAAAAATGCCCAATTCACAACGAATACAATATTCTACCTTTCATGCAAATAAAAATATATTATTTCTAGTGCCCAGTCTTCGAAAACATATTATATTGAATATGACTGTAAATAGTCAATTTAACGGTTTTTGGCTATCTACAATCAACTGTAAATAGCCAATTTAACTTTTTTGTCGATCTACAGTTGACTGTAAATAGCAAATATAACGTTTCTGTAAATAGCCAATTTAGCGGTTTTTTTGGCTATCTATTGTCAACTATAAATAGCCAATTTAACATTTTTTGGCTATTTACAGTCGAGTGTAAATAGCCACTCCGTACGAAAAAAAATATCATCAGTTTGTCATCTGCTGAATAAGCCCAAGGAGTGGTGAAGTTTAAATGAAACATGAAATGTGCAGCGTGTCTTCTCAGCGAAACAACTCATTACGTAAACACGCCTATTCAAATATATAGAAAATTTCACTTCCAAAAACTGAAATTTTTTAGAATAAAAAACTCTGATATGTTTCATATTTCTTCTCAAAACATAGATTGTGGGTACTCGTTAGAACCTCGGCGAGGCGGTTCTAACGAGTACCCACAATCTATGTTTTTGAGCAAAAGTAAGAAAAACTGCGTATACCTCTGTAAACCTCTGTTTTACAATATAAAAGTGGGGTTTAAGGGGTCAAAATTATATGGGCTGTTTTCGTGATGTAATTTTTTCAGCAGTGAAAAAATCGTATATGCTCATATCTGGAGATCCTTAGCTCGTATCCATGCACTTGCTAGCAGTAGACAATAAAAACCTGCAGCGAGAATACCCAAACACTATCGTATTGTAGGCAAATAACTCTGTTATATGTTGAAGAAATTTGCCGAAAGCAATCCCGAACAAGATCTCCACAATATCAATGCACATAACAAGTTTGGTGAAAAGCCACTGAAATTTACTCAAGTACTCATGTTATTGTCCTGAAACGAAAATCCCGACGTGTCGCGGGAAGATAACTCTGTCAAAAAATTGCCGAAATTTGCATTAGCAATCCCAAATCAGATTTCAACAATAACAATGCACATACCAAGTTTTGTGAAAATCCATTGATATTTACTCGTTATCATCCGGAAACGAAAATACGGACGGACGTACGACTGACGGACGGGCAGACGAACACACGGACAGTAAATAATTAACGTGTGGCGGGGTATAAAATCGACTTACCCATCTTTCCAGGGACCCTTCCATTCGCTGAATCCCCATGGGTTTCGGAGCCGTACAAGATAGACTGTTCGACCATCGTTCGTTCTTACCTGTATTAAATGAAAAAAAAAAGAAAAAAAAAAGAAGACTTGGTTAAAGAACGACTCTTGAGAGCAATGTACGCACTCACACTGACTGAAAACAAGTTTCAAGTTTTCTGGGCCAGACTACTAGGTTTCGGCTAATTAGGCCTCATAAGTGTCCTTCATATATTTTCAAATTTCCCGGAATGGGCCCACTGATCACAAGACCAAAAAAAAAACACTATAGTGAAGAACGGGGTGATGTTTTACGTCCGCTAAACGGCACCGACACTTCTTTAGTAAAGTATATAGATTCTGAAAAGCTCCGGAATGGTATTTCAGAGCGCTGAGCACACCAGGTATGATCCAGGTACTTTACACGTCAATTATGTTGGAAATAATTGCCATGCAAAAACGTGCTTTCGGCTATATACGGTCAGTGAAGGCCCAAATCAGCCTGCGCAACCGCAGAGTCTAACAAGGGCCTTCACTGTCTGCTAAGAAAATCACTGGATACTTTAGTATGTATGAATGCAGTAGAACCAGAATGATGCTTTGCCTTTGCGCAGGCGCGTGATGATCTGTGAGTGCTCATTTCGCGCATATTTAAAGGCATTTTTTTTCCATCACGAAAACATGCCTATATAATTTTGACCCCTTTAAAGCCCACTTTTATATAGTAAAATTGGGGTTTACAGGGGTATACCTTATTTTTCTTATTTCTGCACAAAAAACATAGATTGTGGGTACTCGTTAGAACCGCCTCGCCGAGGCGGTTCTAACGAGTACCCACAATCTTTGTTTTGAGCAGAAATATGATTAATACCAGAATTTTTATCTGAAAATTTTCATTTTTTGGTGGTAAAGTTTTCAGTATATTTGAATAGGCATGTTTTCGTAATGGCTTGACGTTGCCCAAATGTGAAAGTTACATACCGTTGTGGCACCTGTTACGGAGTAGGCATGTCCTCCAACAAGTCCTAGTTCCTTATTATGGTTCTCTCTCTGAAACAAGGATAACCGTTTACATTACAAAAACACACCTATTCAAATATATAGAAAATTTCACCACCAAAAACTGAAAAATTTTAGGTAAAAGACTTTGATATTTTTCATATTTGTGCTCAAACCATAGATTGTGGATACTCGTTAGAACCTTGGCGAGGCGGTTCTAACGAGTACACACAATCTATGTTTTTAAACAGAAATAAGGAAAATAACGTAGACCCCTGTAAACCCCATTTTTGCTATATAAAATGGGATTTAAGAGGGTCAAATCTGTCCAAGAGACTAGATATGCAACATCCTATCTTCAGTTAACAGACTGACTAAATGTTATGACATAAAATAACTTGGCTCTAGACACATATTCGACATGTGACAATTACTTCTGTGGGCTTTCTTTGCCAAGCTACAATGCGTTATTTGCACTTCACAAATTTTCATAAATTTTGCATGTACCATGTTTGCTAAAAAACACAACATTTTTTGAACAGACATGAACGTTCTTTCACGATAGGAGGTCTGGATGTCATGGTATTGCAAAATTATTGGTGTTTTGCTATATGCCATCTTAGACGTGAGTTATGTGCCCTTGAATGTAGTAAACAATAAATAAACATCAGTAAAACGAGAGAAAAAAAAAAAAAAAAAAAAAAAAAAAAAAAAAAAAAACGCTGAGGTTACATTGAAATGTTTTATTGTGCCTAATATTTATTTTGCAACTAATGGCGTTTTCCAGGGAGAAACATTTAGCCGCATTTCAATTCTATGAACAAGAGGACTATGATGGACCTATATAGCTCACCTGAGCTAACAGCTTTATATACTTAATATTAAAGTTTCACAAAAGTAGACTGCTTTATGATTTTTGTATAAATTTTATATTCAAGAGTGACATGATGGACCTATACAAATGACTCCTTGGGATGGGGCCTAATTTGACACCTTCGAACAATGTTGGTAGAAGTCTTCATGGTATTACCTACTCAACAAACGATTTGCAAAAAAATTAAGTAAAGATACCCAGAAAAAAGCCATATCACAAGGCACATCTTTCCCTAGGCACAAAAAGGTGGTGATATGAAGAAAACAATGACAGAACAAACGACACATGTGAAAGAAACCGGCGCACGAATAGAGAAGAGATGTAACAGTGGAACCGCCGCCTTGGAAAGGTCAACAGAAAAATCGGGTGGGCTTAGGCCAAATATAAATTGCGTGAATCCCTAACCTTAATTCTGATGCCGCTCCAAAAATCAAACAACTGCTCGGTCCGCATAAGATTCCTCTGCCTCATCTGTGAAACCTCAAAGTACAACACAATCTATCTCGTATGTGAAACCTCACAGTGCAACACAAATAATCTACCTCATCTGTGAAACCGCATAGTGCAACACAAATAATCTACCTCGTCCGTGAAACCTCGCAGTGCAACATAAATAACCTACCTCATCTGTGAAACCTCGCAGAGCAACACAAATAATTTACTCATCCGTGAAACCTCGCAGAGCAATACAAATACTCCACCTCGTCTGTGAAACTTCATAGTGCAACACAAAGAATCCACATCATCTGTGAAGCCTCATAGTACAACACAAAGAATCAACCTCATCTGTGAAACCTTATAGTGCAACACAATTAATCAACCTCGTCTGTGAAATCTCATTGTGCAACACAAATAATCTGCCTCATCTGTGAAACCTCATAGTGCAACACATATAATCTGCCTCATCTGTGAAACATCGCAGTGCAACACAAATAATCTACCTCATCTGTGAAACCTCGCAGTGCAACACAAATAATCTGCTTCATCCGTGAAATCTCACAGTGCAACACAAATAATCAACCTGATCTGTGAAACCTCATAGTTGAACACGAATAATCTACCTCATCTGTAAAACCCATAGTGTAACACAAATAATCTACCTCATTTGTAAAACCCATAGTGCAACACAAATAATCTACCTCATCTGTGAAACCTCGCAGTGCAACACAAACAATCTACCTCATCTGCGAAACCTCGCAGTGCAACACAAACAAACTACATCATATTGAAACCTCACAGTGCAACACAAATAATCTACCTCATCTGTGAAACCTCGCAGTGCAACACAAACAATCTACCTCATCTGTGAAACCTCGCAGTGCAACGCAAACAATCTACCTCATCTGAGAAACATCGCAGTTCAACACAAATAATCTACCTCATCGGCGAAACCTCGCAGTACAACACAAATAATCTACCTCATCTGTGAAACCTCGCAGTGCAACACAAATAATCTGCTTCATCCGTGAAATCTCACAGTGCAACACAAATAATCAACCTGATCTGTGAAACCTCATAGTTGAACACGAATAATCTACCTCATCTGTAAAACCCATAGTGTAACACAAATAATCTACCTCATTTGTAAAACCCATAGTGCAACACAAATAATCTACCTCATCTGTGAAACCTCGCAGTGCAACACAAACAATCTACCTCATCTGCGAAACCTCGCAGTGCAACACAAACAAACTACCTCATATTGAAACCTCACAGTGCAACACAAATAATCTACCTCATCTGTGAAACCTCGCAGTGCAACACAAACAATCAACCTCATCTGTGAAACCTCGCAGTGCAACGCAAACAATCTACCTCATCTGAGAAACATCGCAGTTCAACACAAATAATCTACCTCATCTGCGAAACCTCGCAGTACAACACAAATAATCTACCTCATCTGCGAAACCTCGCAGTGCAACACAAAGAAACTACCTCACCTGTGAAACCTCGCAGTGCAACACAAATAATCACAAACACTGAGACTAATCCTTTCATCTCTGAGTTTCTGAAGTTGACTCTTCCATATCTGAAGTTTGACACATCCATTGTTGCAAAAAGGGGTTCAGTCAAAAACCAATGACAAAATAGCAACAGTGTAGATCCTGATGAGAAGGCTCGTTACTAGCCGTCTCATCTGACCCTACACTGTTTGCAAAGTATCTGTATCGGTCTGCAGGACTGAGGATAGCAACCCATTTATGCCGAATGGACTCTTCTACCTTCACTCTTCGGACCTGTCCATTTCCTGTACAAGGGGTGTCCACTAAGTTTTTATTAATATAATGTTTCGTAGAAATTTCTAAACTAACAGCTAACAGTCTACATCTTGATCAGACGCCGCGTTCTGTGGCGTCTGATCTGGGTCTACGATGTTTGCTAATGTCCCTCTTATGGGACGCTAGGCATGAATGGGTTAACAAACCAAAGAGCTCAGTGGCGATCTGAAACAAGAACACAAGATCACCAAACCACAAAGGGACCGCCGAAAGCGAAGACTTACAGGGATGCCGGAAGTCAAAAGGGCGCCACACTGACAGGCGTTCGCTATTCTCCGGTGTACAGCTCGTGCTTTCTCCATCTTGCTTCCCCAAGCGTCCGCTTCCAACTCACGGCCAAAATCAATGACTTCTGCATAGCCGCCTGTTACAGTCAAAAATGCGTTTTCGGGCCGTCCACCTCTCACAGCGTTGTAACTTCCGTGAAACCTGTCGATAAAAATACAACGATATTTATACTTTGCATACTAGTAAAAAATCAGCAGACGATATTTTGAAATATTTATCTTATTTCTTCTAGAATATAGGATTTGACACTTCATGCAAATTGTCTCCTACATTGTAAGTTGACAATTTGCAGGAAGTGTCCTTTTCTTCTGAATTGGCCCATAGAATGGTAAGTGTAAAGGGCTTATCGTGTTTGAAAGTGTTTGTAAAGGTAATGCGATAACCCTGAACAGACAAAGCAAAATATGTAGCAGACGATTATTACTTTATTCTATTCTATTTTTTCATGCTGGACAAGCGCTCTTATAAAATTAAGTGGGGTTACTCCACCTCTTGGCTAGAAATAGGGGTATGATAAGGAAGTGGGGTTTTGAGGCTTCCCGCCGATAACATGTGGTTTTTATTGTTTTCATCGAGTTCTTGCTCTGTAACATGCTGTGGTGGTCAGCTGCCTGGTCATTAACTTGTAATCAGATACCTCTCCTTTCTGCCGCTACATCACAGTATATATTTTAGTCTTTCTTTTTTCACATTTAAAGTAAATTTGAATGTTATAGGTAGAAATAGTGGAAAAAGTTAATAGACTTTTGTTCTTAAATCGTCGAAATCGGTCAAGAAATAAAATTTTGCACAGTTCGTATAGGTAATAAAAGATGCAGTATTGGTTTCCTTGCTGCAGGAGTTAATTAGTTGTGTTACATAAGATATGCATATTGATAATGATAAGAAAACATGGCTTACAGTTTTAAGAGGCTATAGTCCATCATGTTTTTTTTTTTTTTTTTTTTTTAGACAAAATAAATCTTGATATTACATCCCAGCAGACACATGACGTCTATACAACGTCGCCTCAACGTCGATGCAACGTCATGACGTTGCATCGACGTTGAGACGACGTTGTATAGACGTCATGTGTCCGCTGGGATGTTGTCTGCTTGGAGGACGATTCACATGAAATGTCTATAAAAATTCATAAAGAAAGCTACTAGAAAGAAAGAGCACATACGAGAATAAAACAGGAGACTCAGGCCCGAGGTTATAAAACTTGTTTTCATGTTCAACTGAGCTGAGCATGAATTTTGTCCTGCTATTAAATCTCAAATTACTTATAATTGCAAATTCTTTCTTGCTAAAAATAGCTGAGCATGACATTTTCTCTACTAATAAATATGAAAATGCCAACTTTAGTTGGCATTTTCATATTTATTAGTAGAGAAAATTTCATTCTCAGCTGAGCTGATCATGAAAAAGTTTTATAACTTCCGGAGTCGGTTTTGTTTGGCGGTCATAAAACGTCTCCTCACACTTCATCACTGCGTAGATTATATACGTGGCAAAAAAAGTTAGGGAAATTTGTATGTACGGTGTAATAAAAGGAAACTAAGACATATCTGAAATCTGAAATTGATATATTTGATTACGTCATTTCATTTACAGACAAAAATCCATCCGTTGGAGTCTGTAGCACTAGATGTGAATGACAAAATTTATATGGAAGATCACTGGGGTCACCAATAAAACCTCACAAATCTGCCAATATCACGTATGTCCACCTGTTGCATCTATGCAGGCCACACACGACGACGCATACTCCTGATGAGTCTGGCAATCTGTAGCTGGGGTATCCTCCTCCACTCCTGCAAGGCTGCACCCAAAGCTTGGAGCGTTCTTGGTCGTGGAACTCTATGTCGTACACGCTGGCTGAGAATTTCCCAAACATGCTCGATTGGTGACAAGTCAGGGGATCCAGCAGGCCAATCGAGATGATCCACATTGTTCTGCTGCAGGAACTGCTGTATTATCCTCGCTCGAAATCTTGAGATCTTGCGTTGTCATCCTGCAGCATTAAGTGGTACCATAAGACTTCCTCGTCCATACCGGTCATGTTCAACAATGGCGCAGTTCGCTGTGAAGTCGATTCCGCACGGTTTGAACAGACACTCTTATTCCAGTTCTTGAGAGACGTTCGCGCAGTTGTTCGGCGCGTACTGGAACAAGAGTGTCTGTTCAAACTGTGCGGAATCGACTTCACAGCGCTGGACAGAGCTCGGCGACCTTACTTTCCCAGAGACATAGACAAGCCAGGCTAGCATGGATAAGGCAGCATCGTCGATGGACTAACCAACAATGGGCGACTGTACTCTTTACCGACAAGTCACCGTTTCTGCTGGATATGCTTGACAGAAGACGTCGCGTTTGGCGTCGCAGAGGTGAATGGTACGCGAACTGCGCCATTGTTGAACATGACCGGTATGGAGAAGGAAGTCTTATGGTATGGGACGGCATATCTGTTCGTTCCCGTACAGAGCTGCTTGTGCTTAACGGAACTCTGACAGACCAACGCTACATCAATGAAGTGCTACAGCCGGTTGTTCTGCCTTTTGTTCAACAACACCACGTAGTGCTGCAGGATGACAACGCAAGACCTCATCGGGCGAGGATAGTACAGCAGTTCCTGCAGCAGAACAATGTGGATCATCTCGATTGGCCTGCTCGATCCCCTGACTTGTCGCCAATCGAGCATGTTTCGGACATTCTCGGCCAGCGTGTACGACAGAGAGTTCCACCACCAAGAACGCTTCAAGCTTTGGGCGCAGCCTTGCAGGAGGAGTGGAGGAGGATACAGATTGCCAGACTCATCAGGAGTATGTTCGTCGTCGTGTGGTCTTCATAGATGCAACAGGTGGACCAACGCGATATTGACAGATTTGTGAGGTTTTATTTGTGACCCTAGTGATCTCCCATACAACTTTTCTCATTCACATCTAGTGCTACAGACTCCCACGGATGGATTTTTGTCTGTAAATGAAATGATGTAATCAAATATATCAATTTCAGATTTCAGATATGTCTTAGTTTCCTTTTATTTCACCATACATACATATATCCCTAACTGTTTTTGCCACGTATAGTTCGGAACTTATTCTGGCCCCGAGGTTATAAAACATTTTTCATGCTCAACTCAGCTGAGTATAAAATTTGTCCTGCTGATAAATCTAAAATTACTAACTATTGCAAATTCTTTCTTGCTAAACATTGCTGAGCATGGCGAGATGGTTCTAACGAGTACCCAGAATCTATGTTATAGAGCAGAAATAAGAAAAATAATGTATACCCCTGTAAACCCCAGTTTTACAACATAAAAGTGGGGTTTAAGGGGGTCAAAATTATATAGGCATGTATTCGTGATGATATGTTTTCTTTGAGAAATAAGGGGAAAATGTTAATTTTCGGGAAAGTAAATATTGATTGGACAAGTGGATATTGACTATTTACTTAATAAAATTTGGTAATTTCAGAAACCCTGTTTTTTTTTTTTTTTTTTTTTTTTGTTTGATTCTTCGAATTTTAGATGTTTATGAAGGCTCTACATACAACATTACCATGGCAGTTCCTCTTGCAGTTCTTCTTTGTTGGTGATGTCATGCTGAATAAATTAAGATGCCACGCCCACTTCTAATTATCAGCCAATCAGATTACTTGATCCGAGTTTTTGATAGAACTTCACATACTTAAGGACAAACAGTGCAGATCCAGATCAGTTGGCTTCTTCAGAAGCCAACTGATCTGGATCTACACTGTTTGCTAAGACAGGGCAAGACGTGATTAGCAAGAGAAGGGTTAATGCTTAGCACTCTGGGTAAAATGTTCTGCATACGACATATTGAAATATCTTTTCTTAATTTTGCCCCCGCCCCCTCCCTCTCTCCCCCCCCCCCCCCCCACCAAAAAAAACAAAAAAAAAAAAAACAGGGTTTGCTATTTCATGCCAACGGAGACAGTTTGCATGAAATGTAAAATCCTGTTTTCTGGAAAACGAAATAAGAAATTGTCGTCTGCTGAATAAGCCCAGAGGGTGATAAAGGTTAACACGTTTTCCTTCGTGTCGCATGTAGGGATAACATTAAAACAGTAGGCCGTCTTTCGGATCGGAACATTAACTGGAGCTCCTCCCCCACCCCCACCCCCATTGTGCAGGGAAAATCACCCCTGTGCATGTTCAAAATGGTTACTTGTAGGCCTCCATCCTGCAACCAAGAATATACAATGTACATCGCCTCTAAGTCCTTCTAGTATGCTGACGCGTAATGAGAAAAAATGATTTAATTTATGTATTTTTTTAGAAAATATGTAATGTTATGGGTTTTAAACGCTGTTAAAACGATCATGTTTAAACTAGGCTAGGCAGGCAATGTTCTTGACATGCCAAACCTTCTTTTCTCTGCAAAACACAAAAAAGTATCAAACTGTCGTCTGCTGTAGTTTTGATTAGTGTTTTAGAGGTTAATTTATTGGTACAAACCGATTGCTGACATAGGAAGCATACAAGAATATAAACTTTGTATGAACTATATATTTTTGCAAAAAAAAAAAAAAAAAAAAAAAAGAAAAGAAAAGAACGTAAGTATAAGATTGGTTTGAATGTAATTCTATTAAAATATAAAAAATGTTTGCTTTTTTATCAGTTTGACTGTTTTTCTAGTTTTCAGAAGAAGAAAAAAAAAAACAAAAAAAAAAAACAAAACATAAGGATACACTTTTTGATTGATTTGAATGCAACTCATTTTTTCAAAGCCATATTTATATGCTGTTTGATTGGTTTGAAAACAAGAGGCCCAGGGGCCACGATTCGCTCACCTGATAAAACAGCTATTGCATATCTGCTAAGTAATGCCATGCAACATTCTTCCACCATTGCCACAGCAACTAGAACACATATTTGACCATACCGTAAAAAATCCAAAGGTCATTCTTGTATCATCATTTAAACAAACTTATTATACTTTTATCCCCGATGCTGTATTCCAAGATTCAGCCTCAAAACTTTCTTTGTTCTGGAGCTGAAGATTCTTAAGTATTTCACCATATATGGGCCTGGCGGTCATCTTGTTCAATGATGCAAATCCATCTGAACAAATTGTCAACATCCTTTCGACAAAAAGCATTGTGCGAAATCTGGTAAAGATTGGTCATGTGGTTTTAGAGAAAACGTTTAAAGATTTGACGATTATATACATACATGCTCATAGACCAGGGGTAAGGGAAGATAACCCCCAAAATTTTGACAGTTACTAAATAGTTTTACTACTTTAATCATATATTGTAAGTTTCAGTCACTAATCTTTATTTCAAGTAGGTGTGCAAATTTGACCTGGCTGTAAAAATGATCATATGTCAACCAACGATTATCATTTGAACAAACTAGATAGACTGAGTACCCGATGCTATATACTAAGATTCAGCCTCAAACATTTCTTGGTTCTGGAGAAGAAGATTTTTAGTATTTTTACTATGTATGGGCATGGCGGCCATCTCGTTCATTAGTGCTGAACCATTAGAAAAAAATTTTAATACCCTTTCGACCAATGGCCCAATGTTAAATCTGGTGAAAATTACTCGATAAGATAAGAAGAAGATATTTAAAAGTTTCACAATTTTATACATGTATATAGCCTAGGGGCAAGGGCAGATATTCCCCAGTCTACAAAAAAACTGATTGAACCTATATAATTTTACTACTTTTAGTCATACATTGTAAGTTTCAGCTATTTACATTTTCCTGATACAAATGAACATGGACCCGACCTTGCCGTAAATCGGTCAAAGGGCAAACTACGTTCATCATTTGAACAAACTTGTTAGATCTGGAGTCCTCGATGCTTATACCAAGATTCAGCCCGAAGGCTTTCTTGGGTCTGGATAACAAGATTTTTTAGTGTTAAACCTGGACATTGCGGCCGTCTTTATTAAGCAAGGAGAAGTTAGTTTGCTTTTCGTTTTTCGCTTTTCGTCTTTCAGAAGTTAATTTGCTTTTCGCTTTTCGTCTTTCAGAAGTTAGTTTGCTTTTCGCTTTTCGTCTTTCAGAAGTAAGTTTGCTTTTCGCTTTTTGCTTTTTGTCTTTCAGAAGTAAGTATGTTTTTCGCTTTTTGCTTTTTCGTCTTTCAGAAGTAAGTTTGCTTTTTGCTTTTCGCTTTTCAATCATGGGTCTTTTTGATGTTGTAACTGTTAAGTGTCTGAGAACATGAATGAGTGAGTGAGTATCTGAGCGAATGAGTGAGTTAGAAAGTGAGTGAGTTAGTTTTTTACGTCAACCAAACAGCTCATTCCAGATGCAGACATTCATTTCGTCAAAGTCTAGATTCTTTTTTGTTTTTCGCTTTTCATTTTTCGCTTTTCGCTTTTCGTTTTTCGCTTGTCGCTTTTCGTTTTTCACTTTTCGCTTTTCGATCATAGGTCAGTGTCATGATGTAACTGTTATCTGCATACATGAATACGTGAGTGTCTGAGTGAGTGAGTTAGAAAGTGAGTGAGTAAGTGTTTTACGTCAATCAAAGAGCTCATGCCATATGCAGACGTTCATTTGGTCCAAAGTCAAGATTATTTTTGTTTTTCGCTTTTCGTTTTCGCTTTTCGTTTTTCGCTTTTTGCTTTTCGTTTTTCGATAATAGGTCTGATTCATGCTTTTACTGTTTAGTGTCTGAGTACATGAGTTAGTGAATGTGTGAGTGAGAGAGTGAGTGAGTTAGAAAGTGAGTGATTCACGTCAATCAAACATCTCATGGCATAAGTCGACATTCATTTCGTCAGTCTAGATTCTTTTTGTTCTTCACTTTTCGCTTTTCTTTTTTTGCTTTTCGCTTTTCGTTTTTCGCTTTTCGCTTTTCGATCATAGGGTTCTGTCATGTTGTTACTGTTATCTGCGTATATGAATAGTGTCTGAGTGAGTGAGTGTGTTAGAAAGTGAGTGAATGAGTGTATTACGTCAATCAAACAGCTCATGCCATATGCAGACGTTCATTTGGTCAAAGTCAAGATTCTTTTTGTTTTTCGCTTTTCGTTTTTCGCTTTTCGAAAATAGGTCTGCTTCTTGCTTTTACTGTTTAGTGCCTGAGTACAAGAGTGAGTGAGTGTGTGAGTGAGCGAGTGAGTGAGTTAGAAAATGAGTGAGTGTTTTACGTCAATCAAACAGCTCATGCCATATGCAGTCATTCATTTTGTCAAAGTCTAGATTCATTTTGTTTTTTGCTTTTCGTTTTTCACTTTTCGCTTTTCGTTTTTCGCTTTACGCTTTTCACTTTTCGATCATAGGTCTGTGTCATGTTGTAACTGTTATCTGCGTACATGAATACGTGAGTGTCTGAGTGAGCGAGTGAGTGAGTTAGAAAATGAGTGAGTGTTTTACGTCAATTAAACAGCTTATGCCATATGCAGACATTCATTTCGTCAAAGTCTAGATTCTTTTTGTTTTTCGCTTTTCGTTTTTCGTTTTCCGTCCGCCCGTTCGTTCGTCCGTCTGTTCGTCCGTCAACATTTGCTTCAACCTTACTTTTTACAACCTCACTCATTTTCTAATTCACTCACTCACTCACTCACGTATTCATGTACGCAGATAACAGTAACAACATGACACAGACCTATGATCGAAAAGCGAAAAACGAAAAGCGAAAAGTGAAAAACAAAAACAATCTAGACTTTGACTAAATGAATGTCTGCATATGGCATGAGCTGTTTGATTGACGTAAAACATTTACTCATTTTCTAACTCACTCACTCGCTCACTCACACATTCACTCACTCATGTACTCAGGCACTAAACAGTAAAAGCATGACAAAGACCTAATATCGAAAAGCGAAAAGCGGAAAGCGAAAAACGAAAAGCGAAAAACGAAAAGAATCTTGACTTTGACCAAATGCACGTCTGCATATGGCATGAGCTGTTTGATAGACGTAAAACAGTCACTCACTCACTTTCTAACTCACTCACTCAGACACTCACGTATTAATGTACGCAGATAACAGTTACAACGTGACACAGACCTGTGATCGAAAAGAGAAAAGCGAAAAACGAAAAGCGAAAAATGAAAAGCGAAAAGCGAAAAACAAAAAGGATCTAGATTTTGACCAAATGAACGGCTGCTCATTGCATGAGCTGTTGACTGATGTAAAACACTCACTTTCTAACTCACTCGCTCACTCACACACTCAATCACTCATGTACTCAGATACTTAATGAAAAGCGAAAAATGAAAAGCGAAAAACAAAAAGGATCTAGATTTTGACCAAATGAACGTCTGGTCATTGCATGAGCTGTTTGACTGAACGTAAAACACTTACTTTCAAACTCACTCGCTCACTCACACACTCACTCACTCATGTACTCAGACACTTAACTGTAAGAACATGAAGCACACCTATTATCGAAAAGCGAAAAGCGAAAAACGAAAAACAAAAATAATATTGACTTTGACCAAATGAACGTCTGCACATGTCATGAGCTGTTTGATTGACGTAAAAAACTAACTCACTCACTTTCTAAATCACTCACTCACTCAGACACTCATTCACTCATTCATGTAGTCAGACACTTAACAGTTACAACATGAAACAGACCTATGATTGAAAAGCGAAAAGCAAACTAACTTCTGAAAGACGAAAAGCGAAAAGTAAACTAACTTCTGAAATACGAAAAGCGAAAAGCATACTAACTTCAGAAAGACAAAAAGCAAAAAGCGAAAAGCAAACTAACTTCTGAAAGACGAAAGGCAAAAAGCGAAAAGCGAAAAACACATTAACTTCTGAAAGATGAAAAGCGAAAAGCGAAAAGGGAAAAGCAAACTAACTTCTCTTTGCTTTTTTATTAAAGGACCGAGACTATTTGTACAAGTTTCCAAGCCTTCTGTAACAGAAGGCTACACATGAAGTTTGAAGAAAATTGGCCCAGGGGTTTCAGAGGAGAAGTCGTTATAAGGTGTGGACGGACGACGGACGGTATGTGATCACTACAGAGCTAAAACCCATTAGAATATGCTTTTTGATTGATTTGTGTATATAAATATGTAATTCTATACGTATTACCTGGCAATTGCTTTTTCTAGAAGCGCAGGCCAGAGTTCATTGGGATCATCTCTAGATCTGGCTCCCCAAACTTTATTGCCCGGTTTTACCGGCAGATAATCATCAATAATGACTGGTTCCCACTCTCCGTATCGCCAGAAATAGCAGGTGAATGTTCCATGTTCCGGGTTCCAAGCATCCTTCTGAAAAGTCTAAAAAAAGACCAAAACATGTATACTGGTTTTGAAATATTAAATGACTCGACAATGGCTCGGCGTGTGGCAAATTCGAATTCTTTTTTGATATTCTACGAAATTTTTCCGATATCTCAAGAAAACAAGTACTATGGATAATTTGGGACGTTTCTTATTTAATCAAGAAACTGTTTGTTTTATTAACCCACTAGAATCGCCTCATCGGACCAATTCTTATGAGTACACAGCATACCCTTATATCAGAGATCAAAACAGACTTCACTAAATTATCGCCATTTGCTTCCTGATCAACCCATTACGAAAACATGCCTATTTAAATATTTTGGGAAATTTCACCACCAAAAAACTCAAGATTTTTCTGATAAAAATTCTGATATTTTTCACATTTCTGCTCAAAAACATCCTCAGGACAGTAGGAATTTGTCCTAGACATGAGATATCACAAAAACATACCTATATAATTGTGACCCTCTTAAACCCCATTTTTATATAGTAAAACTGGCGTTTACAGGGGTATACATTAGTTTTCTTATTTCTGCTCAAAACAGAAATTGTGGGAACTCGTTAGAACCGTCTCGCCGAGACGGTGCGAGGCGATTCTAACGAGTACCCACAATCTATGTTTTGAGCAGAAATGTGAAAAATATCAGAATTGTTTAGCTTGGAAATTTTTTTTTTGGAGGTGAAATTTTCTGTATATTTGAAAAGGCATGTTACCATAATGATTTACCGCAAAATTAATTTTATGGCCAAAGTAGTCTGACCAATTGCTTATAAGACGGGCTTAAAAATCACCTAGCCCTCGGAGACATATGCTGCCGCTCAGAAAATGCTTAAGTACATTAAGACATCGGCAATGATTAATCAGTTTTGCAAGTGAATTTGTCATAGAGATCGACAATTAAAAACGTTGAAAACCACTTACATGCATGCATAAACGTCACCCTATTGTTTGTTTGCATATCCAGCAAAATACCTTCCTCCCTACAGGTACGGATACGTTTTTTTACTCAGAGTCTCTGATCACGTTCTACACTGTTTGCCTGAAATTTCCTGATCCTTTTGTATTAGAATGACAAAAAAATAAATCAATCCGGTACCCCTTTAATAAGAGATGCATCACGAAAACACGCCTATATAATGTTGACCCCCTTAAACCCCACTTTTATACAGTAAAACTGGGGTTTACAGGGGTATACATTATTTTTCTTATTTCTGCTCAAAACATAGATTGTGGGTACTCGTTAGAACCGCCTCGGCGAGGCGGTTCTAACGAGTACCCACAATCTATGTTTTAAGCAGATATATGAAAAATATCAGAGTTTTTTACCTTAAAATTTTCAGTTTTTGGAGGTGAAATTTTCTGTATATTTGAATAGGCGTGTTTTTGTAATGGGCATGCCCAAATGGCAGAAAGGTCAACTCGGCATTATTGGATCAATTAACCTTTACCACTCTCTTGGCCAACTCAGCAAACGACACTTTGATGATATTTTTTTTCTTATTTTACCCAGAAAACTGGATTTAGTATTTCTTGCAAATTCATCACGAAAACATATCTATATAATTTTGACCCCCTTAAACCTCACTTATATATAGTAAAACTGGGGTTTACAGGGATATACATTATTTTTCTTATTTCTGCTCAAAAACATAGATTGTAGGTACTCGTTAGAACCGCCTCACCGGGGCGGTTCTAACGAATACCCACAATCTATGTTTTGAGCAGAAATATGAAAAATATCAGAGTTTTTTTTTATCTGAAAATTTTCCGTTTTTGGAGATGAAATTTTCTGTATATTTGAATAGACGTGTTTTTGTAATGTGTCTCCATCTTGACAACTCCTCCAAAGCCATTGAAGCGATTTCTTGTTGCTTGGGTAGATGGATTTAAAATAACAAAACAATATGGTGATTTGCCTTTTGGTTTCATTGCCATGGCAACAGAAAGCTCCCATAGACTTATAGTGGGAAACCGAAGCAGTACGACTTTAATTTGGTACAAATAGTGCTTGAGTAAGAGCGATTCAAAATAGCTAAAATTATGGTGATCTACTTTGCTTTGGTTTCCATGGCAACAGAAATCTATCAAAGACTTATATAGGAAAGGTGTTAAATTGCATTTCTCCATAACCATTGAAGCGATGTAAACCATATTTGGCAGAATGAGAAAAATATTTCAGTATGTCGCCTGCTGAGAATTTGACCCAGAGTGCTAAGCGTTAAACATTGAGCAGTGCCATGAGAAAACAGTTCTTATTCTAAAGTAAAACAAGCAAGACCCATGTTAGCCCATATATCCCTTCTGTCTAACCGGCATTTTTATTTGTCCTATTCAGTCATTGAACAATACTGTACACGTCGCCGAAGACCCAGAAGACCTTAATCATACTGCATGTATGTGCAAGTTAAGAGGGACATTCGTTATAGTTGGGCCGCGTAAAGCGAAAAGGCGCCTTCGAACATGAGCAAAATTGATCTGAATTGCATATTTGCGCATGTTCGAAGCCACAGTCCCATACTACTATACCCATTCAATAGGTCTGGTCTGTCCGCCAACACCGCAAGCATAGCCAGGAACCAGCATGTTCCAGCGTGTCCTTGTCCGACGTCGAATCTAGTCGTACCGCTAGATATTAAAACAGGGTTATCGAGGAATTCCTGCAAAACATAGTTGGGCAAATCATCAGGATTTTTTTACAAAATATATAATTGGGCTTATCATCAGTACTTCCTGCTAAACATTCGGCTAATCGTCAGAAATTCCTGCAAAATCTAAATTGGCTTATCATTAGAAATTCCTGCAAAATTTAATTGGCTAATCGTCAGAAATAACCGAAAAATGTAAATTGAGATTATCATCAGGGATTCCTGCTAAATATAATGGGCTAATCATAAAGAATTCCAGCAAATATATTTGGGCTTATAATTAAGAATTCAAGCAAAATTAAATACATTGAACTACTCATCAGGAATTCCGTCAAAGTATAACTGGGCTAATCACGAGAAATTCCCGAAAACTGTAAATGGGCTGATCATCACGAATTCCAGCAAAATGTAATTAGGCTAATTATCAGGAATTCCGATAAAATAAAATTGGGCTAATCCTCTGGTATTTCTGCAAACTGTATTTAGACTAATCATCAGGGATTCTGCACAATATTGAGCTTATCAGCAGCAATTTCTGCAAAATATTATTGGGCTAATTATTAGCAATTCCTGCAAATATAATTCCACTATCATCAATATTTCATGCAAAATGTAAATGGGATGATCGTCATGGGTTTCTAAAATAATATAATTGGGCTAATCATCAGGAACTCGTGTAAAATATAACTGGGCTAATTATCAGAGATTCTAGCAAAATATAATTTGTCTTATCATCAAGGATTCCTGCGAAATATAAGTGGGCTAATCATTAGTCTCTGCGAAACGTTATTGGGCTTATCATCAGGAATTCTTGCAAATGTAATTTGGGGTATTATCAGAAACTCCTGCAAAATATAATTGTTAATCATCAGAAACTCCTGCAAAGTATATAGTCAGACTAATCATCAGGGATTCCTGCAAAATATAATCGGGATAATCATCAGGGATTCTTGCAAAATATGGTCGGGCTAATAATCAGGGATTCCTGTAAAATATAATCGGGCTTATAATCGAGGTCCAGCAAAGTATAACAGGGCTAATCATCAGGAATTCCTGCAAATATATTGGACTAATTTAAAGGAATTCCTGCAAATTATAATTTGGCCAATCATCAGGATTTTCCTGCAAAATGTAATTAAGCTTATCATCAGGGATCCATGCAAAATTAAATTTGGTTAATCTTCAGAAACTCCTGTAAAATATAATTGGGCTAATCATCAGAAATTCCTGCAAAATATAATTAGGGTAATCACCAGGAATTCATGCAAAATATAACTGGGTTAATCATCAGGAATTACTGAAAAAAATATATTTGAGCTAATCGCGGGAATTTCTGCAAAATATAATTAGACTATTCATCAAAACAGGTTCCCCATACAAATCATAGTAGTTAAACGCTCAATTCCATTCCTACATACATGTAAAAATTAAACATGTCAAGTAAAATTTTAGTATATGACAATCTATTAGTAAACAGTGCTCCAGATAGAGTCTGTACAACAGTAAATTACGGATTCTTTTGCACCAAATACGGGTCAGTGTGAAAAATAGTAAAATACGTCGTCTCCGTTTCTGCATAAATTAGCCTGAATCAGAAGAGGTTCAGCGCCTTAGATAAAGTAGCGTATTTTCCGTAAATACCCAAATATTCGATAAAGAAAATAGTTAAAATCAAGTTGTAGCGTATCAAAACGTAAACAAAGTCTGCTGTATACTGAGCACTAATTTTTTGTATACATGTTCCAGCTTAATTCACCGCAGAAGTTTCACCCGATACACACTGTGACTATTTCCCGCGCTGAACGTCTGCACCTAATTTCTGCGCATAAGAGCGACTGGTTCTCTGCGTCATTGTTTAGCTAACTGTTAGCGGCAAAGAGGCATCTCTTTATTGTCATCGAGGCATCTTTTATTGTCAATTGCTGGGAAGATTCTTGCTAGGGTCCTACTGAACCGATTGAATGAACACCTGGAATGGTCAGGGCTTCTACCAGAAAGCCAGTGTGGATTCAGAAAAAAAAAAAAAAGAAAAAAAAAAAACAGAGGAACAACCGACATGATCTTCACAGCACGACAGCTTCAAGAAAAATGCCAGGAACAGAATGTGGACATCTACATGACCTTTGCCGACCTTAACAAAGCATTTGACACAGTCAGTCGTGAGGGACTTTGGATATTATTATGGCAAAGTTTGGTTGTCCTGCCAAATTCATAGCAATGGTGCGGCAGTTCCATGATGGTATGCTTGCAAGGGTCCAAAATGATGGTGAGTTTTTTTTATCCATTTCCTGTGACAAATGGAGTTAAGCAAGGCTGTGTACTAGCTTCAACACTGTTCAGCCTGATGTTTTCTGCCATGCTTACAGATGCTTTCCAGGACGGTGACAATCGTATACCTATTAGGTATCGCTTTGATGGGGAACTTTTCAACCTAAGAAGGTTGCAAGCTAAATCTAAGGTGCAGACAGAGGTGCTAGACGAGTTCCTCTTTGCTGATGACATGGCAAAGGGTGCTCCAACAGAAGAAAACATGCAAAAAGGCGTGGATCAAGTATCTGATTCATTCGGCAGCTATGATCTCACAATCAGCATCAAAAGACTGAGGTAGTATATCAGCCAGCGCCTGGAAAGCCTTACAAGGAGCCTACCATCACAGTGAAAGGTCAACGACTGCAAGTGTTAGACAAGTTCACCTACCTTGGAAGCACATTGTCCAGAGTTGTGCACATTGATAATGAAGCCAATGCTAGAATTGCCAAAGCTAGTGCAGCATTTGGCCGGCTACGTGGAAGTATTTGGGACCGAAGTGGAATCAGACTTGACACAAAGCTGAAAGTATACAGATCGGTAGTGCTGCCAACACTATTATACGCATGCAAAACTTGGACAGTTTACCAACGGCATACCAAAAGACTGAACCACTTCCATACAAGCTGTCTTAGAAAACTTCTAAAGATCAAGTGGCAAGACAGGATTCAAGACACAGAAGTCCTGAAAAGGGCAGGCTTGCAGAGTATACATACTCTTCTGAAATTGGCACAGTTAAGATGAACAGGCCATGTTACCAGAATGCCTGATGAACGTTTGCCAAAGAAAGTCCTCTATGGAGAACTTCAAGTAGGAAAACGCTCCCATGGTGGTCAGAAGAAGCAATACAAGGACACCCTCAAAGCATCCCTTAAAGACTTCAACATACCAATAGAGTTATGGAAACAGATTGCACAAGATCGTACAAAGTGGCGAGGCCTCATAAAAAAGGGAGCTGGTGAATATGAAGCAAAAAGAATCAGTGAAGCCGGGCAGAAACGTGCACAGCGGAAAGCCAGAGCTAAGGCATCACCAAAAGAGCTTTCTTCCTCAGACCTGTTGTTCTATCTGCAACAGGCAGTTTAGAGCTAAGACTGGTCTCATCAGCCATCTTACAACACACAAATAATAATACATCACACAGTTGATTAGGATTGGTCATCGTCAGTAATAACAGACGAACAATATAGCGGCAAAGAACCGCAGGTAACCATTTCGCATTCGGGTTTTCTTAATTGCAGAACATAACCTCTAGAAAACGAGGAATGAAGAAAGAGATTGTAGAATTGCATTAAATAAAATAATGGGATATTTTAGCCTGTTATCGTCATTTGATCCAGTGTCTATATTTTGTGGGCAGTATAACTGATGAAGTCATCGATGCATGTGATGAATCATACACAATCACATCTGCGATCATGACCGATTCTGTAAACAGTGTAGGAAGCGAAGGTAGCTCGCAACATTAGGTTTCCGTTTTTTAGTCACTGATAAGACTTCTATGATAGAAAGCTAAGTACAGTGTACCTGTGACTGACGGTGCCGGAGCAGGTGAACAAAGATAAAATCCAAAGAAGATCACCCAAATACTAGGCAAGGTGACTGATTCCGTTATTAAAAAGGAGAAGGGGATGTGATGGCACATAGCACCTATTTCAGAACTTTTATTGTTTAGTTACGAAAGAGATGAATACAGGAAAATGATCAGCAAAAAAAAAAAAAAAAAAAAAAAAAAAAAAAAAATTACTGCACAAAAGTTAATGGAAATGTACAGGAAGAATTAAAAGACATACTTTAAAGCAAATTATTTAAATCACAGCTCATCTCCTCCCCACTAGTCCCTAGGTAAGGGAATATAACTAAGAATGTCGGCAGCATGGATACTGATTCCAGAATTCTGGTTTTCATCGTTACTGACTGGCCTCAAATTTGACCAGTACGCTACTGACTGCCTTGGAAAAAAACATATCTGGAGCACTGTATTATTACCTAGCAGACGATTCACATGAAATGTTAAGTATTATTTTCTCAGAAAATTGAATGGCAAAAAAAATGTCTGCAGCAATAGTGATTAGCGCTTTAATGTAAAATCACCTGTGACGAAAAGGAAAATCAAATGCTACCTGACTAGTTACAGTATTGCCTCAGAGGCACCACATAGTCCATTTGGATCGCGCCGTGTGGAAACGTGTCTTTGGGCATATGCGGACAGCGGAGGCCAAAATCAGCCTGCGCATCCGCACAGTCTGATCAGGGCCTTCACTGTCCGCTAACAGAAATACTGAATACTACAGAATGTATGAATGGAAAGCAAAGACCAGGATGATACTTTGCACATGCGCTGGACGATCTGAATCCGCCCATTTGGCGCATGTTCGTAGGCCCGTTTTCGCTTGACGAGGCGCATTTATTTCTCCCAGTGCATAAAAGGAGCACCTTATCACCTGTAAGAGCAGTCTCTATGATAAAATCAAAGGGCTGAATAGCCCTGAAATGACAGATTCTATGAGAAACTAGTAAATTCCAGGTATCATTCTGTTCTCCATGTAAGTTTGTGAGACGCTTCTTCGTCGAAAGAAAACGAGCTACAGCGAACAACAAAGGCGCTGATCAGCCTGCGCGGACGCGCATTCTGATCTGCGCCTTTGTTGTTCGCACGTATATTAAGGCGGGTTTTCTCAGCGACTCTCGCCATAAATCAAGCACAAGTTGCACTCCTTTTGTATGGACAGCTCTTCAATGGCGTACTAGTATACACACATTGAAACATTGGGTCTACTTTTGTGCGCGGATGAATACGAAATTGAATAGTAGTCAAAGTCACTTTCTCTAAAACCGTGCGTGGCAACGAAGAATGACAGATAGAATCTGTCATTAAAAAGGACAATAATTTATGTCAGGTACTCCGTATTTCAACTAGTTTCCTTATGTACATGCGTAATGTGAGTAATGGGCGCTACGCTTGAGAAAATGAAAAGTTCGTACCCTTGGTCTTTTCCACTCCAACTTCTTATTTGCATCGCCTTGAATAGCCTTGTGAAGACCAAAATCGTCATCAATGAACGGAAGTCGTGTTGGATATATACTGTAATCTTTGTCCAGATCAGTTGGCCGTTCTCGCAAGTCTAAGAAATACTCATATATTTCTACATCCGAGAGAACGTAATTTCCAACAACTCTTGATCTTGGTGCAAGAAGGTCTTCTGCTGGTTGTGGAGTTAGCTCACGCGGAGGCGGAGTTGACCTATATATAGGCGGAGTTTCTTCACCTGGAGGCGGAGTCGGTTCACGTGGGAAAGGAATCGGGCTAGGTGATGGAGATGGAGTTAAGGGTGGAGTTGGGATATCAGGAGACGGTGTCTGTTTGCGCGGCACAAGGACGGGACCTTGTTGGTCGTCAAACGATCTTTGTTGGTCGCCAATCGGTCTTTGTTGATAACCAATGTGTGCTTCTTGGTCGCCAGTCGGACCTTGTTGGGTGTCAACCTTTGATGATGGGGCGCATCCCATTGTACTCCTGAAAGATCTATGGAGGAAACAGGGTATATCAGTCAAGCAATTCATCACGAAAACACACCTATTCAAATATACTGAAAATTTCACCACCAAAAAATGAAGATTTTCAGATAAAACATTCTGATATTTTTCATATTTCTGCTCAAAACATAGATTGTGGGTACTGAACCGCCTCGTCGAGGCGGTTCTGACGAATACCCACAATCTATGTTTTGAGCAGAAATAAGAAAAATAATATCTACCCCTGTAAACCCCAGTTTTACTATATAAAAATGGGAATTGAGGGGGTCAAAATTATACAGGTATGTTTTCGTGATGTTAATAATGTATACATGCTTGCAGCACACACGCTGGCACATACGCACGAACAACATACATACAATCAAACACACACACACACACAAAGACACACACACACATACACACACACACACACACACACACACACACACACACACTAAAACACATTTCAGATGACTGTTTGTCTCACAACAATTTATTATGCCATAGTTATAGGTTAGAGTAAGTTTCAGCTAATACTTATTTATTTCTCCATGAAAACATTTGTTGTGGTACTCATTAGAAGCGCCTCGTCACATTGATGAAGCGTTTCTGATGAGTGTTCACAGCATATGTTTTCGTGGAGAACAAGAAAATAATATCTATATTTTTTGCTGAAAAAAAAAGCTTCTTATCTAAAACTGTGATATAGACCAAAATAATTTTGTCAATGCGATTCTATACCAAACAATAGCTTCCCGTTTTACGTGGTAGTTCTTATTTACAATGTCCACAACAAATTTAAACCCGCTCGTCGCGTATTTTTCACATTTGCTACTCAACGTGGGGAAAATGCCCTTTTATGCCATATGCGTACAGCGAAGGTCCGGATGAAGGTGCGCATCCGTGCAGCTTGACCTTGACATTCCTTGTTCATCAACATATAGCACCATATCCTTTGATTCTGTAAGCGGACAACGGAGGCCCAATTCCTGTGTTGTCTGCAAATTGCATACCCAGCAGACACACAACGTTGAAACAACGTTGATTCAACGTCAAGACGATGAATCAACGTTGTTTCAACGTTGTGTGCCTGCTGGGTAAAGACCCTTTTCCTGCAGTGCGCATCATTTCTAACGAAATAATATTTTCCACATGTTATTGATTGGACCATTGTTTAATCAGGAAGAAATTTACGAATAATTGATTTATTGATCTGAATCTAAATTGGCTAAGTTGACACGTCCAAAGATATTCTGTGATCTAGGGCATATAAAAATACTTATCAGAAGAGATGACAAATCCCCCGACTAAACCGCCATTTCTAAATTTCGTGTATATTTCAATCAGATATCGTGGAAATATTGAAACAGAGCACAGTAAAAAGATACAAAGACAGTATGAAATGTGACCAAAATAATAAGTGAAAACAATAACAGGTATACTGTGAATGATTTTATTTTTGCATGTTCTTTTCTTTTTTCTATTTTTGTCAAAAATCATCAATTTGTGATTTCTGATGTGATTATTTGTACAGGATACATAATACTTTGAATTTGTGAGTGTACATAATCTGCAATAATAGCAAAACTAAATGCCTTGTAAAAGGTAAAGGTACTTGCTGTATGTTTATTTGGGTAAAAATCAACAATTGCCCTGCTCACATGGGACAAGGTTTTAAAGGTTTTCTTTCTTTGTGCGGCCTTATGGGTGCTCACTGCGGGGCATTTTTTCGTATTTTATCCTGTTCGTTGTCATATTGTTATGTTTGTTGGATCCTGTCTAGCATTGTGATTATCTTGTTGGGATAGAGGGAGCTGGTTATTCTGTTGTTTTTTTTTTTTTTTTTTTTTTTTTTTTTTTTTTTGTTGTTGCTTTTTGTGTTTTTTTGTTGTTGCTTTTTGTGTTTTTTTGTTGTTGCTTTTTGTGTTTTGTTTTTTGTTTTTTTTGTTGTTGTTGTTTTGTTTTGTCATCCAGAAAACAAGCCTATATAATTTTGAGCCCCTTAAACCACACTTTTATATAGTAAAACTGGGGTTTGCGGGGGTATACATTTGTTATCATATTTCTGCTTAAAACATAGATTATGGGTACTCGTTAGAACCGCCTCATTGAGGCGGTTCTAACGAGTACCCACAATCCATGTTTTGAGCAGAAATATGAAAAATATCAGCGTTTTTCATCTGAAAATTTTCAGTTTTTGGAGGTGAAATTTTCTAAATATTTGAATAGGCGAGTTTTCGTAATGTGTTTGCTCTTCTTCGTGGTGTCAGTGGTGGGCTATGTTCTGTGAACATGGTTTTTCCTAGTCCTTCTATACTATACTCAAAAGCAAAAGGAAGTGTGCACTCTCTGTCTTGTTAATTATCTAAAAATCCAAGGACAGAATATTATTATGTGTGGTATCAATTTTCAGCCTATTCAATTATCTTTCTAACCAATATGATTACGTTATTGTTTTGAATTTCTGTAAAACTTATGTCACGTGAATGTGCAGCAGGGTTCAAAATAAAACAAAATACACAAATGGCAAAAAGGCTGTTTCCTTGCCAGTGCTTACTGTAATTTGTTGCAAAAATGATGTAAATGATGTGAAGTTAAGATCTGGTATGACCGCCATTTTGTCTAATAACTTCTAAAATACGGGGTCGCCGAAAGGAATTTACGTAACGTTGGATGACGTGTGCAGGAATATTATTCCATTCCATCTGCAAGACGTTGCGTAAATCATGTATGCCTTGACCTCACTCTGCTATTGTTGACATTTGTGCATTTTTATTTTGACACCTGCTGCAAATTGACGATCTGTAAGCATTAAACGAAATTCAAATCAGTAACACTATCATATAAGGGTAAAATACTGGCTCGAGTTGTTTGCCTAAATCTTTAACATCACAAAAACATACCTATATAATTTTGACCCCCTTAAACCCCACCTTTATATAGTAAAACTGGGGTTTACAGGGGTATACATTATTTTTCTTATTTCTGCTCAAAACAAAGATTGTGGGTACTCGTTAGAACCGCCTCGGCGAGGCGGTTCTAACGAGTACCCACAATCTATGTTTTGAGCAGAAATGTGAAAAATATCAGAATTTTTATCGGAAAAATCTTGAGTTTTTTGGTGGTGAAATTTCCAATATATTTGTATAGGCATGTTTTCGTAATGAGAACTCTTGTGTACTTTTCATCAGGCCCAGAAGCTATAGCTCAGTTAAAACCCCTGATTGCTTATTTCCATTATTTAGTATTGCGCTAACGTGGTTAGAGAGAGAGACTTTTATTTTATTAATTTGTCTTGGTGAACGCCTTGTAAGTTGTCTGCTAAAGTATTTAGTCCTCTCTGCATCAGACTTATTTGTGCCCTTTGCTTTATGCCACGTAGCATTCCCGGGACAGCGTGACAAAGTTTGATATTCTTATAACAACTTATTTAAATTTTGATGAGGTAAGTTAAAACAGAGATGTGAAATATGCTGCAGTATATCACGAAAACATACCTATATAATTTTGACCCCCTTAAACCCCACTTTTATATAGTAAAACTGGGGTTCACAGGAGTATGCATTATTTTTCTTATTTCTGCTCAAAAACATAGATTGCGGGTACTCGTTAGAACTGCCTCGGCGAGGCGGTTCTAACGAGTACCCACAATCTATGTTTTTAAGCAGAAATATGAAAAATATGAGCATTTTTATCTGAAAATTTTCAGTTTTTTGGTGATGAAATTTTCAATATATTTGAATAGGCGTGTTTTCATAACGATTTTTTAATGTGAGAGTCAATCTCATTTATACGAGATCTCATTTAGATCTCTCCAATTCACCAAGATATTTGCATGTAAAGAGCCCAAGCCTATTAAAATCAGCTTTAACATTTATTGTGCGCGAAACGTAGACCAAGCTTTTTTGTGAAAGATTATACTTGTTTTTATATAGGTTTAATATTCCTTTGTAGGTCACATCTGTTTTATGTGCTGCAGCGCTAAGCGAAATTGTAGCAGACAACATTCTTTGTTTTTTTGTTTTTTTTTTGCTTTTTTTATCAACACTATTAATTATCAGAGAAGACAACACTTGTCATTTCATTTGAATCGTCTGCCTACCAAGCAGACAATTCACATGAAATATCAAGCCTTATTTTCTCTGAAAAATAATAATAATAATAAAAAAAAAACAATGTGTCGCCTGTTAATGGTTAAAATATTCATATAATCATACGTTATTTTGAATCACGAAAACGTGCCTATATAATTTTGACCCCCTTAAACCCCACTTTTATATAGTAAAACTGGGGTTTACAGGGGTATACATTATTTTTCTTATTTCTGCTCAAAAACATAGATTGTGGGTACTCGTTAGAACCGCCTCGTCGAGGCGGTTCTAACGAGTACCCACAATCTATGTTTTGAGCAGAAATATGAAAAATATCAGATTTTTTATCTGAAAATTTTCATTTTTTAGTGGTAAAATTTTCTGGATATTTGAATAGGCGTGTTTTCGTAATGGTAGGTCATAACTACTTTATTGGTTTATAAGTTTTTTTACACTGAAGTTAATAGCTATATATAGATAAGTTTTTACACTGCAGTTAATAGCTATATATAGATAAGTTTTTTACACTGCAGTTCATAGCTATATATAGATAAGTTTTTTACACTGCAGTTAATAGCTATATATAGATAAGTTTTTACACTGCAGTTAATAGCTATATATAGATAAGTTTTTACACTGCAGTTAATAGCTATATATAGATAAATTAATGGGAAAGCATTGTATGCCTGAAAATATTCAGCTCTAGACAACAAACATCTTGGCACGAATGTGATCAAAATCGGCGGGGAAATAAGAAAGACACTGTAGATTTTTTTTATTACTGAATTTGGGAGCCACAATTTTGACTAATTTAATTAGATATTTAATTTTTGTAAGACAGAAAAAAGTACTGGATTGTTTACATGACGAGGTTGCTTACATGCGGTTCTTGATAGTACATATGTAAATGAACATAAAATGATGTGTGTGTGTGTGTGTGTGTGTGTGTGTGTGTGTGTGTGTGTGTGTGTGTGTGTGTGTGTGTGTTACATGTTTTAACAATGTTTTTTGCGTGATCTAGGTAGAACCACACGCTGTTATATTGTTTATCTATTCTTATACAATCCTTATACAATAAAAAGCCAGTATTTGAACCTCAGAGATTTTAACCAAATTCATAGAATTCAGTGAATTAAATATGACAAAATTCTTGTTTATATGCGTCGTGGATGATGTTATGATGTTGAAACATTGTCTATTATATTATCGAGCTATTGACGTTCTCACATGGTAGTAAACATTCTTTATAAATCTATAGCGGGCCGTTATCGGCCCGTCAGGGTACCTGACGGGCCGATAACGGCCCGCTATAATTTATAAAGAATGCTAGCTGGGATTCAACCATTTCATCCCTGCAGACCAAAATAGATACCTTGCAAATAGTGTGAGCCGTCTCATCAAGATCTACACTGTTTCCAATCCTGTTAATGATTTGTGCCTGAATCCCCTATTTGCAACAATGGATGTGTCCAATTCAGAGATGGAAGAGTCCATTTCAGTAACTCAGGGGTGAAAGGGTTAAATGTACATGAACGATCACACGATCAAACTATTTCTCTCACCCAAACCATTTGATCATTTCTAAGGTATATTTCTGTATATAGCGCTATAACCCATATAAAGCAGCTTCTGCCAGACTTGTTTGAACTTAACTCTTCAGTTTTTTTGTATTTGGTCATGTCCATTGTTGTCAACAGGGTTTGTTTACTCAAAATGATTAATAGACTGGCAACTAGTGTTGATACTGATGAGACGGTCTACATTGTATAAAGGGTTAAGAATGTATTCGTCGCCGGGTAAGCTAAGTAAGCGCCGACCTACCATCAAGTGGCCTTCAAAGGTAACTTTCGATTTTTCTGGCCCCCTTAAAGCTGGCCGATGTCGAATCTAAAAAAACAAAAAAACCTTCTAATAAGAAAAAAGGTCACTGGGGAGGAGGGTTTGGCGCAGGCCCACTGAATGACCAAATTAGAATTCTGTAAGGTTTTTTTTTTTTGTTTGTTTGTTTTTTTTGTGTGTTTTTTTCTCATCGCATGTTGTGAATTACAATAGAAGGTATTGAAGATAATTGGAAATGTCTTGATTCTATGATATACTTATGAATTTGGGCGAATATGCGTAGGTGTATCTCTATAGATAGTCGATCATCACCATGCAAGATGATATCCGATGTATTCGAGATATGTTTGATGTATTCTGATAGAGTTTAGGAGTGCATCTCTGTGTCTTTGATAGATCCTACAGTTGTAAAAGAAGTGCTGCGCATCTTCTATGCTACCACAGTTACCTAGCGATGAATCTATTGATTTTGAGAAACATGTCAATATTCAGAGAGCTACACCAGGTTCGCAGTCGTGTGTGAAGTATTTTGGTCTTTCTGTTGCCAAAATAACATTGTTTTCGCACAAACTTTTTATCTTTCTTTAACCCTTAAGATGTCAAACACAACAATTGCCGTTTGCTTTGTCTTCTGCCGGTTACTTTAAAAGTCATTGTTGCAAACAGTGTGGAGGAGCAGTCTGATCTGGGTCTATACTGTTTGCCTATATGCAAAAAGTATGTTTGAAAAGTTTGCAAAAAGATGCAGCAGACGACATAAACAGATGGCATTTTCAGATGCAGGTTTTCTTGGCATTTTAAGGGTTAAGAAAGATTTAAACGTACCTAAACCACTTATTTGTTTGGCTTCTCTTGGTAAGTTATTCCAGTCTCTTAGAGCAGAGGGGAGATAATAATTTTGTTAATGAGGAGTTGTAGCCCTTATTTTCTGTATATTGTCAGAACTGCGTTAATTGTAACGAGATATGTTACTTACTTGTTACGGTATTAATGCAAGATAGGTACTCAGACTCTTTCATCACGAAAACCTGCCTATTCATATATTGAAAATTTCACCACCAAAAACTGAAAGTTTTCAGATAAAAAATTCTGATATTTTTCATATTTCTGCTCAAAACATAGATTGTGGTTACTCGTTAGAACCGCCTCGGCGAGGCGGTTCTAACGAGTACCACCATCTATGTTTTTGAGCAGAAATAAGAAAAATAATGTAAACCCCTGTAAACCCCAGTTTTACTATATAAAAGTGGGGTTTAAGGGGGGTCAAAATTATATAGGTATGTTTTCGTGATGTTTATAAAATAAAGTAAGTTTATGATCGCGTCGTCTTTTCTGGAGTGATTCCAAACAAAGCTCTTTGTAAAGATTATTTATGGAAACAGGTTTACTTCTTTCTTGGAAAAAATAAGAACAATATTATCAATTTGTCGTCTGCTGAATATGCCCAAATAGTGGCCAAATAATTCTGTGCGTGCAAAATATGTAACAGCATGTAAATACAGCATAGGTAAATACCCAGCTAGCATTCTACGTAAATCTACATCGGGCCGTCATCGGCCCGTCAGCTACCCTGACGGGCCGATGACGGCCCGATATAGATTTACGTAGAATGCTGACTGGGTAGATTCGAAAAGGTATATATGGCCTTGAGAGCACTGAACTCACTCATAAAACTGAAATAGCTGAACTTGCATGATATACGGGACACACCGGCTAATAAAAAAGTTCAGTGGAATGGAAAATTATTGTGCATACCCATGCGCAGATTCAATAGCAATATAAAGACTTCGGAGCGTGCAGAGAGTTTTAAACGTCAAACAAAAAAGTTCTTATCGCTAAGGATGATAAAATATTCGAGTTTACATGTATGTTTAAAGTTTAGCACTCTGGGTAAAATTTTCAGCAGACGACATTTTGAAATACTTTTCATATTGTTTTCAAGAAAACATGATTTGACATTTCTACTATTTGTGGGTAAAAATTTTCAGCGGGCGACAATTTGAAATACTTTTCATATTTTTCCCAGAAAACATAATTTGACATTTCACGCAAAGTGTCTCCAGACAATTGGCATGAAATATCAAATCCTGTTTTATGGATGGCCATCTTGGATGTTTTGTGATGAAAATCCATCACGAAAACATACCTATATAATTTTTACCCCCTTAAACCCCACTTTTACAAAGTAAAACTGAGGTTTACAGGGGTATACATTATTTTTGTTATTTCTGCTCAAAAACATAGATTGTAGGTATTCGTTAGAACCGCCTCGACCCCAGTTTTACCATATAAAAGTGTGGTTTAAGGGGGTCTAAATTATATAGGCATGTTTTCGTAATGAAATCTTTATCCTAAGTTACAGGGTTGTAATCAAACCACTGGGAGCACTGAGAGATCGATTGTCTTTGATCGTAGGCTGGGAAAATGGTCCTGAACGGGCACTTAAGACTATTTCATTTAACCCTTAACTTCCTGATCTGTGTCTGCACTATTTTTCTTTGACATCACAGCGACAAGACTAGCGAGGCTATTAATGAATAACCGTTACCTGGATTTCTCGGTCAGTGATGGTTAGCGCTTGTATACTATGGCTCGGTTGTAAACAACCGACCCCAAAACACAACATGAGTGGTCAGCTCTGATAGAGACTCCCTCATTCAACCCGTGAATCATTCCAGAAAGAAGAGTAAATCAAAATCAGTCACTGGTGTGAACAAGGATAAGGGCTCATGGCAATCACCTCAGACACTAGTGGCAATGCTAAAGAAAACCACTAATTGAACCACAGAGGGTCCGAACAAAGAAATAGCATCAGACTTCAACCCATTACGAAAACTCGCCTATGCAAATATATAGAAAATTTCACCTCCAAAAACTGAAAATTTTCAGATGAAAAAAACTTCTGCTCTAAACATGGATTGTGGTACTCGTTAGAACCGCCTCGGTGAGGCGGTTCTAACGAGTACCCACAATCTATGTTTTGAGCAGAAATAAGAAAAATAATGTATACCCCTGTAAACCCCAGTTTTACAATATAAAAATGGGGTTTAAGGGGGTCAAAATTATATAGGCATGTTTTCGTGATGCTTCCAATGAAAGCTTTAGGTCGACACCATCATAGAGTAGAACCAGACCCTCTGGCAAGCAATATCAAAATAATATCCTATCCTTTATTTATCTATTTATTTATTTATTTATTTATTTATTTATTTATTTAACCCTTAAATGGGTCTGGGTCTGCAGTATTTGCCCATGTCTCAGTCCAGGTTTAGACCAGCACCGTCATAGAATGAGACCAGACCCTCCGTCGGACAAAAGGTTTAAAACTAAGCATGTAGTCGCATAATCTCAAAATTATATCCTATCTTTTTATAATCGGTAATATTTATTTTTTAATTCTTCTGAAACATGTTAGTTCCCAGCAAGTTTCCTATCTTTATAAACTAGGTCACCATAAAACTCTGGCTCCGATATTCCATGATGCAGAGGTATTTCAAGTTAACTTGATATGACATTTTTCAATCAATTTGCAGTTTTGGCGGTAAAATTTTGAAGAAAAAAAAAAACGCTTTACAGAGTTTATGATACCGATAGCCTGAAGTAAGGAAACCAGCCGCCAGGACAATCCGATTGTTAAAATCATTTACACGAGCAGGTACCTATGCCAAACGAATAAGCTAGGTATCATAAACCCTGTCGGGCCGATAACGGTCCGGTTTAGACATTACGAAAACACGCCTATTCAAATATATAGAAAATTTCACCTCCCAAAAAAACTGAAAATTTTCAGATAAAAACTCTGATATTTTTCATATTTCTGCTCAAAACATAGATTGTGGGTACTTGTTAGAACTAGGGTTTACAGGGGTATACATTATTTTTCTTATTTTGAGCAGAAATAAGAAAAATAATTTATACCCCTGTAAACCCCAGTTTTACTATATAAAAGTGGGGTTTAAGGGGGTCAAAACTATATAGGCGTGTTTTCGTGATGGATTTAAGCAGAATAGTCCCATGTAGATCTTAGCAGAATGCTAACTTGGGATTAACTTCTTCGGCCTTTTTTTTTATTCTAAACAGTAAAAAAAAAAAAAAATCTGATTTGTGATTGACAATATCTTATCAGAAACCATTCGTCGGTTCTGTTCCTGTTTTTTTTTTTTTTTTTTGTTGTTGTTGTTGTTTTTGTTGTTGTTGTTTTGTTTGTTTTTTTTTCAAATATTTACCGCAAAATAAATTTTATGCCCCAAAATGGGTCTGACCGATGCATTTTCTACAGTAAACAAGATTCTTGGATTGTATTTATCAAAACATATATAATTGTTTGCTTTTCTTCACTGGTTGTAAATTAGCACGAAGTTTTAAAGAGCTTTGAGGAGTCCGAAAAAGTGAAACCTAGCTCGGAAGGGCACTGGATGCAGATCAGCGCGCAGTTTTTATACACACTGACGCATACGCAACTTCTACACAGTATTACAAGTACGTATGTTTTAACGCACCAATATTGTCGAATAACGGTTAGGTACCCTTGTGACATCGACCGCTAACTTTAACCCTAGTCCTGCTGAACCCGGATATACCCTGCCCTTGCAAACAGTGTAGATCCAGATCAGTTGGCTTCTGAAGAAGCCAGCTGATCTGGATCTGCACTGTTTGCCATTAAGTATGTGAATTTATATCAACAATCTGGATCAAGTAATCTGTTTGGCTGAAAATTAGAAGTGGGCGTGGCATCTTAATTTATTCAGCACCGAAACCTTGCCCTTTTGTTGGTATATTTTACTGTGCAAACATGAGTATTGTATTATCTACGTGGAAAGAAGGACTGTCTAATTGTATAATATATGTTGACATCCAAAAAGGTTTCCTTCGAGCAGAGCGAGACCTTTATACATATCATAGTCCGACAAAAATTGACCCGTCCAGTTGACCTTTTCATTATTGTGCGGGTAGTACGTCTAGTCAGTACGTATACTGGTTATGCGGGTATAAGAAAATATAACCTTCTCCAACGTCTGGTTCCCAGCTTTATTTCTTCAAAAAGAAAACTGAGCACAGAAATCACAGGCCACCGGACAACTATCTATAACAAGTGAGCGAATAGTCTTAACTGGAACCAGTTCTTTAGAATTGTCGTCACCAGTTTAACGTTCAGCATGCTGGGAGAATTCAATTGATGACATTTTGAAATATTTTTTATTTATTTATTTTTTATTTTTCTCAGAAAATAGGCTTTGACATTTCATGCAAACCATGGAATATTAAAATGATAAGTGAAGATAAGCCTGATTTCTGAGAAAAATGATAATAATAAACCAAACAAACAAACAAAAACATTCATCAGCTGTCTCCTGCTGAATTTGCCCAGACAGTGGTAAAACTTTAAAAACGTTTAGGTCAGAATCAAGCTGTTCTAAGCATTTAGCTAAGTGAATACAAATTTGCACAAACAAACAATCACCTTACCACAACACTTCTATCCCGAAAGCATATTTCAAATGACACACTGCTACATAATAAGGTCGTTAAATGATTGTTATTGGAATCACACGGCAACTTGTAAACAAACATCGTGTTTTGAAATAAAAAATTGATTTTCGTTGAACTGTGTGTAAAATATAGGTGCATTTGGTGCACGTGTGCAAATTATAAAATAGAAGGGGAGAGAAGTCAAATAGTCAGATTCAATACCATACTAACCCATTGAAGACTGGAGACCTCCAAAACGGGGTAAATGACAAACGGTGCCGACCCAGATCAGACGCCGCAGAACGCGGCGTCTGATCAGGGTTGCACTGTTTGCAAATCGCTTTAGGAATATCTACATCATGTAGCCTGACATACCTAAAATCGAAAAAGGACTCTTCCAATATATATATTGTGGAAGAGTTTATTAAGTCATGAATGGATTAAAATAGATGAACCGCCACGTGGGAAAACGTACCTTCTGACATGTGCGCCCAACGAACACTTAAATCAGCCTGTGCATCCACGGAGTCTGATCAGAGTCGTCGTTGTCTGAAAGAAGAAACTTTGTGTCCTTGGCTATCCAAAATACACCCAGGCATTGAAGATTCTGATAATCAGTCAGGGCTCAGGCTGATCTGAATCGTGAAAAGTTACGTTTTCTTTGGCTTTGGAGATATCCAAGATAGGCCATTTTCCACCTCAAAACAACAGCGGCGAACGAATTTCTAATACAGCCTCTCTTTTTTTTTCAGCTGATAATTGCATAGTCATTCCCTGCTGCAATTCATCATTGTTTGTTTGTTTGTCTTAAGGTTTTACAGCTCAGTCAACCCAATGTGGTCAAGTGAGAGCGGTCATTTTACCTAACGACACTTTTACTGGGCAGGCTTAGTCCTCTAATCGGTTAACCAGTATTGTGCACATTCTTTTGACAGAAACTGACAACTGCCCTTCATGAAGCAGCGGAAGGGAGAGAATGACCGTAGAAAACATTTCATGATCAATCTCCGTGAAGGAATGTTGCCGACCCGGCGGGGGTCGAACCTGCAACCTCCTGATCACAAGTCGGACCCCTTTGTCGATTATTGTACATGTGCCGAGTTTTTTTTTATACGAGCCCAGCAGACACATGACGTATATACAACGTCGCCTCAACGTCAATGCAACGTCATGACGTTGCATCGACGTGAGACGACGTTATATAAACGTCATGTGCTCACTGGGCCGTCTGTTGCTGTTTCTTTTGGTGCCTCAGGAAGGCTGTGTTTCGTGATTTTAGCCTTTTCTGGGTAAAAAGGCAAAGTTAAAGGTGTGCAATAGCTTGCGGACATAGGGTCGGTGGAAGTTAAAACCCACTGTGTCTTGGGCAACAGCATATGAAAGGCGGACCAAGTCCTCTCCTTATGCTGCCTTTAACCTTGTCCCGAAGTGTAATGTACACTGCTGGGTGAGGTTTGAATGCGCAACTTCCCGCATCACAGTCGACTGTTCTGCGGCGCGTTTCCTGGTTAACCCATTGTAGACTGAATAGATTCTCCCACACTTTATATTAGAAGAGTCCAATTTCAATTTTAGGTACGTCCGACTATGAAATATAGTTATTCTTAGAGAAAAATGGCTAGACTGTTTGCAAATAATAATAAGAACTGTGATGAAACAAAGTAGAGGGTTCACTGGCGATCACAAGTGAAACCTCAACAGGCCCGGCCTTAAACATCGATAGTCAAGGCCAGCCTATAACAGACTGAGAAAGGAGTCGTCAGTCTAAGATCCCACTAGCCGTCGGGCAATTTAAGAGGAAAACCAAGTAAATAATATGGAGATTTGATCAAGAAATATTTTCTACGGTAATTCTCTGCCTTCCGCTGATTCCAGAAAGGCAGTTGTCATGAAGTTTCTGGTGAAAGAATGTGCACAATACTGGTTAACCGCTTAGAGGACTAAGCCTGCCCAGTAAAAGTGTGGTTAGGTAAACTGACTGTGCTCGACATGACCCCATTGGGTTGACTGGGCCATAAAACCTCAACACAAACAAACAAACCATAATTGGGTTAAATACCATGCATACAGCTTGTACCTTAACTTTTTGTATTGGTTGACATTACCAAAACATGCCTATTCAAGTATACTGAAAATTTTACCACCAAAAAATGAAAATTTTCATATAAAAAATTCTGATATTTTCATATTTCTGCACACAACATAGATTGTGGGTACTCGTTAGAACCGCTCGGCGAGGCGGTTCTAACGAGCACCCACAATCTATGTTTTGAGCAAAAATAAGAAAAATAATGTACACCCCTGTAAACCCCAGTTTTACTTATAAAAGTGTGGTTTACGGGGATCAAAATTATATAGGCATGTTTTCGTGATGGATAGTCTTGATAAAGTGTTCCTAAAATTGGAATTACCTACAATCCTGATTTACAGATTAGGTCACCATAAAATTCGAGTTTCCTGTGACCTTCGTGCAGAAGTGTTTTCAATGTTATATTTCGAATGACGGTGGTGAAACTTAGAACAATTTTTTATGCATTTGATGATACTGATGCCTTTGTTTTAGAAGTTTTCAGTTAAAATTTTATTCTTATTATTAAACCTAGCTAGTATTCTACTTAAGTCTATATCGGACTGTTACAGACCAGACACTCCTATTTTTCCGATAACTTAAAGTACTTTAATTTGATCAAATGAAGCATTCGACCCCCTCCCCTCTCCCCCTCCCCCGCTACCCTCCCTCCACACACACACACACACACACACACACACACACACACACACACACACACACAACTATCGCGCAAATCACCTTGGATCCGACCCTGCACAAACACGGACCACAATGAATGAAAATGTATTGCTCCAGAATTATCAGACTGGCTAATTTTGATAATCTACTAAAATAAAACTAAAATAATATCAAGACTATAAAGGCTAGTCACTAGTGACCAGCCTTTATAGTCTTGATATTATTTGTTTTATTTTAGTGGATTAACAAACAGGATTATAAGAAAAAATATTTAGTCACTGGAAACTGGAGCCAGTCTCTCATCTGCAAGTAGTCAAACAGACCATTGTTCTGACTTTTAGTTTGCCATCGAACCCTTATTTTCTCATCACTGAGCTGAGAATTTTATTTATATGTTTCTGTTGTTGTAGTTTTTTTTTCGTTGTTTAGATTTGTTTTTCTGTGTTGACACACTGATGAGTTAGGAGACCCCTACGCAGACCAAACAATTATCTGGGACAGCGCACGACAAAACTTATAATTAGACCTGTGTGACCAGCACAGACTCAGATCAGCTTGTACATCCACCCTTAATGGCAAGGATTCTCGTTTATCCCTCTTTGGATAGCCCGGAAACTGTAGAAGGCACATGCGATCTCTACTCTGGCCCTACTCAGCCGCACCAGAGAGAGACACTGCCTAAAACATTTCCATTCGCGTTGTGTTCTGGCTATGGCAATTTGCGCTTGACATGATCAAACCTGGACTATATATACTCTCCTGGGGCATTCCTAACATTTTGTTTTCCATGGTTGTTTGTACATAACATTAAACTATACTGTTATTGTTGAAGGTCTCCTGACAATCATCGAGGCTATTTCGCAATGTTACGAAAGGATTGCACTAGGGTTAGCAACCAACAGAATGCTGCTGAAATAAGCAGAACTCTACATGATTTATACTATCTATAATTCAGACCAAAGTTATTTACTTGTAAAACATTTTATAACTGTTCTGCTTAAACAATAGTTTCCAAAATACTATTCAATTACCACTTTATTTGCAATATTTCTTACATTTATACATATTAATGCAGCACCCAGCTAGCATTCTACGTAAATCTATATCGGACCGTCATCGGCCCGTCAGCTACCCTGACGGGCCGATGACGGCCCGATATAGATTTACGTAGTATGCTGACTGGGCAGTCTTCAGGTCTACTAACCAGTACGTTTTCTACATGTAATTCACATGCAGATGGCACCTGTTGCAACAGTCATCAAATATTCTAATATGTCAGCAAGTGTTTTGCACAGAGTCCAAAATAAATAAGTGGGCTTAACCTTTAAACAAATGATTTGAATGGTGTCCAACCCAAACAATAATGTATATAGGATGCCTCTGAGTACATTGTAACATTTTAGCCACCAATATATATGAAAGATAAAACTGATTCAGAATCAACTGTAAAAGATTTATACAGGATTTACGACCTCTCAACAATCTTTAGATCATATCTATCTCATTCACTTTATGACCCATCAACATCGTTTTAGTTATACAAACAACCTGGATAGACCCTGATTATACTACACACCCTGTGTAGACCCTGATTATGTTATATACCTCCTATTATCATTAAATTAATTTTCTTTGTAAAATTAATTTACCTAATTAATATTCACATACGTCCAGTTGATCATGTCTTTCATGGTAATTTACAATAAGTTCCAGATGTATAGCAACATGAAGGGCTTACAGCAATTTCATTACCATACCATTCATAGTAATACAACTAATTTATAAATTCAAGTAATTACTAAGAATAAAATGTCAATATCAAGGTCATTATGTGACCAGGATTCACCATTCACTTTGAGTAAAAATGTCAGTGTCACTGTCTGATCAGGATTTACAAACTGACCAGGATTCATAAATGTCACATCAACATGTGACCAGGATTAAAAGTCACTAAGGATATTTAATCATTAACACACATAAATAAATCACTAATGTTAATGTTTGTTCTGTAACACTGTTTTTACCTGAAAATAAAACACATTCCACCGTACACAAGTACAACATATATACACATAATAAAAACACGGTGAAAACAAAATAAAATTATATAATTATAATGTCATCATTCTTCTTTTCTTCTGTCTTCTGAGTTGGCTTCATCGGGATTGGTATCATCGGTACACGTTTTGCTGGAATCAATACCCGATCATCATCACTCGTCGGTACAGTATACTTATTAACTACCAGGAATACCGGATAAGGCTTTTTCTCTTTAGTTATGTAATATTTTCTTAAGGCCTCTTTATCATCAGTAATCAAACTTGATGAACACGACGACTGGAAAGAAGAAGTATGGAATTATAAAAATTTTCTCTTCACCTCAGCATGACCTTCAGGGTCATACAAAGGACTTTAATAACAAAAAAAGATTATTTGTCTTTAATCTTCACCCCTGCATAACCTTCAGGGTTATACAAAGGACTTTTCCTTTGTAGTAAACTACACTTAAAATTAATATATACACAAAGTTCCTTGTTCACCGGATTCCATAAAAATAACTATTTGGCCCATGCCAACATAGCATCCGTCTGTCTGAGGGTTTTAACTTGTCCCTCGGGCTCGTGATTGACGTTCCTATCTTCCAATAGGACAGACATCTCGACATCACCGCCAGCACCATGTGCAGGTGATTGTTTCACATTTGCATCACAGTCATGAACATTGGCCCATTTCTTACCAATTATTTGCCTCAGGCATTTTCGTCCTCGTATTCTGAGACAGATAATAATGAATATTTATAGTACAAGTACCGCAATTATGATAAATAATGTAACTTTCCAAATATTATCATCCTTATTATCTACTATGACTGCTTCATAGTTATTTGCAGCGCGTACAAAACTTTCAGTTGGAATCTCTTTTAACCCGGTTAAGTGTGATGGAATTTTCATGCTTTTCAGTTTTGTCATATGCGGAGTCTCCCACATTACAAACTGTGAAATGTTACGTAATTTTAAAAGAGATTTTAACGGATCTGACCTCTCAAAAATACTACTTTTACCAAAATATTCTGGCAACTGTAAGTATTTGTTTGTGGCTTTACAGGTGTTGTTTAACCAAACTATACCAAAGGGAGGAGTAATTTTAATATTGGTGACCTCGGATTCCGATACTTGACAACTTATTTTAAATGTCAACGGTACATGCGTTACAACAATCCAAACGCCTGATGCTATGTACTTAGTTATGGGTAATTTCTGATTTAACACAATCGTTTGTTTACAAAACATTTTAATGTCCTGTGACACTTGCATGTACAAAGCAATTATACATAATTTGTTAACATTTGTTGGATGAAATGCTGTTTCTGGATTACAAAACTGCAGATGGTAACTGTTACACATATGGTAATTATTTTCTGACAACAATGAAAATCTTGTCTTATCTTTTGATATCATGAACATTTCTGTATCCAATGCATATTTAACCATAACATTTACTGAAGACGTACTGCTTTGATTATGATGTACTGGCAATTGCATGTTATGTACTTTAAAACTATCATATTCTTCTTTTGTATTGATTAACGGAATTTTAAGTACAATACGAATCTTATTATCTTGCAAGTAAGTTAAACAAGTAAGCGTCTTATAATAGAACCAAATATCATCTCTAGGTTTTCTTGGAAGTTCAAAATTATCTGGTAATTTTGATTTGACTTCTATAAGCAATTCTCTCAAATCTTTAGGAGAAATGGTATTTGTAGCCAAATGTTGCAGTGACAACACATTTAATTCAGACTTCAAATTTTCTAAATAAAATACTGCGTCTTGTGTGGTTAATCTGATTTCATCAAGAATCATTTTCAATTGCAAGTAAGTATGAACAAACTGTTCAAGCCTAATAAACTTCTTATAAAATGTTTCCTGTAGTCTCATAATTCTGCGGTCTAGTTTTTGAATAACTACAATTAAATCCATTATAGACCTTCTATTTTCTGTTATTTGCATCCTTGTCAAATTTAATACAGACAAACTCATGTCTAGGTCATGTATAATCCGGTTTTGATTACTTGCTAAACTTTTAATATTCCTGTTTATATTTTCAAGGTCTTTTTCTGAAACTGTGCCAAAGAGCGTGCTCATTAACTGACAAATTATGGGAATGAGTGACCTTTGAACTCTTTGACTTTTAAGTGAAAGTGTTTGGTATTCATCAAAGTTATCATATACTGACTTGTATATGTCTGTCAATAAATCTACTTCAACACGTAGACTTTTAAATGTTTCCATATACCCTGTTAAGTTTGAATGCTTATAATTTCTAATTATTGCCTCAATAATTTCATCTGTGGATTCCAGGTCAACCTCAATTTGATTAATGAGATTCTTAAATAGTCTCAGATCATGAATAAATGTGACAAACCAATGAGCATCATTTATGTAGATCTCGTTTGTCTTTTGAAAAATTACATTTTCAGATGTAAACAAAGCACAAGAAAGGCCAATGTACAATGACAAAATGAATGCAATGTATCTCGCATTCATCTGAAATAAACAAAATATTACATTAAATTTTCTCATCACACATAGTGTGATTCTGAGGTCTTAGGTCTACTACAACTAAGAATTAACCTCGAGCTTCCGATCAGCTAATTAAAGGTTATGTTATAACCTATCTGAAATTAACCTTAACAACTGTTTTACACCAGTCTTTTTACGACTTGTCACTTGTCTTTTAGCTGACTTAACCTTCTTAACAGGTTTAATTTTATTTACTGACATATGATCATCAACATCAATGTCCACTGAGTAGCCACCTCCTGAAACACTAATGTCGGTGTCACGTGAAAACATATTGTCCGAAACATTGATGTCAGTATCAGCAGAGTACCGATTAAAATCAGAATATTTCTCGTCACAACAATCCATACACTCATCTGAACCTTCATCTTTGTTCGACAACGGTGAATTTACCCTATTCCTACATTTTAGTCTTTTTGCCAATTCCATTTTAGGGATACATTACGAAAACATGCCTATTCAAATACAATGAAAATTTCACCTCCAAAAACTTTTCAGATAAAAAACTCCGATATTTTTCTTATTTCTGTTCAAAATATAGATTGTGAGTACTCGTTAGAACCACCTCGGCAGTAAGAGCTTTATTACGGTAGTTAAAGTCATTAAGATTAGATGAAGCTCTGGCGAATCTAATTAGTTGAGATATGTATACCCCGTATGAGGTACGCCGGGGGACATCGCCATCCAGAAAAGGGAAATTGACTACATCAAAATCAAAATCGTCCCGTTTATCATAAATTTTCCAAGTTAATTGGGGAATTTGTAGCTTTAAAATCGGGCATAGAGTATGTCCAGTTAAAATACAAACCATTGGAGAAAATAAAGGATAAACATTTGAAACGCAAAGATGGCAATTTTGAGGGTACAAAGTAAAGTGATGTCACGTATAAACAATGGCCGCACTTTTCAAAACCTGCTCGAAATAAAAAGAAAAAATAGTGGTAAAAAGACTATTCTGCGAGTTATTAGAAGTACTCTTAGATATTTCAAGTGTTGTGAAGAAGAATTATTGGATTTTAGTGACATTCTGTTATTCATCAGTGGAAGAACGCTGAAAAATAAGGTAACATGTTTGCAAATGTAAGCGTAAACTTTACAGTTGAGCTTCTTTGCAAATTATTTACACAATCATATTAATTTTTCAAAATAATAACTTGTGCAGGTTCTATTGAGGAAAATACTGAGTGTGTTTTATAATTATTTATGACAACTTACTGAAATATTAAATACATTTAAGTACATTTATCAATGGAAGACTGTTCTGTCAACATAGAAAATGGCAACACCAGTAAGTTTGTGAAAGTAAAACTTGAACAGAACTCCAGCGTTTCGGTCGATTCCTTCTCTACAAGTCTTAAAATTCATCATGGAATTCTTCGGGAGATTGATCATGAAATATTTTCTACGGTGATTCTCTCCCTTCCGCTGATTCAAGAAGGGCAGTTGTCAGTTTCTGGCGAAAGAATATGCACAATACTGGTTAACCGCTTAGAGGACTAAGCCTGCCCAGTAAACGTGTGGTTAGGTAAACTGACCGCGCTCGACATGACCCCATTGGGTTGACTGGGCCGTAAAACCTCAACACAAAATCGTCGGGTGAAGCACACATTTTCAGCGATCCATTTGAGGGAATTTTGCGCAGGACGCACGCTTCTGAGACCAAGTTCAGCATCGAATTCATATCCAGTCGCTTCTTTGATGCGTTCAGACAGAAAATTCATGTTGATTACATGAGCAGTGTTGATATCGATGAGACCAATTATGTTTCCAAATGTACTACGCATAAAAAGGGTGCTAAGTAGCCATTTCCAAACGATGGAGCTGAGCGGGATTGGTAATAGGTTGTGGTCCCGGTGTTAGTCTTACTCTTTGTTGCTTTGTGGTTTATTCTACGAGGCGATTTGTTATATGTTATTCCGTGTGTCATTTTGTTCTTGTGTTTTTCAGTCCTTTTAGTATTGCGATTACCTCGCTTGGGGAAGAGAGAGCTAATCTTAGCGCTTTTCGTACGTTTGTTCGATTTGTGCTTGTTTGGATTTGTCGGTTTCCTCTTCCTCTTGGTGTCTGGGAAGGGCTGCGTTTTGTAATTGTGGCACTCCCTGGACTTTTCGCTTACTTTTTTTTGGTATGTGCATTTATATTGTAGAGATTTGGTTGGGAATTGCTAATGGGCAAATTTCGTCAAACTTTGAAAGAGTTATCGGCCCGAATGGTGGGTTATTATAGTTTAACGTTTTTATTTCATAAAAAATGTCACCTTAGGAGATAATGTACATGACATGTCAGTTTGTTTGTTTGTGTTCAGGTTTTACGGCCCAGTCAACCCAGTGGGGTAATGTCGAGCACGGTCAGTTTACCTAACCACACGTTTACTTGGCAGGCTTAGTCCTCTAAGCGGTTAACCAGAATGGTGCAGATTCTTTCGCCAGAAACTGACAACTGCCCTTCTTGAATCAGCGGAAGGGAGAGAATAACCGTAGAAAATATTTCATGATCAATCTCCACGAAAGAATGTTGCCGACCTCGGCGGGGGTTGAACCCGCGACCTCCTGGTCTCCAGTCGGACGGCGTATCCAACTGAGCCACCGAGGACGACTACATGACATGTCACATCCTATTTTACTGAAAAAGTAAGAAAAATATCATTAGTTTGTCGTCTGCAGAATTTGCTCACAGCATGGTAAGTGTTAAACAAAACCTCAAACAATTTTCAGCCTAAATTCTTATTTGTTGATGAATAACTGTTAGACAACCTGTGGATAATATTAGAAGTGTCTGGTGAGGTGCTACTAATAAGTACCTACATATACAACAGAATTTTTTTTGAGAAATGAAAAAATCCTCGTAGACAGAGCTACATTGTATGTAAATGTTTTTTGAATGTTTAGGAAACAGTGCTCAACATGACCCCATTGGGTTGACTAGGCCGTTAAAACCTCAACAAAAAAACAAAAAAAAAAAAAAAAAAAAAAAAAAAAAATAGGGAAAAAAAATCTGTAGGAAATTCATCTTCAGATTCAACTTTAAGTATGGGTTAACTTCTTAGAGGACTAAGTTTGCCCAGGAAAAGTGTGGTTAGGTGAACTGACTGACTCAACATGACTAATGGGTTGACTGGATAGTAAAACCTTATTTCAACCAATCAAACGTCAAACAGAAAGCATTTTTTAGATGAATTTACCGTATTACATTAAGTACTGTGATGGACAGCCTACCGATCAAGGTGTACACTGTTTGCCTCTAATCCAGTAGCTTCTAGACTTATCAACTTTGATGTCCTCATCATCATCGGATTTTCGATTAACATGCTGGTACAGGGGCAACGTCCATATCAGTGGGCCCCCTTCCAGGTAGTTGGCTTGCTGCATGCATGCCAGATCTCACGCCAGATCTCCAGGTGTGTCTGTCATGAGGGTTGATAGCCAAGAGCTTCCACTCTCTGCCGTCCCTCTCTGACAGCTGCGTCCATGTCATCTTGGGCCTCTATGTGTCATCATTTAAGCAAGAACTCTAAGTAACATTAGATAGTGAAACTATATATTTCTTGCATTAATATTAGTTAATCAGAGCTCTAAAAATTAGATTGAAACATTATTTCTCCACAAAAAATGGTATGATGTTGGTACTCATTGGAATTGCCTCAGTACTTCTAATGCTTGGGCACAACGTCTTCTTTTGTAGAGTAATAAGAAAAATAATTTTCTTGATACTGCTCGTATCTAGAGGTACCCATTTGTTAACTCTCATTTTCTATTTCTCTTAAACCAATAACTTTGATGGGGAACATTGGGGCAACCAGTAAATAAGAACTTGGTAAAATGCCATATTGAAAAGTTGTTGTCTGCTCTTGGAATACTCTGTCACTAAGGCCTTTCTGTTTGAATAATTTGGGTGATCACAGTAAGCTGAAGCAGTTTGTATGTACTTACAAAACATGACACCCATCACGAAAACATATCTATATATTTTTGACCCCCTTAAACCCCACTTTTATATAGTAAAACTGGGATTAAAGGGGTATACATTATTTTTCTTATATCTGCTCAGAAACATAGATTGTGGGTACTAATGAATAACCACAATCTATGTTTTGAGCAGAAATATGAAAAATATCATAATTTTGTCTCTGAAAATTTTCAGTTTTTGGAGGTGAAATTTTTTATATATTTGAATAGGAATGTTTTCGTAATGAGTTTTAGTAATAAATGAAAAATGCTTTTTAGAGATCTCTTTTACACAGAGTTTTGTGTTCTGAAATTTTTTCCAGAGTTACAACTCAGAAAAGAGTGAGAGAAAAGGGAATAGTTTCAACAAGTCTGTTGCAGCCTGTCCAAAAAAGCCTGCAGTGAATGAAACTAGTGGTTTCAAAAATGGTGATGATAATAATGCTGCAAATGTAGAGAGCAGTATGACTGATGAAGTGGCAGAAAATGGAAGTGAATCTAATACAGTGAAAGATGAGACTGAGACAAGTGCAGGAAAGAAAAAAATACTGAAGACAGGGATTGTACTGTGAAAGAAAAAAAAATGATGATGTGTCTGGTAAAGAGAACACAGTTACAAATGAAGAGACAAAGGCAACTGACAAACTGCCAGGGAAGAATAATCAATCGAATACAATAAAAAAAATGATCAGAAATACAGATGAAACCACAGTGAATGTAAATGCATAATTTCTAATGAACAAAGACTCAGAGCATCACCAGATACAGCTTTTTTTTTCATTTCCAGATATCTTTTTGACGTTTATTTTACTACACAGCAGCTGGTGTTAGTGCCATGTGGGAGTAGTAGAATTTCTCCCCTCACATCACCATAGTGCAGATTACATTTCAGTTTCCTTTGGGATCATTGGGCCCATTAATGTATATTTGAAAATGGAGTTCTGCTTATGTTTACACTAGAGGGCATAAGCAGTGTTGCAAACTTCATTACTGCTTATAAAGAGTGTCAATTAAACCGCAACTCCCATTTTCTAATCCGTAGTTTGTTCTTTGTTTCCAAAGGCAATCGTTTTGCTGTTAAGTTTACAAAGCATATTGTAATTATAAATATTTTAAATTTTTATGATGTTATTTGTTTGCATGGAGTTTGTATATTTTGTGTACCATAAAATGGATTTTTTTTGCAATTACAGTTGAAAAGATTTCTCCTACATAAACCCAAGTTGGTTGGGATTTTGTATGGCCAGGAGGAATTTAACATTACAAAAACACGCCTATACAAATATACTGAAAATTTTACCACCAAAAATGCTAATTTTCAGATAAAAAATTCTGATATTTTTCATATTTCTGCTCAAAACATAGATTGTGGGTACTCGTTGGAACCGCCTCGCCGAGGCGGTTCTAACGAGTACCCACAATCTATGTTTTGAGCAGAAATAAGAAAAATAATGTATACCCCTGTAAACCCCAGTTTTACTATATAAAAGTGGAGTTTAAGGGGGTCAAAATTATATAGGTATGTTTTCGTGATGAAGTTGCTAAAATTATTCCAGCTGGCAGTCCAAAAGGTTGTGCAGACTTAAAAGCTGAAGAAATTGTTAAATAGCATCCTTTCCATTACCAACAAAACATTTTTAGTGCTTAGCACTCTGGATAAAAATTTCAGCAGACAACATTTTGAAATCTTTTTCTTATTTTGTTCAGCAGACAATATGTATGAAAAGTAAAAACCTATTTCCCATTAAAAATAAGAAAAATACAAAATGTATTATAAATTAAGTATCTGCTGAATATGCCGTCTTGTCTCAATCTCAACACATCAAAGATTCCATTTGTACGGCCAACTACTTTACCACCAAAATTGAATTTTTTCCGATAAAAATTCTATTTTATTATTACTATTTCTGTTTAGAATCTTTGTTGCTCGTGTGAGCCTTCTATTCAAAGAACAACAAGCGAGTACTTTGGCTATATTGGCTAGTTTGTATTTATACAGACTAAATCAAGAATTTTGATATGTTCATACCGTGTAAAAACATTGATGGCACAGATCAGTCTGCGCATCCGCCCAGTCTTATCAATATATTTGCTGTATTCTATGAAGACAGTTTTGTATTGATACAGGCTAAATGCAGAATTTTGTAATGCTATTATAATTTGCACCGCTCTATCTGTATGGAAGCAGTTGTGGCGCAGATTAGCCTGCGCATCCGCACAACATCACGAAAATAAACCTATATAATTTGACCCCCTTAAACTCGACTTTTATATAGTAAAAATATGGTTTACAGGGTACAGATTATTTTTATTATTTCTGCTGAAAAATAGATTGCGAGTACTCGTTAGAACCGATTCACCAATGGCGGTTTTAACGGGTACCCACAATCTATGTTTTGGGCAGAAATAAAAACACAAATCAGAATTTTTATCGGAGATTTTTCATTTTTGGCGGTATTTATTTTCAATGAATTTTAATACTTATGTTTTCGCAATGCTTGTCAAATTCATAGTTGGCCTTATAAATGGATTATTTGATGTTGTTGAGACTAAGACAAGAAAATTCCGTCATTAAGTCTAATGCCAGGCTATTCGGGGAATGAGATGAAAAAATATGAACAGTAACCTGAAATTCCTCGACTCAGTCCCCATCACACCAATGATTATATTTCTCACTAAAAATTTAAAACATGCGCATATGCGAAGGCTAGATTGATCCTTCACCGGTCGCATGTGTGATAAGTTCTATAACCTCATCTTCTGGGCTTGACGATATATCTTTGGCTTGGCCCGCCGTGATTCAACTATTGGTTTTCATTTACTCTGGCATAAAGTAGAATTAGCCATGAGTACTCGTCTTTGTTTATTATAGTGATTAATTTGATTTTTATGTTTTCGCTTTGATGCATTGACTGAGTTGGGAGCCTTTATGCGAACCGAATTTTTATGTATTTCTGTATTAAGAGTAGCATCGGGACCCATGGTGAAGTTAGCTAGCTGTAAAAGTGCTTTAAACCCCACGGTGGTTTGCTTTACTGACCGTTCTAAGGCGGTGGTCCCTGTGTTAGTCTTACTCTTTGTTGCTTTGTGGTTTATTCTACGAGGCGATTTGTTGTATGTCTTTCCGTGTGTCATTTTGTTCTTGTGTTTTTCAGTCCTTCTAGTATTGCGATTACCTCGCTTGGGGAAGAGGGAGCTAATCTTAGTGCTTTTCGTACGTTTGTTCGGTTTGTGCTTGTTTGGATTTGTCGGTTTCCTCTTCCTCTTGGGGTCTGGGAAGGGCTGCGGTTTGTGATTGTGGCACTCCCTGGACTTTTCTCTTAGCTATTTTTTTTTTATGTTTTGAACGTTTATAAATAACATTTTGTAAAAAGAAAATGTTTTAATATAAATAGATGAGATAATATAATTCTGTTTCATTCTGCCCAATACGCATTTAATATTCGTAAAATATATTCTAATATATATTCATTGGTACCAAACTAAAATAGCCGTACAATTAGGGGCCGTACGATTTGCCAATAAAGGCGAATCGAACGGGGCCATAGGATTAGCCTATATAGGCTATTCGTACGGGTCCGTACGAATAGCCTACGGTCAAAAAAGGTAAGAGAAAAGTCCAGGGAGTGCCACAATCACAAACCGCAGCATTTCCCAAACCCCAAGAGGAAGAGGAAACCGACAAATCTAAACAAGCACAAACCGAACAAACGTACGAAAAGCACTAAGGTTAGCTCTCTCTTCCCCAAGCGAGGTAATCGCAATACTAAAAGGACTGAAAAACACAAGAACAAAATGACACACGGAAAGACATACAACAAATCCTAGACAGAAAGAACCTAAATTCATATGTAGAATGTGCAAACCCAGGTAATTCTATATTTTCTTGTAAAGATGGATCAGATGTTTTATTAGCTCACCTGAGTTATACTCAGGGTGAATTATAGTTATCACTTTTTGTCCATCTGTTGGTCTACCCATATACTCTTTCAAACGACATCTCCAAAGCCATTGAAGTAATTTGTACCTAATTAGGTATGAATGTTGCTTTCGTAGGTGGTTTAAAAATAGCTAAAATTATGGTGATCTGCCTTTTCGTTTGATTGTCATGGCAACAGAAACCGTCCATAGACTTATGAATTGCATTTTCTCCATAACCAGTAGCCCACCCTCTTACACAAACACACCAATAGTTTTCGTACTGACTGTTCCAGGGCGGTTCCTCTGTTGCAGTTCTCTGATTGTGCGTCTGTGAATGAATATTTGGTGTTTGTGGGTGGTGTCCTTATTTGTTTCTCATCTCTCCTTCCTTTGGTGCATCGGGAGGGCTGTACTTTGTAATTGTGGCATTTACTGGGTATCATCACATATTTTCATATTGGTTATGATCTTTTCTTATAAGTTAAAATCAATTGTTACATCACAGATTTATGCATTGTGTAAATATCTGTCAAAAAGAAAGATATCTCCTACATTAACAAAGACATAGAATGTACGTAAAATAAATTTTATGTTTGCATAACTTTTGAACCAACAGGATTATTCCATGCAGCTCTCAGCAAAAGGATATATTATGCACTCTAGCACTGCAACGTGGTTTGTTTAATTCATGGACGAGTCCGGTAACATTCTTTTCTACCGTCATTGTCCCCGTTTTGCTGATTCAGGAAGGCCAATTGTCAGTTTCTGGTGCAAGAATGTGTACAAGTACTGGTTAACCGCTTAGAGGACTAAGCCTGCCCAGTAAAAGCGTGATTAGGTAATCTGAGACATTACCTTATGGGCCGTAAAACTCCCAACTATAAAATATCTGGGTAAAATTTTCAGCAGGTGACATTTTGAAATACTTTTCTCATATTAGTTCTGTACGTGATGAATTTGCTGACCTGAACTGGCAAGGAAGAAAAATACGAAAAAACAATCTGTTATAAGATTTTAAGTTAATATTCAGCAACAAAATTAGTTATATCAGAACAAATAAATATATAAATCCATCCGTACGGTAACTGTTCTAAAAGTTTTTACACTAACTCTGACTAATGGCGTGTTTTGCAAAACATGCAAACCTAGATAATTGACCAGTCCGCTCGAGGTTTATACTGTTTGTTATTCCACTACATATTTCAAAATTGAAATGAACTCAGAAATAAACATCAAAAGTTAGGCGAAATAAAAGTATGAAATGTTCAAAATTCTAGGACAGTTATTGTACCTACAAGATATGGCAGCAAAAGATCAAATACGCCAAAGTGCAGAAAACCCTACATATTGTTACGTGCATACAGCAAAAAAAAAGTCAATTCAAACATCAAAACAATAGATGGCACAGTGTAGTTCCTGACCGGCTCGAGTATGTGCAGTTCGCATAATACCTAAAATAGGATTTGTAACGAGATTGCGTGCACTGCGTCTGTTGCAGATAACCTATGAAATGACTTGTGTGAAATAAATGTCAAAAAGCCTAAACACTTATTGCATAAACGAACTAACAAAGTGTTCAAAGCATTAGCCCTTAACACATATGCTTTCGGAAATAACATTTTTCGTACATGTTTAAGACTCTATAAATCTTGATGGAAACTGTAAACATAAAACATTGGTAGCTCAAGGAGTGCTTGCAATAATGTGTCTCTGAAAATGAAAGGGTTGTATAAAATAAATGTGTAAAGGCATATATAAAATATGAAACAAATAATATCTGTCCTGAAACAGTAAGATTAATATTTCATCACAAAAACATACCTATATAATTTTGACCCCCTTAAACCCAAATTTTATGTAGTAAAACTGGATTTTACGTGGGTATACATTATTTTTCTTATTTCTGATCAAAAACATAGATTTTGGGTACCATGTTTTGAGCAGAAATATGGAAAAATAACAGAATTTTTGTCTGAAAACTTTTTTCGTATCCGTAGTTTAATATATTTGAATAGGCGAGTTTTCGTAATGTTATTTTTTCTGTTACAATACAAATTTATGTATACGTGTTAATCCATTTTTTGCATGCATTTTAAATATATTTAAGAATAAACAATTCAAATAAACCCACTGTTGTTCATCACAAGCATGTTTTACACACTAGGCCAGTTTTACTCGTACAATAATATGACATTATTCTTCATTCCTTTTGCCGTTTAGTAGAGTTGAGTTTTTTTTTTTTTTGGTCGGTATATTCTCGCTAAATTCTTCTCATACATTCGGAATGTTACATTTTAAGTGAGGACTGATATGATGTTGTCACCAATATCTACAGCAGTTTTCAGATTTGCATATAGATGCGTAAGGGGGAAGGATACACTTTCAGTTGTCCCGAGGAGTTGAGTTTACTCTCTCAAAATCGATGAAGGTTACCCTTGGAAACACTGACAGCATTTCAGAAACCGTAGTCTTGGCTCACATGTTAATGTTGAAGAAAAAGTAACCTTAGGCCGTAGAACTGCCTGCCTACTCCTAGATGAGTGCTGGTTTCCATAGTGTAAATGGGTTGAAAACCAGTCAAGATTCTCATATTTTGAAGACATTTGTTATTCCTCGAATAGTCTACGGGCTTGAGGTATTATTGTTAAACAATAAAGACTTCGAATGCCTTGAAAGGTTTCAAAGGCAAAGTCTTCGCAAATTCAGGGGTTTCCAGACAAAACCTCAAATAGTATTACTCTAGCGTTGCTCGGAATTTTATCTCTGAAATCAGTTATTCATAAAAATGCCTTAAATTTGTTCATGAATATAGCTAGGTTGTCTGACTCTGTTGAACTTGAAACTGCCAGGAGACAGTTAGTCATGAAAGATAGGCATGAGTACAGCTGGTTTAACTATATGAAGGATCTTCTAGACATATATGGTCTCCCCTCAGTTTTTGAACGTTTTGAAAACCAACTATTTAGGTCTGAGCGGAAGGAGCTGTTGAATAACTGTGTAATTGATGCAGAATAGAAAAAAAGAGATTCGAGAAAAAATCTTCCCTAAAATATGTTAACCCAGCCGTGTTAAGGGTTGGCAAATGCCACACAATTTGGTCAACAGTAAGAAACAATATAATAGATAGTAGAAGGGTAATTGTTTACTGGATCTTACATACTTCAAGCATACAGGGCTGTTTCAATCAATTTCAAGTAGACCCGACCTGTAAATTGTGTTCCATTGCACCTGAGACGTATTAACATTATATTGTGGAATGTTCCGGTTTTGAAATTGAAAGAAACTCCTTCAAACAAAAAATGTGTAATTATCTGCCACTCAAGGGTGTGATCTTCAAGACCCAGATACATATTCAAAACTATTTTTAGATTCATCAGCTGTGTTCAATCACGACATCATCGACCAGAGTGTGATTTCTCAAATTGAACTTAATGTTCAGAAATCGTAAACAAGGTTCATAAAAAGAGAAATATCAGATTAAAACAAATTTCGTAAAATATATAGATTGACAGTTTGTAAATAGCACAGCTGTATATATATATATATATATATATATATATATATATATATATATATATATATATATATATATATAATATATATATATATCACCAGCTTAATTGAAATGAGGTCTTTATATTAAAGACAACTCTCTCATTGAAGTCGTCATCATACGGAAGTGGTCTGGAAGTATCAAGTGCCTTCATGAAATCCATCGCTTGCCGGAAATATCCTATATTCACGAGATATTAATCCTGAAAGGGCTTAGCAAAGGTATAGCAGACCCTGGGGTGGGGGCTGTACAGAATTTCATTGAATAGTCTTTCATTATCACCTTTCCATGCCTTAATATGGCGGTGTCTCGATATGGCTTAAATTATGCTGAAAGGGACGCAAAACACCAAATCCTCATAGTCATCATATAGAAGACGAAGTTCTGAATTTGATTTTGTTATTTTGTAGAGAAAATAAGATGCTTCATATGAATCATCTGCTAGGTAGACGAGTCAGGTGAAATGTGAAGCCTTATTTTCTCAAAGTGTCTTTTGCTGTACTTATTATTAGCAGTTAAAAGGTTAATGAACCAGAAACTTATTGTCTCTTGACATAAATTGAGTGCCTTTCAGTTGAGAAATGCATATACTTCCAATATTTTTCCCGATGTATTGCCTGTAAACAACTATTGCACAACGCATATACAATATGTCTAATAAAATTTATAAACATTAAGGTTACTTTTAGAAACAAGGAACAAAAAGAAAAACAAATCAGAGACACGGTTTTTATTGGGACTCTTTTTTATGACAGCAAACCTCCACTATTATGAGATACAGTGAATCCTCGTAACAACAACAGAATTTGTTCCCAAAGATGTTTCCATTATAATGAATTTGCTGTTGTAAAGAGTCCTTAATGAACAGAATGATATGTAAGAAAGGTATTGTTTTGTTCTTATTTACTCACATAACATGTTTTTAATATTTGTTAGAATCGCCAAAGTGAGGCGATTCTAACAAATATCCAAAGCATGTTGCTTGAAGATTTTATGCAATGTTTTTGCATAATTTTTTATTAACCGACACCCCTTAAGCGAAGGTTTCGTGACATTCAAATTGTCATTACAACGAATTTTGTCGTTGTATAGACCGTCGGTATAAAAAGGATTGACTGTACGTGTACCAACCCACCAGGTAAGACGTGTACCAACCCACCAGGTAAGACAGCAATAATAATAATACATTTGTTTTTATTTTTTTCTCTATACTTACATGTACATATTGCTTCACCAAGGCATTTCAAACCGGTAATCGTAGTAGCTTTTATATTAGTTAAAAATAACGAAAATACATATTTTTGCGTATCAAAAATATTTTTTTTTTGTCTAAAATATTACTTTATCCTATTCGATTTGATATGCTACCTCCCCATAGACCTTTTTAAACACTATGTCACACGATAAAATCACCCGGAACCTCTCGGTTTTTAATGCAGAGTACGTTCCAGGCTCGTACCTATTGGATGGCAGAAAGTTGTCGTTTACGTTTATCGGACAGTAAAATTGCTGATTTCTTTTCAGAAAAATAAAGCATTTTCCTTCGTCAAAAATTTCTTTTCAGAAAAGATTCGCATCGAGTAATCATACAAATGTCATAACCACAAATATTAACATATATTTTGACTACATAGTAGCTAAAATTAGGTGTTAAAATGGTCGCAATAAAGCAAAATTACGGTTGCGCGCGTGTCTGCTGATATCGGTAAAATATCATTGAAACAGTTGTATTTGTCTTAGGAAAAGCAGTCAAATTGCTTCCTAAAGCTGTATTTTTAAACGCAAGATAACATTTACAAGTGAATATTTACCGAAAAGAATGTATTATCCAAGTAAAGTTTGGCTAGAATCAATTAGTATCAATGGAACCGAAAATGTTTTTGCCATCCACAATTATTTGTCACGTGACATAATATTGTTACCACGAGGTCAGTAGCCAGGATGAAAACAATAATATTAAAAAGGTCTATACTTCATCATATTGCAGTTTTTATTTTTATATCCTTCGGACCATGAGCTCATACTCGTATATTGGAAAATCAAGTTTCGCTAGGGAGCGTAGGCAGTCCTGCAAAGTATATTGCTGATATATGAAGAGGCTCAATAAAACACGAGACTAATTGTAGTTCTTTTCTGTGATCGGTTTCCAAGGGCAAACTTAATAGAGTTTACCCAATGCTATTTCTGATCTTATTAATACACGATAAAAAAGCATTGTCCATATTATTTAATTTTGATCAGTATAAAACCCGTAGAGCAGTAACAAGTCATCACGAAAACATGCCTATATAATTTTGACCCCCTTAAACCCCACTTTTATAGAAAAACTGGGGTTTAAAGAGGTATACATTATTTTTCTTATTTCTGCTTAAAACATAGATTGTGGATACTCGTTAGAACCGTCTCGTCGAGGCGCTTCTAACGAGTATCCACAATCTATGTTTTGAGCAGAAATATGAAAATATCACGTTTTTCTTTTACTGAAAATCTTCATTTTTCGGTGGTAAAACTTTCAGTATATTTGAATAGGCATGTTTTCGTAATGAAAACGTGACGGCCCTACAGCAGCCTGCATATCCGTGCCGTCGAGCCTTGACTGTATACTCTAAAATGTTTGCTATGCGCCGTCGCAGCAATGGTATTTTGTGACAGTTCTTAGTGTCTGTTTTTCAATTCTTATCACGAAAACAAGCCTATATAATTTTGACCCCCTTAAACCCCAATTTTATACAGTAAAATTGGGGTTTACAGGGGCATACATTATTTTTCTTATTTCTGCTTAAAGTCATAGATTGTGGGTACTCGTTAGAACCGCCTCGGCGAGGCGTTTCTAACGAATACCCATAATCTATGCTTTGAGCACAAATATGAAAAATATCAGAGTTTTTTATCTGAATATTTTCAGTTTTTTGGAGGCGAAATTTCTCTGTATTTAAATAGGCGTGTTTTCGTTATGATTTGTCGTAGGCGTTTTATACATTACCGCGTAGCACGCTGGGTTAAACATATCGGTAGACGAAATTATGAAATATTTTAGTTTTCATAAAATAGAATTTTATTGACATTGTCTCTGTGGGAGACAATTTGCATGAAATGTCAGATCCTAATTTTGGAGAAAATAAAACAATGTCATCAGTTTGTCGTCTGCTGATTTAGCCAAAGAGTGAAGGGTAAATGTGTAAATGATAAGACTGCGTGGATATGTAGGTTGATCTGTGTTAGTCATTCGTATAAGCAACAAATAACTAAGGCTGTATGTACTTATTGCTTGAAGCTATCTGTATACATTTAGCGTCTGTAGGGACGAAGATTGGCTTTCACAGTATGACATAACACTAGATGACATGTACAACGACATGAACACTTTCGCATATACTTCCTAAACATACATTTCCTACCTACAAAAATCATCGGAGTATTCATCACAATTTGATAAAAAAATATCACATAATATTACCACAGATGAATCGCTATTTTTCACTAAACACTGTTCGTCCCTTGTTACACAGTTGGTTCTACACCCAGTTGTGTTTCCTGAAATGCAAGAAAAACATCTATGCATCAGACACCAGTATCCATGTACTTATAAATGAGCCAGCGCACAACAAAACCTACGATAAGACTTGTGCGATAAGCGGAGATCAGCCTGAGTATCCGCGCCGTCTTATCTGAGTTTTCGCTGATCGCATATGCCTTCTAAAGCCTTCGGGCTATCCGAAGAGGGATAAACGAGAGCTCTTGCCAAACTGGGTGAATGTTCATACTGATCTGAGTCTTTGTTTGTCACACATTTCTTATTGTAGGTTTAGTCATACGTTTGCTCATACAGGAATTAGTAAATGTTCCAACGTATAGGACAGAATATGTCTTCATTCTTCTGTAGACCAAAATCAGAAAATAAAATTCGATTTAATTTAATAATTTCCCTCATTAATTTCCCTTTAGGAAGAATCAAAGTCCTATTTGCTACGCATAACCTTGTCTCACATAATTCAAAATCTTAATACTAATAGACTATTCATTCTATGTACGAGAGCCATTCAAAATGTTCTCAGCCCTACCATGCGCTGAACAGATTAGAGGACATTTGAATTGTTGATTCTATGCAGCTATTCTATAGACAAATAAATCATTATCAGTTTTTTAGAATTCATCTTCAGTTTTAATTTTCTAAGACTATTTACACTTAACCCCCCACCCATCCTTCCCGCCCACGTACCCCATACACTTTTTTGTACAATTTTGACCACTCATAACTATTGTATAATCAAATGTTTGCATTAAAATCTCCCCCATGATATATGCAAGGGCACCTCTGTAAGTGATGATATATTTATTTGTAGTTTTAGGTCATTCAAAAATTCTAGGCACAAATTTAAATGCCGAGAATGCTTTTTTTTTAATTATTTTAGCAGACAGTGCATACTATGAAACCGTACTGTGAATGCCCACGAATTTACGGTTTCAAAGTCTTTAAGGCGAAGTTTTTGTAAGATGCTAATGTTTATTTGTGTAAGAACATTTTCTTGGGATTTATGCACAGAATATTCAATAAACGCATAAATATGTGTTATTTTTAAATTTCAGGGATGCATAATTTAAATGTTGACGGTAGTACTGAAACATGTCAAAATACCTTGTTTTGTAATTAAACCATCAGCAAATGAACAAAATCTGCTTTTACAAAAAATAAATAAATAAATAAAAAAATAAAAATTAAAAAAAAAAGAAATGTCAAAGTGAAGTAAGACAATTAAACTTAAGTAGATTTTTAAAACATCGACTGCCCGTCTTGTGTTTGAGGGGCAATATAAGAAAAATATAACCAAAAGATTTTTTAACTTCTTTTCAGATACATAATGAAAGACTCCTAATAACATCCATATTAAGTTGGTATGCAAAGATCCACCAGAAGTGGATGAGGCCAGGAACTTTTTGAGCGGCCCTCGTATGTTACAATATGACCTCCCTGTAACATGACGTTTCATAACGCCCTGCGTACCATACTGACCCTAAGTATTCGGAGAAATAGACCTGAAAAAGATCAGAGTCTACACTATTTGTCGCTCATCTATCAGTCTTGTAGACACATCCCAGCAGGCACATGACGTTTGTACAACTTCGGCTCAACGTCGATGCAACTTCGTGACGTTGCATCGACGTTGATGCGACATTGTATTAACGCCCTATGCCTGTTAGGATTAATAGGTAGTTTGATTATGAGTTTTACGACCCAGTCAACCTGTTCATTGTGCTTATACTTGCGCTAGTAACTGACAACTGCTCCTCTTGTTTTGAGTAGAAATATGAAAAATATCAGAGCTTTGTATCTGCAAATTTTCAGTTTTCGGAGGTGAAATTTTCTATATATTTGAATAGGAGTGTTTTCGTAATGGACAACAATATGACAGCCTGCTTTTCCAAATGAAATAGGAAGACTTTAAATATGTGTGCCATGTTAAGCACCTACCTTATTGTAAGGCTGGCAGAGGATCTAATGATCAAGGCGAAACTTGTTGACTGAGTCTCCTTATCCATGTATAGAATGGCGAAATATCGCCCTGCAGGCAGCTCGTGTATTACAGAGGCCTGACTACCTGAAAACAATGAAGACAAACAGTTAAAATAAACAATGCTTATCTTTTGTGAATTTAAAAGGAATCATTGCATAAATATCAGTGTCGCACGTCATTAACAGCCTTGTAGTAACTGGCGAAAAGCCGTGTATTAGAGCAATTCACGTGCTGTTAATGCACGGCTATGCAACATTCACAATGATCGTACCGGGGCCACAGATTTACTGCCGTTACGAAATATGTACTGCCCGGCCCTAGAACGAGCATAGTTCGTGGAAATTGCGTTTTCGAGACATCGGTGAAAAGGCGAAACTATATAGTGCAAGAAATAACGCGAAATGTAGCAAATGTTTTCAGTTTTGCAATAATAGCGATCGAATATGGTTTTTCGGCCTCGGTTTTCAACACCTCCCACGGGCCCTGGCGAATGTTAATGCATGAAAAAAAACATGTTTGATCCCTATATTGACATGTTATCACAGGAAATAACTGTCAAAATGGTGTTTTGCCTCCTGCTATTTTTGCAACTGACATGCAAAGAAAATGGAAAAATGTTTTGAAAAAGTGCTGCCCCTACCCCTACTCCTGCGACGTGCCAAAGCTTATCATTTTGCAGACATTTGCATATGCGTGTTTTATATACATATAAGTGGCTTCCTGAGGCAAGAGGGATGCCATACCGCCTACCGACAAAACAATTGTTTTTTATAACTGCCTTTAGTAGTTTTAAGCACGAGTTATAAGTACTATTACAGCTTCAAACTGATTTTTTTATTTCTTGGCATAACTATTTCCCGGGTTGTTCTACTTAAATCTATATGGGACCTTTATCGGCCTAACAGGAATCAGATAACAGCTCGATATACAATTGTAGATTAAAGTAGAATGCTAAATGGGTTATGAGCGCACTAGTATTAATCACTCTTTTTATCCACTCGGTAGTTCAAAGACAAATAGCAAAATTTAGTGGGGACGTAAAGCTTGTGTTACGAGCTTCCACCCTGAATCATGTTACAGTTCAAGCTTGATAATTTTTTAGTCCACAAACGGGTTTCCTAACAAGGAAACCTATATGGTTCAAAGACGTAGAAAACATAAATTAACCTCTCCAAAATGTAAATGAAGATACCCCAAAATTGCAACAATCACGAAGCACAACTTTCCCTAGGCACCAAAGGAGGAGAAATGACAAATTACCAGTATATATTCGGTCCGCATAGGGGTCTCTACCTCGTATATGAAACATCGCAGTGACACACATAATACTTTATAATCAAAACCACTCTGATGAAATAAAGCAAAATGCTCAATGGAGATGTGAAGCCAGAACTCAAGGAAACCACAAAATGGACCACGATGGGTCCGACCACAGACTTTGATTCAAAACATTATTTTGAATGGGAGAGAATAGGTAGAAGACTGTCTTACTATGGCGAAGAGAAGCTAGGAGAATATCTTACCAATAATAAAAGCGTTCCTGCCACCATCCACCGGATCAGGGCAAGAACGAAAGTTAGCCATCAAATAACTCTGAAAATCCGGATCACCATGTGGGATGTCATAGCCGGAGGTAAGCTGTGAAAATATGAAACATTCTATTAAGCTGTGAAAATATAAAACATTCTATGCAATTAGTCTCAATGTATTAAATTATACCTTCGGACATATGCAGGCTGATCGGAGTTGTCGCTGTCTTCCTGTAAAATAGTTTAGAAGTTGTCCAGAAATAGCAACTATTATGGAACAAAGCCTACCAATGACCCCAAGAACAAACCATGATAGACAATACACAAGCCACAAAACAATGAAAAGCAAAGCAACCAGCCCCTTCTTCTCTAACAAGGTGATTACAAAATGCTTAACAGGATGTTCTGAAACAGCTAGTTTACGAATAAACCTCGTAAGCATTCCAATTTTTTCTGTTGACCGTTCCTTGGCAATGTATACCCTCTGTCATAGTTTGATTTCTTTTATGTTCTGTATTTGTGGCTCTTCGTGGAAATCATCTATATTATTCTTCTTTGTCCACATTACGAAAACACGCCTATTCAATTATGTAGAAAATTTCACTTCCAAAAACTGAACATTTTCAGATAAAAAATGATATTTTTTCATTTTTCTACTCAAAACATGGATTGTGGGTGCTCGTTAGAACAGAAATGAAAATAATGTATACCCCTGTAAACTCCAATTTTATGATAAAAAAAAAACAGTGGTGTTTAAAGGGGTCAAAATTATATAGGTATGTTTTCGTGATGGTATTTGTCGTTTTGCTTCCACTTTGTTTGTTCATCATCTCGTCTTCTTTCGGTTTCTTGGGAAGGATGTGTTTTCTGGTTGAGACTTGTATAGCTTACCCACCTTACCATCTTCTTAACAAGTGTTAGCTGTATGTAGTTGCTTGGTCTGTGCAGGTCATGCTGTACAATTTTAAAATCAAGACCCTTGTATAGACAATGTACATGATAACATGCGCTCAAGACCATCTCGAAATCACGCTTATCTAGTTTTGACCTCCGTAAACCACACTTTTTTACAGTAAAACTGGGGTTTACATGGGTATACATATTTTTGCTTATTTGCGCTCAAAAACATAGATTGTGGGTACTTGTTAGAACCGCCTCGCGAACCCACAATCTATGTTTTGAACAGATATGTGAAAAATATCAGAGTCTTTTGTCTAAAAAAAATCAGTTTATGGAGGTAAAATTCTCAGTATATTTGAATAGGCGTGTTTTCGTAATGACAGACAGATGTCAAAAAACTCTTATTGCACTCCTAGTGGTCTGAATAGAGTCTGCTGTCTGCCCGAAGATTTGGATTTTCATGTGCTTTGTAGATTTTCTGTCGTATTTTTAAAAAGATATAACGTTTGTGACTTCCTGTTGGCCTTCTTGCACATCACTTCCTTTCTACATAGAGGTCTGGGCCCAGTTGTTCAAAGCACCGTTAGCTTAAAGAGCTCGATAGTGGTCAAAATGTTCAGTTCTATTAAATACGGTATCTAGATACGGTATCTAATTCTGAAAATATATCAGCATATATGCCATATTTAATAATCAAAGTTTTAACGATACGTTAACTAACAACATCGTTAGTTTTGAACAACTGGGTCCTGCTCTAAAAGGAAAAAATGCCCCCAAGGGTAGCAAATTCTTTCCTTTTAAAGTAGACACCTTTTCAAAGTCAGAAAATACCCTTTTGACAGAGTTGGTTGCACTACCCTGAAAGCGCATGGATTTCCTTAAGATATTCACAGAGTGTTAATTAATAGAAGACTAATAGTTAATAGGCTTACTCTGATACGAGTATAGAGTGGCATTAGTCTTTTAAGTCAAACGATGACTACATAAAAATGTTTTTTTTTGTACTTATAGAATCAATTGAAACTAAACGTTTCTCTTTTCATTTCTCTTCTGATACCGAAATCTGGAGTCTAATGATAAGCCTTAATAATTATCCTATTATATTGGTTTTATTTTAATAGGTATCAAATAGGATTATAAGAATCAATATTTAGTCATTGTACTCTAGAGCCGGTCTAATATACTCATCAGGTACTTTTTCTTACATTGTAGACATCATATAATTTCAACAATACTTACTGGATACACTCGTAGACCAATAGGAAAAAGTTCTCTTCCAGGTTTTTGCAACAGTACTAGACTGACCATCTCTTGTCGACCTGTCAAAATAAATATACAAATATATATATCCAAAACCAAAACATATATTTTAAAACATTATCAAGAAGCAAAATGGAAGGCTCGATGGCGACTTGAAGCGAGAGCAAACGATACCACAATTAGGACCACAATGAGCCCGACTATCTACATTGATAGTCTGACGACAGATCTATGAAACAAATAGGAGTATTAACTGTAATTAAGTCTGAAGCCCGAATCACCGCTGTGCAGATAAAGAGGGAAGCAATCTATAACCCATATTGGGCGCTACATTTACTTATGTCTGTACTCAAGTGCTACTCGCTGTACGTTAGTCTCAGGATTTATGAGCTGTAAATCGGTGTTAGTCTTACTCTTTGTTGCTTTGTGGTTTATTCTACGAGGCGATTTGTTGTATGTCTTTCTGTGTGTCATTTTGTTCTTGTGTTTTTCAGTCCTTTTAGTATTGCGATTACCTCGCTTGGGGAAGAGAGATCTTATCTTAGTGCTTTTCGTACGTTTGTTCGATTTTTGCTTGTTTGGATTTGTCGGTTTCCTCTTCCTCTTAGGGTCTGGGAAGGGCTGCGGTTTTTGATTGTGGCACTCCCTGGACTTTTCTCTTACCTTTTTCTGTATAATTTCAGAGAAGAGGTCGTTGCATATGTTTACCTATATGCTTCAAATATATACCAGTATAGTTCCTTATTAATTTTCGAAACACAAAAGAGACAGACTGACACATGTACGCACAGATAGATAGTTAGATAGATAGATAGATAGATAGATAGATAACATTATCTAACCTCTCACTGCAGTGAATGGAGATAACTACTTTTCTCTTACCTTTTTTGGTAACTAGCCAAACTCCAGTGGTTCCGTCAGACAGACTGTAACATGTACGCATAAACAGAATAGATAGATAGATAGATAGATAGATAGATAGATAGATAGATAACATTATCTAGCCTCTCACTGCAGTGAATGGAGCTAACTTGGTAACTAGCCAAAGTTCAATGGTTCCGTCAGGGTAAAATCCAATACCAAAGGCGTCCTGGCGTGTCCTTCGGTATCCTGGGGTGTCCCAGGATTTTTAGACTGACCGCTACACCGTTCTCCGTCATATTTGGTTTACATGTGGCGAAAATATCATTTCCCAATGAGTCCTAAACTTAGTTCAATGCTCTTTTAAGAAATAAATGTCAGCACAAATAATATTAAATCGAGTAAAATTATTACCTGTATTAGAGACTTCAAACTCTGTTACAGGATTCGTGTAAAATTTTTTGCTAGAGATTTGTCCTCCGGCATTATGTCCTTGAACCCATTTGCCAAACTCACAACTTACTGGACCTGTAAAATACCAAAACTGGTTTGGACATGAAACTGGCGGAGGTTTATGTTAAAAGTGACGGTGGTTTCAACTACTGACCTTTTAAAGGCGGTGAGTCCGGTTTTATTTATTCTTCTTTGTAGAGTCGATTCTCGTTATCTCGAGTTCGCTTATCTCGAATAACCGCTTATCTTGATGTAAAACTCTGGTCCCTGTTTTAACATGTAAATCAAATAACAGGTGACAAAATATTGTAGAAAAGAGGATAAATTACTCCCAAGGAGCAATTTCTCCTCTTTTCCACAATATTTATCAATATATATATATATATATATATTTAACTTCAGAAGTTAAGTTACATATACTCATTTATGAAATGCGGTTGTTTGATTTACTTTTTCCTCAAATCTGCAAATCTTACATGTCAAGGTACGGATATCTCGAAGTACTTCTGAGAGTCCCTTAGATTTCGAGAAAATGAGAGTCAACTGTATATCGTGATATATAATTAGTGATCTTAAAATGTAAAAGTAAGCACAGAAGGGTTGCGATAATAACCCTTCACTTACGTAAGCTTTCTATGTTTCTGACGTCTGGTGGGTTAACTGGCTCCAATTCCATCACGTTGTAGCTTCTGTCTAGTTCTCTGAAAAATATTAAGGCGTTTTAGGCAAAACAAGGTATAAACCTTTCAGCCCTACAAATCAAAACAAATTTAAACCCTAAGTATTTGCACACTTTAGTTCCTAACTATGCTTGTTCTAAAATTCAATCTAAAAGTCCATTTTTACTACTTCTTAAAATTAAGCGTTGGCCATGTTATAGTGAAATCAAATTCTGTGATGTGTGATAGGGACCACGATAGGGACACGGGTCGAGGAAGTTTTTTTTTTTTTTTTTTTTCTATTAAAACAGAAATGTACGAAATAGTACCTTCAGGGTAGTTGTATGATTGACTATGGAAGAAAGTACCATCGACACCGAACAGTGTCCTGACCTGCTTTGCACGCCGAATGCTAACAAGGTCAAACTTATCGTTTCAAAACACTTATTCCCGTGTTTTTCCTAGACACCCTAGTTTTCCTGCGTGAGACGGAAAATCCCCGGAATTACATAGAAATATATATAATAGAGACATTTTTCAACCATTACATTGTTCATTTCTCCAGTTCCAGCACTCCGCTCACAAATAATTTGCATTCCGGAAGTGAGTGTTTCCAAGTACCGGAAGTATTTTTGATTGGATGATGTGAATAAAAACTTTGACGTATATCAAATCAGTACATATATATATTTCGAAGCAATTCCGGGGAGTTTGCGTGTCACATAGGAAAACTATGGTGTATAGGGAACAGACGGGGATAAGTGTTTTGAAACGATACGTTTGATCGTTAAATTTCGGCATGCACAGTAGGTCGGGGAACCGTTCGTTGTCGATGTTACTGCCCCCCTTAACATTTCAGATGATCTAGTATATGACTGTGTCCGTTTCTTTCAAAGGCCAGGTATATGAATGGGGTAGGTTTCGAAATACTGGCTTGCATACTCGTACCAACATTACCCCCCACCCTCCCCCCCCGCTCCACAAGTTACCTGCACCCCCCGCTCCCCGAGTAGTAGATTCCTGCTTCCCCCACCAGCTCCCCGAGTAGCAGATTGTGACCACTCTGTTTATGAGTCATTACTCTAAAATACCCATGTGAATTGTATAATTTTCAGCAATAGTTCTAGATGAGACAATTTCATAATAAAACTATAGATATGTTTTCTTTAATCTGAACAAAAACATATTGTTGGTATTCATTAGAAGCGCCTCACACGGCGCTTCTAATGAATACAAACATCATTTGATTCTGTGTAGATATAGGAAAACTATCTATCGTCGTACCCACCTAACTAGAGGTATCTATGTAAGCCATGGCAATTCATCCTTCTCCCCACACCCCTACCCCACCCTCACACTCACACACACAATTCTTTAAACCATAGAATAGCAAGCTACCTTATATCTTGTAACGGACCGGGTGTGAATAGCCTGATCAGAAACTCTTTCTCCTGGCCTGCTTCAAATGTCGATGGCACCGCTACGTAATATCCGGGTTCTAGTCTGTAAAGGAATATCACAGACTCTTTTGCAAAAGTCGTCTTAGACGGAGAGCAAAGGCCCGAAATACCTTTTACAATCTCAAAATGGTTCTTCTAGTGCAATTTCGTGTTAGTGGTGCGCCACAAGAAGGGGTAACAGTAGTTAACCCTTATCCTGCTGAATGAATTAAGGTGCCACGCCCACTTCTAATTTTCTAATATTTTTTTTTTATAATCTAATTAGATTACTAAATCAAGATTATTGCTATAAATTCACACACTTAAAGGCAAACAGTGAAGATCCAGATCAATTCTGGATCTTCACTGTTTGCAAAGGTAGGGTATATCCGGGTTCAGCAGGACAAGGGTTAATATCAAGATCAATAAGTTTATGCCTAATGCCCCATAAAATGGATAATGACAAACAATGTAGACCAAGATCAAACACGCGGCGTCTGATCATGGTCTATATTGTTTGCATGAAATGCAGGAATTTCTATAAAACATGGTGATTATAAAAGCTGACAATAGACCCCTTCTACTGGAAATAGACCAGTCCAAAGAGTTAATACTGAAGTCCACTAGGCATAAATGGGTTAACCAGCACAGCCGATGTGCCGAATCCGGCTCACTAAACAAATCTTCCGTGCATGCGCGGTAAATAAGGCGGGTTGAACTGTATATTTTCTGTTAATTGATCAACAATTTAATCTTCTTTAACATGAATACAAACGATCATATAGCACTACGTATTGTTTTAAGAAATTAGCTTCAGTACTGAGGTACTAAGCGTAGCCTATTCCTAATCAAAGATGCCGATACCGGACCACGTTCTATAAGGCACATTACGAAAACACGCCTATTCAAGTATATAGAAAATCTCACGTCCAAAAACTGAAAATTTTCAGATAAAAAAACGATGTTATTTTTCTTATTTCTGCTCAAAATATAGATTGTGGGTACTCGTTAGAACCACCTTGGCGAGGCGGTTCTAACGAGTACCCACAATCTATGTTCTTGAGCAGAAATAAGAAAAATAATGTATACCCCTGTAAACCCCAGTTTTACTATATAAAAAGGCCGCGGTTTTCAACACCTCCCTAGGGACCTAGCGAATGTTAATGCATTTAAAAACCATGTTCGATCGCTATTATTGCATAAAATAGAAGGGAAGGTGATGGTCAGGAACCAATACAATTATCCCACACCTCCCATCAGAGACATCAAAGGGAAAGAAACACAAACACGAAATAACTAGACCATAATGGAAACATCACTAGCGGAAAGCCAAACTGACAGTTGCTTTCCCACAAAGTGGCCAAATGACTATCAAATAAAACTGAAAACATTTGCTACATTTCGCGTTATTTCTTGCACTATTTTGTTTCGCCTTTTCACCGATGTCTCGCGAACGCAGTTTGCACAGACTATGCTCGTTCTAGGTCTTGACAGTACACATCTCGTAACCGCAGCAAATCTGTGGCCCCGGTACGATCATATTGAAAGTTGCGTAGCCGTGCATCAACAGCGCGTGAATTGCCTTGTTATTTTATGGCTTTTCGCCGGTTAATGCACGGCTGTTAATAATGGTAAATATTGCCCCGCTTAGGGATATCAAAGGACGCTCGCAAGCTCACGTCCTTTAATATCTTAACTCGAGTCCATATTCATCATTCTCAGTGCAATAATCCAAAAATATGTCCTACTAATTTGAGTGTTAACCCTAACAGTCTGGCGGACCAACATCACGAAAACACAATCTATGCTTTAAGCATAAATAAGAAAAATATCAGAATTTTTTATCGAAAATTTTCACAGTTTTTGGTGGTAAAATTTTCAGTATATTTGAACAAGCTTGTTTCGTACTGAACCAATATATAAGCAAACAATGTATATCCAGATCGGATGGCTCATAATAAGCCGTCTCATCAGGATCTGCACTGTTTACCATTATGTTTATTATTATTATTATTTTATTTTAAATTGAAATCCCTAAAGTCGAACTTCAACGGCTTGAACATCTTTGGGACCATGGAAATTGTTCGAGCAATGGGTAGTTCGAGCCACAGAGGGTGAATCATGGTGCCAGGTCAGGAAGCAAATATCTATAATTTAGTGGGGGGGGGGGGGGGTTATTTGCTACACAATAATTTTATGTTGAATGTACTCATTAGAATCGCCTCGATGAGGTGATTCTAATGAGTACACACGACATACAATTTCATGATAAAAAAGAAAATTACCTTAATGTATGTTTTCATTAGCTATCTGAAGAATTTTGTATGGACTAAAATCCGAGTTCAAATTAGCCATGGTAAACAAGCCATCGGTATTCAAGCCATTATGGTTCGACTGTATCAGAAGACCAAAATTCAAGAATGGAAGAGTCGTCTTCAAAAATTAAAAGATAAAAGGATGAAGTTCCAATCACGATATCAACCCGCATAATTCTGTAGTAGAATAAAAAAGGCTGACCTATGTCTGCAACTTGTTTGCTTTGAATTATAATACGTTTGGTTCTCTTTTTCCTTTTGAAGTAACTCAACAACAGCAGCTGGCTCGTCACCTGTTTCTAGTAGTCCAACAACCTGTAACGCAGTTAGAAATACAGTGAGCCCTATCGTGACATGAAGTTTCCGGGTAACTGACCGGTTAGCGCTCCTGACTTCGGATCAAGGGACCAAAGGTTCGAATCCCTTTGAGACGAATTCTACATAGGACTGTACGGTGCATCATTACACCAAATTCTTCCATTTTCACCCTTTCATCGCCTTGATATGCTTAAATAATGATGAAAATAACGTAAAACACTAACTCATGATCATCAACGTCAGAAAATACATTTAAATCAGAGCCCGGTCTCAGCATTTTCTACGAGATTGTCTATGTGCACATCGGTGCAGTCTGATGGAAGTCATCGCAGGGTACTGTGTGTATAACCAAGGATTCAAAGCGTCTTTAGGCGGGAGGTTAAGACTTTGATCAGCCTGTGTGGATGCTTAGGCTGATCTTAGTCTTCGCTGGGCGCACATGCATTCTTATGGAAAATGCCATTACAAAAACACGCCTATTCAAATATGATGAAAATTTCACCACCAAAAACTGAAAGTTTTCAGAAAAAAATTTTGACATTTCATTTTCTGCTGAAAAACATAGGTTGTGGGTACTCGTCAGAACCGCCTCGCAGAGGCGGTTCTAACGAGTATCCATAATCTATGTTTTTCAGCAGAAATAAGAAAAATAATGTATAACCTTGTAAACCCCAGTTTTACTATATAAAAGTGGGGTTTAAGGGGGTCGGAATTATATAGGTATGTTTTTTGTGATGCTGTGTGTGCCCGGCTCTAATGATATGTGTGCCCTGAGAATATTCGATTCAACCTGCGCTCCGATTCAGCCTGATTAAAGATGTGAATGTTAGCCTGAATTATCGTTTGATCCTCGATATTCTATACAGAACCCAGCGAGACCCATCATCAACATCAATATCAGCATCAACAGTATCAACATCAATAACATCAGCAGCAGTCACAGCATAAGTATCAGCATCGTCATCAGCATCAACAACAACATCAACATTATTAAACATCGTCGTAAAATCATCATCATCATCATTATGTTTCATTCACTCGTATTTCTGTTGCATCGCGACATCTGAAAGGGTTATAATGATATATCCTGCGCAATGAAGCGGTGTACATTGAGATATGATTACAGATCAGGTGACACCCCGGTCCAAAATGTGGAATGCTTGCTGTTCGGCAGAGCGAACAGTGAATCTTCTTATGTAATCAATCTATCAGTCTACTAGCTTATAATAAGAAAAAGTATACCGAGGGTTTCTGTGCTGCATTTGCTTTTTGAGATTTCAAATATCTACCGTTAACTCTCGTTACAACAACAGCATTTGTTCCAAAAGATGTTTACAGTAAAATGAATATCCCGAAGTAAAGAATTCTTAATAAGCAGAATGATATGGGGTCTTGTTTTATTTTTGTTCCCCCAAAAAGCATACGTTCTGGATAATTGTTAGACTCCCTTTAGTGAGGCAATTTTAACTCACAGCCCGGATGAGATTTTGCGCAATGACTTTCATACTAGCCCGGATGGGATTTTGTGCAATGACTTTCATACTAGCCCGGATGAGATTTTGCGCAATGACTTTCATACTAACCCGGATGAGATTTTGCGCAATGACTTTCATACTAGCCCGGATGAGATTTTGCGCAATGACTTTCATACTAGCCCGGATGAGATTTTGCGCAATGACTTTCATACTTTGCGAAACATATGTTTCGCAAAGTATGAAAGTCATTGCGCAAAATCTCATCCGGGCTGTGAGTGGTCGGGTGGTGCGAAGGTGTCGTGTATCTTAGGTCACCGGGGCGTCCAACTGATATTGGCTTACAGATGGGCAAGGCCTGCTATCCTTGTAGCAGGTAAGGGTAGAGCGGGCGGGGAATGTTTTTGTTTCTTTTGTTTCTTCACTTTCATTCCCGCTCCTCTTTCTTCTCTGTTCCTCTCTTACATCTCCTCTACTATCTCTTCTATCTCGTTTCTCCCTTTCTCTAGGAGGCGACATGAAACGACCCACAAGGGTTGACGTGTCGCTAAACCCAAACAAAATCAATCTCATCCGGGCCCTTATTTTCCATTGATACTTTCTATAACATTCAATAATCCCGCTAGCGAAGATGAGCAGTCCTCTCAGACTGCTCTGATGCGCAGGCTGATCTGGGCCTTCGCTGTCTGCGTATGTCCAAGGACACGCTTTCAAATTATGGCACGACCCATCATATAATTTTTGCCTATCTTTATAAAACATTGATTTATATGCAAATAAATAAATAAATAAATAAATAAATAAATGCCTATATGATACCTTGAACACATCTACGCGTATTGAGAATTTGTATTCAGTCTCATGCATCATATTTAGGCAGAGATGAACAACAACTGGCATAAAACTTTCTTCATCCATTCCTGAAAATGAAAGCATGAAATAATGACTAGCTAGCATCAAATACTTTTTTTATGTTTTTATTTAATGTAGTACTTGTGCGCGTTATATATACAGCTGGCTCTCGTTATCTCGAACTCGCTTATCTCGAATAACCGCTTATCTCGAAGTGCAAATCTGGTCCCTGTTTTAAAACAGAGATCTACCAACAGGCAACAAAATATTGTAGAAAAGAGGAGAAATCGCTCCTTAGCCTGAACTATCGTTTGATCCTCGGTATTCTATACAGAACCCAGCGAGACCCATCATCAACATCAATATCAGCATCATCAGTATCAGCATCAATAATATCAGCAGCAGTCACAGCATAAGTATCAACATCGTCATCAGCATCAACAACATCAACATTATTAAACATCGTCGTAAAATTATCATCATCATCATCATCATCATTTTTTGTATTATGTTTCATTCACTTGTCATCAGCATCAACAACAACATCAACATTATTAAACATCGTCGTAAAATCATCATCATCATCATCATCATTCATCATCATCATCATCATCATCATCATCATCATCATCATTATTCTCATCATCATCATCATCATCATCATTATTATGTGTATTATGTTTCATTCACTCGTCATCAGCATCAACAACAACATCAACATTATCAAACATCGTCGTAAAATCATCATCATCATCAGCATCATTATGTTTCATTCACTCGTATTTCTGTTGCATCGCGACATCTGAAAGGGTTATAATGTAATGGTCTGCGCAATGAAGCGTTCTACATTGAGATTTAATTACAGATCAGGTGACACCCCGGTCCAAAATGTGGAATGCTTGCCGTTCGGCGGAGCGAACAGTGAATCTTCTTATGTAATCAATCCATCAGTCTACTAGCTTATAATAAGGAAAAGTATACCGAGGGTTTGCGTGCTGCATTTGCTTTTTGAGATTTCAAATATCTACAGTTAACCCTCGTTACAACAAGACTGATCAGCTCGCGCTTGTAGGAAATGATGTTCCTTGGCTCATATTTTCTCAAATATATATGTACTTACTTACGATATATTGAAAATACTTTGAACAACATGTCACAATAAGTAGATAGAGAGAGAGACAGACAGACAGACACACAGACAGACAGACAGAGAGCGATATCGATTCTGGCTTTTTTGTAGCTTATTCAACTGTTTATGAATTATAAAGCTTGGCTAGCTTTACTGTATTGCACCTTTTTGGTTTTGTTTTAACATAAATTACTTTTCATGTACTTGAATTTTGTATATAAACGACACAAATTACTCTTCATGTACTTGTATATACGGACATATATTACTCTTCATGTACTTGTATATACGGACATATATTACTCTTCATGTACTTGTATATACGGACATATATTACTCTTCATGTATTTGTATATACGGACACATATTACTCTTCATGTACTTGTATATACGGACATATATTACTCTTCATGTACTTGTATATACGGACATATATTACTCTTCATGTACTTGTATATACGGACATATATTACTCTTCATGTACTTGTATATACGGACATATATTACTCTTCATGTACTTGTATATACGGACATATATTACTCTTCATGTACTTGTATATACGGACATATATTACTCTTCATGTACTTGTATATACGGACACATATTACTCTTCATGTACTTGTATATACGGACATATATTACTCTTCATGTACTTGTATATACGGACATATATTACTCTTCATGTACTTGTATATACGGACACATATTACTCTTCATGTACTTGTATATACGGACATATATTACTCTTCATGTACTTGTATATACGGACATATATTACTCTTCATGTACTTGTATATACGGACATATATTACTCTTCATGTACTTGTATATACGGACATATATTACTCTTCATGTACTTGTATTTTGTATATACGGATGAATATTTATACAAACAAAACACTATTTAAACCTTTTCCGATTACCTTATAAATGAAATATGGAATTACACAGGAAATTCTACAATCTCGAAACACAGCCTTCCCGATACGCCGAAAGAAGAGAAGAGTGATAAATATTTTTGCATAAAAAAAAGTGTCGCACGTTATTAACCACCGTGCATTAACCGGCGGGAAGCCGTGTATTAACAACTTGAAGGCAAATCACGCGCTGAATGCACGGCTACTCAACTTTCAATTTGCTCGTACCGGGGCCACAGAATTGCTGCCGTCACGAGATGTGTACTTCCCTCCCCTAGAACGGGCATAGGCCGTCCAAATAGCGTTCGTGCAGCATCGGGGAAAAGGCGAAACAAAATAGTGCAAGAAATAATGCGAAGTGTAGCAAATGTTTTCAGTTTTTATGCAATAATAGCGATCGAACATGGTTTTTCAATGCATTGACATTCGCAAGGTCCCTTGGGAGGTGTTGAAAACCGCGGCCTTCGACCTCGGTTTTCAACGTCTCCCACGGGACCTGGCGAATTTTAATGCATAAAAAAAACATGTTTGATCCCTATAGTAAAAAGCACAGCGGCACAGTTGCACTAACTGACGTACAAACAAAACATAAGTCAAAAAGAGAAACCGCCTTGGAACAACAACAACAACAAGAAAAAAAAAGGAGAAAAAAAAAAAAAAAAAAGAAAGAAAGAATTACATGATTGAAAAGGAGTAGGTGGGGAACTCTGTAAAATTTAGTACCAAACCTAATGAAAGCATTAAAAAAAAGTAAGGAACATGTGGATTATAAACATTACGAAAACATGCCTATTCAAATATATTGAGAATTTGACCACCAAAACGATTGAAATTTTTCAGATAAAAATCCTAATATTTTTTATATTTCTGCTCAAAATATAGATTGAGGCGGTTCTAACAAGTATCCACAATCTATGTATTTGAACAGAAATAAGAAAAATAATGTATAACCCTGTAAACCCCAATTTTACTACATAAAATTTGGGTTTAAGAGGTCAAAATTATATAGGCGTGTTTTCATGATGACTCTCTGTCAAGACCATAAGGTATAATGTTTAATATGAAAATAGGTTTAGCCTAAATGCGAGCAGAAGCAGAGACTTATCTGTAGTCTCTTCAAAAGTCCGTCACAGCATCATTAAAGAATGAATACCAGTATGTAGAAAATATTATGTAAATCAATTATAAGTAATAAAAATAATCAGCAAAATATGTTCGTGACACTTATTGACACTCGTTTCTTGTCACTGCGTGACGCTTATTAGTGAGACCCAAATTCTGTGAATAACGGTGTAATCAAGTCCGCCCCAGTCCTGCCAAGTTTCGGTGACAACCGGGAAGAAAAAGGAAGAAAATTGGTCAGAGCGATTTCTGCTGAAAGTATATATTGTCGTATGTTACTTTTCCTTTATCATATTCTCTACCGTAGAGCTCACTTCGTTCGCCACGCGCCGCGAACTGTGCTCGCTATGATCCTTAAAAAAATTATTTACCCTTTCACCCCTGAGTTTCTGAAATTGATTCGTCCATCACTAAATGTGGGCACATCCATTTTTGCAAATAGGGGTTCGTAACGAGCCGTCTCATCTGAATCTGCACTGTTTGAAAAGGTATCTGTGTTGTTCCGCAGAAATGAGAGGATTAAAATATTTGAACATTGTGTAACATAATACAGTCAAACCTCGATAGCTCGAACACCGATGACTCGTTTACCATGGCTAATTCAAACTCGTTTTTGAGTCCCTACGCAGTTCTTCGACAGCTCAAGAAAACAAATTTTTAGGGAAATTTTCTCATTTTATCATGAAATTGTATGTTATGTGTACTCATTAGAATCGCCTCATTTGGGCGATTCTAATGAGTACACTCAACATACAATTATTGTGTAGAAAATCGAAAAGATTTTCCTAAATTATCGCTTTATACTTCCTGACCTGGTGCCATGATTAACCCTCAGTGGCTTGAACTACCCATATCTCGAACAAATTTCCATGGTCCCAAAGATGTTTGAACCATTGAAGTTCGACTGTAAATGAAATCTAACACATACCATCGTCAGGGATTTGGAATAAATATTTTGGATTCTCTATTCGCTTTACACCGGTCGCTTTCTTTCCAACCCAGTCGCCATAAATAGTCGTACAGAAGTCTACAATAGCATATTAGAATATAAATTAAGCCTCAGGGTGAGAAAACGTACCTTCAGATATGTGCGTTCAACGAAGACTCAAATCAGCTTGCGCAGTCTAATCGGGGATTTCGTTGTCCGCATGAAGAAACTTTGTATCCTTAGCCGTCAAAAATGCGTCCAGTGAAGATTCTGATTAGAGTGCGCGCATGCGAAGCTGATCTAAATCTGCGCTGTGCGCAAATGTTCGAATGCACGTTTTCTGATGTTGCAGCCCTATTGTATTTAACCCATTATAGTCTGGAGACCCTCTAATAGGGTACTTGGCAAACCGTGCTAACCCAGATCAGACGCCGCAGAATAAGATCTTCATTGTTTGCAAGTAGTTTAGCCATTTTTCTCTAGGATATAGCTAAATCTCATAGCCATACCTACCTAAAATTAAGATTGGACTCTTCCAATAAATAGTGTGAGGGAGTCTATTCAGTCTACAGTGGGTTAAATAATTTCTACCCAGTGGACGGGTCCATTTCTTACTGAAGAGATATTATAATTATCATTTATCAGAAAGTCTTGTTACCCTTTTAACTTAGAACAAAAATCTTTGGATCTCATAACATTTTCAGAATCGTTTAAAATCTACAATATAACGTCAATGACATGTGCACCGACGGCTACTTCTTCTTCTGATAGCTCAAGAAAACAATACTTAGGGATATTTTAGGAAAATGTTCGTATCTTATTATGAAAATGTGTGCTGTATATACTTATTAGAATCATGTCATCGAGGCGATTATAATGAGCAAACTCAACATACCATTATTTTTATAGGAGATAGAAAAAACATCCCTGAATTATTCTCTTTTGCCCCCTGACTAGGCGCCACTGCTCTGGTTCTCAATTAGTGGGATAAACAGTGTAAAAGTATGAAACGTTCATTTTTTTTTTTTTTTTTTTTTTTTTTTTTATGTAATTTTTACGGAATAGGTAACCAATTAAAGATGATGTTCTGAAATCTCTGACAATACCATAAATGTTTCAATTATGAGCTAACTTCCAACACACATAATGAAAAGTACGCCGGCACCTAGTAATGAAGAGCCCCTCGTTTTTGCGCGTCATAATTAAACATGTCAAGTTTTACGTAAAAATCGTTTGCAGACATTCGACATTATTACGGTTAGATAAGCTTTAGAAAAGTTGCCACTGACAGGTAGTGACGGTGAGAAATGCCTTTACATTGAGAGTAAATGAAAATTTTGTTTCACAATTCAGTTTTGTCATTGAGATTAGTGTATTCTACGACCCCAAGTATAAAAAGCATGACTCCTATTTTCGGGACCAAGCAAATGAGTCTTGTTTTCTTACCTCAGAGATAACATCACGAAAACACGCCTATATAATTTTGACCCCCTTAAACCCCACTTTTATATAGTAAAACTGGGGTTCACAGGGGTATACATTATTTTTCTGATTTCTGCTCAAAACATAGATTGTGGGTACTCGTTAGAACCGCCTCGCCGAGGCGGTTCTAACGAGTACCCACAATCTATGTTTTGAGCAGAAATGTGAAAAATATCAGATTTTTTTATCTGAAATTTTTCAGTATTTTGGAGATGAAATTTTCTATATATTTGAATAGGTGTGTTTTCGTAATGGTTGTTTTTTTTGCAGTAACGCTATTCAGAATAAACGCAATTTTCAGCTATATTTTAGGAACCTACCTAAAATTATCCAGTATAGTAAGAGAAATGATGCTCACTCCTTATAGTGGGATTCGATGTAATAAATACACATACATAGTAACTTATGTTAGATATACTTCGTCAAAAATAAAATCAAGCGCAAATGTAATTTACGGGACGTCTTTTACGGGACAGTAATAAGAGTTACTCCAGCCTGGAACCAACGATGTAAGCTTACAATGTCTAAAATACAGTATGCAGTCTGATTATCTGCACAAGAACTGTTATTTCGAAGCTGAAAAAGTTGATAACGCTAGTGAAAACCAAATTTTGTATTTTTTGCTTAGTTTTGTTAACTCAACAGGATTTCATTTTATAACAAAGTATGCGATTAACTCAAAGTTCAAATTTGAACGGACCCCTGTGGTTACATGCGTATGAAATATTGTCAGTTGCATGTAGGTTTGTACTTATAACAACAAGAAATCCGCGGAAAGCGGTGTCGCACCTGCGAGATTAAGTCATACAAGTTCTTATTTGTATTGAAAAAAAATCGATTTTGCAGTATTCAAGACATTGATGGGTAGTTTGTAAGAAAAATGGACAAAGTAGAAAATTTGTAATACCGGCTTGCAAAATTTGATCTAAACCTGTCCATTATTTCACAAAATATTGATATTGAGCGGATATCATTTTTTCCCCTTTAATCAAGGCCCGTAACTCAGCTGAAAATTGACGAAAAGTGTCATCTGACAATCCCAAGCTAGGTAATGTTAACAACAATATGTATGCAAAATATGATCCTAATTCATCAATTCTTTCACAAGATATTGAGCGTTAACCAATTTTGGGCATAAATCAAGTGCTCCTAACTCTGCTGAAATGAATCTGAGCTTTATGTGCAAATAATATGCATATCTTCAGACCATGACCTAATCATCTGTGAAGTTTCAAAACTATTGGCCTAACACTGCAGGAGGAGTTGCGCTCACGAAACACCCACTGACTGTAAAGGTTTTAGGTAAAAACTGACTAAGTTAACAAAGCGGAAAAAGTTGAAAAAAAATCTGAGATTTATGTGCAAATAATATGTAAATCTTCAGACCCTGACCTAATCATCTGTGAAATTTCAAAACTATTGGCCTAAAACTGCAGGATAAGTTGCGTTCACGAGACACCCATTGACTATAAGGGTTTTAGGTAAAAACTGACTAAGTTAACAAAGCGGAAAAAGTTGAAAAAAAAAAGAGAATTATGAGCAAACAATATGCACATCTACACACCATGGCCAAAACATCTGTGAACTTTCAAAATGATTGGCCAAAAACTGTAGGAGGAGTTGCGCTCACAAGACGCCCACTGACTATAAGGGTTTTAGGTAAACGCTGACAAAGCTAACAAAGCGAAAGAATTTAAAAAACAAACCTGAGAATTATAAGCAAACAATTTTGCATCCATACACCATGGCTAAAACATCTGTGAAGTTTCAAAATGATTGGCCAAAACCTGTAGGAGGAGTTGCGCTCACGAGACACCCACTGACTATAAGGGTTTTAGGTAAAAAACTGACTAAGTTAACAAAGCAAAAAAAGTTGAAAAAAAAATCTGAGAATTATGAGCAAACAATATGCACATTTACACACCATGGCCAAAACATCTGTGAAAAAAAAAGTAATAGAAAAGTCCAGGTAGTGCCACAATCACAAACCGCAGCCCTTCCCAGACCCAAAGAGGAAGAGGAAACCGACAAATCTAAACAAGCACAAACCGAACAAACATACGAAAAGCACTAAGATTAGCTCTCTCTTCCCCAAGCGAGGTAATCGCAATACTAAAAGGACTGAAAAACACAAGAACAAAATGACACACGGAAAAACATACAACAAATCGCCTCGTAGAATAAACCACAATGCAACAAGGAATAAGACTAACACCGGGACCACCGCCTTAGAACGGTCGGTAGAGCAAACCACCGTGGGGGGGGGGGGGGGGGGTGGTTAAAGCACTTATACAGCTAGCTAACTTCACCCTGGGTCCCGAAGCTACTCTTTATACATAAACACATAAAAATGCAGTTCGCATAAAGGCTCCAAACTCAGTCAATGCATCAAAGCGAAAACATAAAAATCAAATTAATCACTATAATAAACAAAGATGAGTACTCATGGCTAATTCTACTGTATGCCAGAGTAAATGAACACCAGCAGTTGAACCACGGCGGGCCAAGCCAAAGACATATCGTCAAGCCCCAACCCACAGGTTAAAGTTTTACGAAGAGGCCGTCACTGAGTCTGAGGCCCGAACCGCCGTCGTGCAATTAAAGAGTGAAGCATAGCCATCAACAATGATTGGGTTGACAACTAGGCATGCAGTCTGCCGCATAATATCCAGGCTATAGCCAATTCTTTTATAACGGTTAATAAAATTTCTGAATTGCTCCGAAAAGTTAGATTTACCTACAATTTTTCTAAATCTGTACACTAAGTCACCGTAAAATTCGGGTTCCGATATACCTTGTTGCAGAAGTGTTTTCAGACTGACGCTAGATTTTTCTAACAAGGCACTGTGTCTGCGATAAAATTTCGAAAACGCCTTACGAAGTTTAAAATAACGATAGCCCTGCATAAGAAGTTTGGCAGTAAGGGCTTTATTACGGTAGTTAAAGTCATTAAGACTTGAAGAAGTTCTGGCGAATCTTATAAGTTGAGATATTTATACCCCATATGAGGTACGCCGGGGGACATCGCCATCCAGAAAAGGGAAACTGACTATATCAAAATCAAAATCGTCCCGTTTATCATAAATTTTGGTGGAAACTGTACCATTAGATATACATAGATTCAAATCTAAAAAAGGTGCCTCGGTATCGGAAGAATTTGCTCTATTTAATTGGAGTTCTGTAGGGTATATCCGGTCCACCATTTGGTCAAAGTAAATATTGTCAATATTTAATAAATCATCAAGGTATCTTGAAGTTGAATTAAAAGCCTCAATAATGTCAGCCTGATTTACACGTGAGAGAGACTTCATGAAATCTCTCATAACAAAAAAGAAACAAATCTGCAACAAGAGGAGCACAATTAGTTCCCATCGGAATACAAATAGTTTGTCTATAGTTTAGTTCCAAATCTAATAAAAATATTATCCAAAAGATAAACAAAGGCATCACAGACTTTTTGACATGACCATAAATTGTGATTATTATATACATCAGAAGTGAAAAAAGCACATTCTTCGTTGCAAGCCAAATATTGGGTATTCTCCCGAATAAACGTTCGGTTAATTAAATCAATAAGTTTATCTTTAATAAGATGATGAGGTAACGTAGTATACAGTGTAGAAAAATCATATGTAGACAATTTAGAAGCCTGAAAGTTTTTAGATTTAAATTTATTGAGAACCTCATTAGAATTTTTAATTGACCAAAAATAGTTAATTCCGTCCCTTTCGTAAACAGTATTATAGTATCTAATCCAATGTTTTTTAACAGCAGTAAGGCATGAAGTTAGCAGTTTGGACAAAACATTAGTCGTACAAGAACTAGAATTAGCAATGAAACGTGCTTTTTAAGATCGTTTATTAAGTTTCGGTAACCAATATAACGTAGGAAGTTGTTTTGCTTTTCTTTAATACTCACTGCAAACTTATAAGTAATATCGATAGAATGGGTATTGACAATAGATCTCTCGTCAGTAGAAATCCGTTTATATGTTTTGGTACTACCAAGTTCTTGTTTTAGAGTATTGATATAATAAAGTCGTCACACAACAACAACATTATTAGCAGCTTTATCAGCTGGAGCAAAAACATACTTCCTATGAAATTCTTGGATACCTTGTTTCAAATATCGAAAAGATAATTTAGGCTTAGGAGGGAGAAGGTCAAGGTTATTAGAGTAAAATAACGCACGTTCATCAATGATCTTAAATATCTTTAATGTCCAATTATTTAAAGCATTAGACTCAACATGCTCTCGTTTACACCAACGCGTACAATAATCATTTAAAGCATTGGCAATTGTTTCCCGACATTTATTGAAATCAATGTGGGCCGGGAATCTATATTTAGGTCCTTTTGAAATAACTGAACGGATTCGTGAATCAGTTATAATCTTCATGTTACCAGTGACAATATGACCCGCTGGTTGATAACAAAATTTAGAATCTTTACAATCTCAAGAATCAGTTTCAATATCAAGATCAAGATTCAAAATGATTGGCCAAAAACTGTTGGAGGAGTTGCGCTCACGAGACACCCACTGACTATAAGGGTTTTAGGTAAAAACTGACTAAGTTAACAAAGCGAAAAAGGTTGAAAAACAAACCTGAGAATTATGAGCAAACAATATACGCATCTACACACCATGGCCAAACCATCTGTGAAGTTTCAAATTGATTAGCCAAAAACTGTAGAAGGAGTTGCGCTCACTAGACACGCACTGACTATAAGGGTTTTAGGTAAACACTGACTAAGTTAACAAAACGGAAAAAGTTGAAAAAAAAATCTGAGAATTATGAGCAAACAATATGCACATCTACACACCATGGCCAAAACATTTGTGAAGTTTCAGAATGATTGGCCAAAAACTGTAGGAGGAGTTGCGCTCACGAGACACCCACTGACTATAAGGGTTTCAGGTAAAAACTGACTAAGTTAACAAAGCGGAAAATGTTGAAAAAAAACAATTCAGAATTATGAGCAAACAATATGCACATTCACACACCATGGCCAAAACATTTGTGAAGTTTCAAAATGATTGGCCAAAAACTGTAGGAGGAGTTGCGCTCACAAGTCAACTGTTGACGAACGGACGAACGTACGAACGGACAAACGAATGAACGGACGGGTCACGGCACACCTATATCGCACCTGCGTGCTAACGCAGGTGCGACAAAAACAGTGATGACATATTGTATTTTCAAGACGGCTACTCAATATTAAAACTGTTTTGTATAATACATATAGAAGTCCCGTATAAATACCCTTATATATGGTTGAAGTTCTTAGGCGATAAGAATATTTCTGTTGATCAAGCGATTGATATTTGTGTTTAAAATGAATCATAGATGTTTTTTCTTGAATCTTCATACTCATAAACGAATGGTAAAAAAAGGTAAAAGAAGTCCAGGGAGTGCCACAATCATAAACCGCAGCCCTTTCCAACCCCAAGAGGAAGAGGAAGCCGACAAATCCAAACAAGCAAAAATCGAACAAACGTACGAAAAGCACATAGATTAGCTCTCTCTTCCCCAAGCGAGGTAATCGCAATACTAAAACGACTGAAAAACACAAGAACAAAATGACACATGGAAAGACATACATCGAATCGCCTCGTAGAATAAACAACAAAGCAACAAAGAGTAAGACTAACACCGGGACCACCGCCTTAGAACGGTCAGTAGAATAAACCACCGGGGGGTTTAAAGCACTTTTACAGCGAGCTAACTTCACCCTAGGTCCCGATGCTACTCTTAATACAGAAATACATAAAAATTCAGTTCGCATAAAGGCTCCCAACTCAGTCAATGCATCAAAGCGAAAACATAAAAATCAAATTAATCACTATAATAAACAAAGACGAGTACTCATGGCTAATTCTACTGTATGCCAGAGTAAATGAAAACCAATAGTTGAACCACGGCGGGCCAAGCCAAAGACATATCGTCAAACACCAACCCATTGGTTAAAGCTTTGCGAAGAGGCCGTCATTGTGTCTGAGGCCCGAACCGCCGTCGTGCAATTAAAGAGTGAAGCATAGCCATCAACAATGTTTGGGTTGACAACTAGGCATGCAGTCTGCCGCATAATATCCAGGCTATAGCCAATTCTTTTATAACGGTTAGTAAGTTTTCTGAATTGCTCCGAAAAGTTAGATTTACCTACAATTTTTCTAAATCTGTACACTAAGTCACCGTAAAATTCGGGTTCCGATATACCTTGTTGCAGAAGTGTTTTCAGACTGACGCTAGATTTTTCTAACAAGGCACTGTGTCTGCGATAAAATTTCGAAAACGCCTTATGAAGTTTAAAATAACGATAGCCCTGCTAAGACGTTTGGCAGTAAGGGCTTTATTACGGTAGTTAAAGTCATTAAGATTTGAAGAAGTTCTGGCGAATCTAATATGTTGAGATATGTATACCCCATATGAGGTACGCCGGGGGACATCGCCATCCAGAAAAAGGAAATTGACTATATCAAAATCAAAATCGTCCCTTTTGTCATAAATTTTGGTAGAAACTGTACCATTAGATATACATAGATTCAAATCCAAAAAAAGTGCCTCGGTATCGGAAGAATTTGGTCTATTTAATTTGAGTAAATTTTGCACTTCTCATTAGAAACCCCGTTCCTTGGACAGGCTTCCTCAGGGTTTCTGTTCTATAAATCACATTTGTAAAATTATTTGAAGCTATTCCTCGCATTATTTATTTTCTCATTTATTTGCATTGGTTGTCTTAAAAATAAACATTTAAATGTCCTTATTGAGATTGTATTGCGTTGGGGCTCGTTTTCTTATCGGAAACGTTGAAAAAATACGTTCCGTAGAATGTATTATAGATGTCCGTTCATACAAATGAAAAACCGTTTACCAGAATTACGATCATGACTTTCTACCATTTTCTGTACAACGGAACAGGCTTGTGAAACGTCAAGGGGACTTTTAAAATTCCGTTGCAGTGTTTTACAACTGTCAAATTATCTTACACCGGATCCATATCTTTAAAAATGTAACTTTATATCAATAATTGACACTATTGTGTTTTGTTTATACATATCAAGCGCGCATTTAGAATTTTAAGACATTGAAATCTAAGAAAATCCTTTTGATTCCTGTGGAGAGCTTACAGCATTTACGAAACTTAGTGAATCCTTATTTGATCACGAAAACTCACGTCATTCGCGTTTACGTCAAAACTGATTTAAACATTTTAGAAAGTGTTCTTAAAATTTTAGTTTCCCTAAAACAGATTCAATGTCTAAGCAGCAAGGGTGTTTCATAATCTCGTTCTCTTTTAAAAATGAAATAAATTTCGACTGGAAATGTTTGCTGATATAGTTATTTATGAACCCTTAATCAATGTCCGAAATGACAATTTCTAACGTTTAGATTTATCTTTAGAGTAAATTTTCTTCAGTCGTTTAGAAAATGTGCCTCTGTAGTTGCACATGACTTTGTTATATGTGGAATTCGTGAATCAGTTGAGGACTAGTTGAGCAGAAAAAAAAATCAACTGCCATATTCATGTCAGTGTATTCTACGGGACGATGAAGATTATTTTAATAGCTACGTAAGCATTTTAGATTCACTATGATATAGGGCGAGTTTTAACAGACAGTTTGTCGTTTAAAAGTTTAAGACAGACGATTCCTCGATATTTTTAAGCTCATTCTAGTGCGCTCTTAACCCTAGTCCTGCTGAACCCGGATATACCCTGACTTTGCAAACAGTGTAGATCCAGAACAGTTGGCTTCTGATCTGGATCTGCACTGTTTTCCATCAAGTATGCAAATTTATAGCAACAATGCGGACCAAGTAACCTGATTGGCTGAAAATTTGGAAAGGGTGTGGCATCTTAATTTATTCAGCATGACAAGGGTTAATCCTTCTTTACATAAAGATTTATCGTGTTTCATAGATTTGGTTAAAGAAATCCTTCTTTGCTATTTAGGAAAAATATAGTTTGAAGACTTCAAAAGCATTATTTCATACTGAAGACAAACACAGACATCATCACGAAAACACGCCTATATAATTCTGACCCCCATGAACCCCACTTTTATATAGTAAAACTGGGGTTTACAGGGGTATACATTATTTTTCTTATTTCTGCCTAAAACATAGATTGTGGGTACTTGTTAGAACCGCCTCGCCGAGGCGGTTCTAACGAGTACCCACAATCTATATTCAGAGCAGAAATAAGAAAAATATCACAATTTTTCATCTTAATATTTTCGTTCTTTCGGCGGTAAAATTATCAATGTATTTGTATAGGCGTGTTTTCGTAATGTTACTATTGATTGGATACATATAATTTGCACAGCTACTTCAAATTTGTTTGAAATAAGTAGCTCGTAGAATACATACAGAACTACCAGTGCTTTTTTGCTGTCCCGTGTATTATGAAAATTAAATTTTGCTGTGCAAATTCTTTACAGTATACTTGTTTTTTTGTGTTTTTTTTTGTTATTTATTTTTTTTTTCTTTTGTTGTTGTTTTTTTTTTTTTTACCACCCAAAAGTACCACTTTCTTGAGCATCAGTGATTATTACCCCTCACTCGCTCGAACTCGCCATGTCTAGAACTAATTTCCTTGGTCCAAAAGATATTTGAACAAATGTTATTCCACTGTATTTGACTGTATTTACAAGGACACCTCAGTGGGAGTCTCTTTCCTTAGTAATGCGGTAAAAACAAGCGTCTTTACAGAATACGAGCATTGACCATCTGGGAAACCTGATCGGAGTCTGCTAGGCGCTCTTTCGATAGCCAGGAATTCAATGTTGTTGTTGTTTTTTTTTTTTGTTTTTTTTTTTTTGTTTTTTTTTTTTGTTTTTTTTCCGGCCGATAGCTGAATAGGCTGCGATGATGCGCCTTCTGACCTGAATTGCCGTTCGGTGTACTTTTTCTCACTTTGTGGCTTACATCACGAAAACATACCTATATAATTTTGACCCCCTTAAACGCCACTTTTATTTAGTAAAACTGGGGTTTATAGAAGTATACATTATTTTTTCTTATTTTACTAAAAAATCATAGACGCTAGGCACTCGTTAAAACAGCCTCGTAGATGCGGTTCTAACGAGTATACACAATCTATGTTTTGAGTAGAAATATGATAAAGTATCAGATTTTTTATCTGTTTTTTTTTTCCTTTAATTTGGTTGTAAGATTTTCAATATATGTGAATAGGCATGTTTTTGTAATGAACAGGCATGGAATTATTCTATTCAAAGGAGCCTGGATACACTTGGTAAATTTTCCGCCATGATTTAAAAGGGAGATAACTTTTGAGGCTTCCTGTTTGCACTCCTGCACAGTAATCTCCTACTGAAAAGGAGTCTACCCGTAAAGGAAAGGATGGTGATGTTCAGAGTTTTAATGCTACCTGGCAACTGAGTCACATAGAGGCAACGCCGGAAAATTCAGATAAGTTTTACTGGACTCCTGGTTTGGCTTAAAGGAAAGGATAGGCTCTATTTCCTTTTATATTAGACGCCTTTTCAGAAGGGGACAAAATGATATTAACCCATTAATGCCGAGTGTAATCTTATACCTCACATCTTTGGACAGGATCATTTCTAATAGAAGGAGTGTCGGGGTAGTTATTATCATTAAAATCCTTTATGGAAATTCCTGTATTTAATGCAATCAGTGTAGATCCAGATCAGACGCCGCGTTCTGCGGCGTCTGTTCTGGGTCTACAATGTTTGCCAATGTCCCTTTTATGGAATGCTAGGCTTAAATTGGTTATAGCAATACAGAAGGGATACAGTTCAGAAGGAGAACAAACACTTTTGAAAGAGTTTTCGCCAATGAAAGTGTACCTGTTCCCCTTAACGCTTTCATCCCCTGAGTTTCTGAAATGGACTCTTCCGTCTATGAAATTGAATGTGCCCATCATCTCAATAAGGGATGTCCCGAAGACAAAATGAAAACAAAATGGCAATCAAAGTAGTGACAATATAGAAAAAGGCAAACAGTGTGTGTCCTGATCACAGATGCTTGAGGTTAGGTGAGCGTTAAGGCCCAAACTGGTCTCTAGCGTAAAGTTATTTTTCAAAACTGCATTTTGCTATAATTTGAACATGATAATGACCGACCGTGACGATGTTTAGAAACTTCTAGAAAAAAGTAAACAAAAAGAAATGAGACTTGATGGTGAAAAGGATTTTTTTAAAACTTTGTCTAGAAGTTTTTAAACATCGTCAGTAACTATCAGGCATGTTCCAATTATAGCAAAATGCATTTTTGTTTTAAAAAAAATATATGCTAGAGATTAATTTGGATTTAAAAAATCACTTGACCCCAAGCTTCTGTGATCCTGATTAGACGGCTAGTACGAGCCGTCTCATCTGCTACACTGTATGCAAAACCTCTTTATCTGGTCTCTGGAGTTCAAAGGGTTAAGAGTGATAAAAGTGAACATACCTAGTGTTTCCGAACACCCGTTCTCTTCAAAGTCTGGCACCACTGAACCGATGACAACCCCTTCATAGTACTTGATATAATCTTTTAGTTCCATCCAGAATTCACCATCCTTTTTCTCGGTATGACTCAGCGCATTCTCTGGCACTGTCGACCACTCACTTCCTCTACAAGGTAAGATTTATATATATACATATATATATATATATATATATATATATATATATATATATATATATATATATATATATATATATATATATATATATATATATAATAAAAATGTCAAAGTTTGCCAATTACTATGTACAGGTTTATCAATACAAATTCGTTAGAACCCAGTTGGTTTAAAACTTAACGAAGTTTTTAGCTAACGTGACGTTTAAATTCCTATCCTGAACCTACGGCAAGTATTTTTGTTGGAAATATGGAAGTATTTTTTTGCTGAAAAAATATGAGTAGCTTTTGCACATTTTTGCAGTAAAAATATCAATGTACTTGAAAATGTCTTAGCTACAACTGTTAATAAGTTTGTCATTAACAAGCTCGTTAACCCAACGATGCTTTGAACAACTGGGCCCTATTGTTTGAGCCACTATGTCAGAAACGTACATTGGGCTGTGGGAATGTGTTCATTTGCACAGTCAGATCAGAATGTTCACTGAACACATAATTAGCCCAAGGAGTGATGAAGGTTAAATGAAACATAAAACGCGCATTTTGTCGTCTCAGCGAAGCAACTAATATTTGCAGCATTGAAAAAATATCGTATATGCTCATATCTGGAGATTCTTAGCTCGTATCCATGTACTAGCTAGCAAGTAGAAAATAAAAGCGTTAAACGATAACACCCTGTCACTATCGTATTGAATGCAGATAGCTCCGTCCAAAAAAATGACTAAAATTTGCCCATTAGCAATCCCAAACCAGATCTCCATAATATCAATGCACATAGCAAGTTTGGTGAAAATCTATTGGTATTTACTCATTATCATTCGGAAACAAAATTACCGACTTGTCGCGCGCACTATCGTGTTGCATGCCGATAACTGTCAAAAATTGACGAAATTTGCCCATCAGCAATACCAAACCAGATTTCCACAATATCAATGCACATACACATGTATTAAGTTTGCTGAAAATCCTCTGACATTTACACGTGTTATCATCCGGAACGAAAATACGTTCGACAAACAGAGAGACGGACACACAGAAGGAGACACGGACAGCCGACGTGAAATATTATACCCGCCATTACCATGTGGCGAAGTATAAAAAATGACCTACCCATCTTTCCAGGGACCCTTCCATTCCTTTAATCCCCATGGATTTCGAACCCGGACAAGATACACTGTTCGACTATCGTTCGTCCTAACCTGTATTAAAGAAAAGCAATAAATAGATTTTTAAAAAGAATGAGCCCTGTGGGCAATGAAAGCACCCGCAAAACTAAAAACAACTGGGCCCAGATGTTCAAAACTAACGATGTCGTTAGGAAAATGTATCGTTAAAATTTTGATCATTAAATATGGTATATACGCTAATATTTTTTATGAAAAAATGTGAGTAGCTTTTAGCAAATCACATTTTTAAGAAAAAATACCTTTGGTTTAGATATTGTACTTACTACAACAGTTAACATTTTGACCACTATTGAGCTCTTTAAGCTAACGATGCTTTGAAACACAGGGTTCTGAAGTTTAACTAGTTTCGGCTAATTAGGTCTCATCAGTGACCTTCATATAAATTTTCAAATTTATCGGAATGGGCAAAATGATTACAAAGGACTAAAATATTAATTACACTATAGTGAAGTACGGGGAGAATTCTCCCCGTACTTCACTATAGTGTAATTAATATTTTAGTAAAGATTATATGAATCCCTCATGCGTGCCCATGAGGATAGGGATATCTCTACCGAGGGGTAGGAATTTCAACCGGGGACGAGGCTTCCCGAGTCTGAGATTCCCTATGCTGCATGCCTGGCTCTTGATAGATTCTTTTTCTCCCACCTTTAAGTATATTGTTCCTAGGACCCGCGGGGTCTTATGAGATGGAAGTTTCTCACATGGGCTAAAAGCGTATCGCATATAGGAAAATGTGGGAGAAAAACAAATTCTTATAAAACGTTAAACTGTAATACCCCGCCATTAACTTGTCGCGGGCAGATAACTTTGTAAAGCATTGACGAAATTTGCCGATTAGCAATCCCAAACTAGACTTCCTTAATATCAATGCATGTACTAAGTTTGGTTGAAATCCCTTGACATTTACTCAAGTTATCATCCGGAAATGAAACTTTTGGCTTGTCTCGGGCAGATAACTCCGTCAAAATTTGACGAAATTTGCCCATTAGCAATCCAAAACCAGGTCTCCTTAATATCAATGCATGTACTAAGTTGTATCCATTTGATGTTTACTCAAGTTGTCGTCCGGAAACGAAATACGGACGGACGTACGACTGATAGACGGACGGACGGACAGACACACGGACGTCCAACGTGAAACCATAATTGCTGTAAAACTGACTACGCCATGCAAAAACGTGCTTTCGGGTAAATGCGGTCAGTAAAGCCCAAATCAGCTTGCGCATCCGCAGAGTCTAATCAGGGCCTTCACTGTCTGCTAACACAATCATTGGATACTTTAGTATGCATCAATGTAGTTGAGCCAGAATGATGCTTTGCGCAGGCACGTGATGATCTGACTCTGCTCATTTTACGCATGTTCAACGGGGTACCGTACTTTTATATATATATTTTTTCTGTATATTTATATATATATTATCCATCACGAAAACACGCCTATATAATTTTTACCCCCTTAAACCCCACTTTTATATAGTAAAACTGGGGTTTACAGGGTTATACATTATTTTTCTTACTTCTGCCCGAAACATAGATTGTGCGTACCCGTTAGAACCGCCTCGACGAGGCGGTTCTAACGAGTACCACAATTTATGTTTTAAGCAGAAATGTGAAAAATATCAGGGGTTTTTTTTTTCTGAAAATTTTCAGTTTTTAGAGGTGAAATTTTCTATATATTTGAATAGGCGTGTTTTCGTAATGCCATATATTTTTTTATATGTTCTGTAGTGTTTTGCTTTAAATACAAACGTCTTTCGTCTTTTTACGCTTGACGTTGCCCAAATGTGAAAGTTACATACCGTTGTGGCACCTGTTACCGAGTAAGCATGTCCTCCAACAAGTCCTAGATCCTTATTATGATTCTCTTTCTGAAACAAGCATAAGCATATAAAGTAAAGTACATACATTACGAAAACACGCCTATTCGAGTATTTTGAAAATTTCATTCCAAAAACTGAAAGTTTTTAGATAAAAATTCTGACATTTTTCATGTTTCTGCTCTAAACATATATTGTGGGTACTCGTTAGAACCGCCTCAGCGAAGCCGTTCTAACGAGTATCCTTAATATATGTTTTTGTGCAGAAATTAGAAAAATAATGTATACCCCTGTAAAACCCAGTTTTACTATATAAATGTCGGGACCCAGGGTGAAGTTAGTTAGCTGTAAAAGTGCTTTAAACCCCACGGTGGTTTACTCTACTGACCGTTCTAAGGCGGTGGTCCCGGTGTTGGTCTTACTCTTTGTTGCTTTGTGGTTTATTCTACGAGGCGATTTTTTGTATGTCTTTCCATGTGTCATTTTGTTCTTGTGTTTTTTAGTCCTTTTAGTATTGCGATTACTTCGCTTGGTGAAGAGAGAGCTAATCTTAATGCTTTTCGTACGTTTGTTCGATTTGTGCTTGTTTAGATTTGTCGGTTTTCTCTTCCTCTTGGGGTCTGGAAAGGGCTGCGATTTGTGATTGTGGCACTCTCTGGACTTTTCTCTTACCTTTTTTTAAGTGGGTCAAAATTATATACAGTAGGTATGTTTTCGTTAAGAAGTGAACTCAGGAACTGATATATTCAGATCGACATCAAGTTCTCAACATCAAAGGTAAACGCAGACAAACACATTTGGCAAAAAAGAACATTTGGCAAGCTGGTGTGGCAACCCTTTCCCAAAAGGATGGCAATGTTGTTACCCAAACATATCTTTATCTTACTTAGTGTAAGACGAAAAACATTTGTATTTAAAGTGAAACACTACAGAACATATATTAAAAAGTACCGGTACCACTCGCACCAGTTATAGTGGAACTCGATTTTCTAATATATCGGAATGAAGTCAGTGACACCAAGAAAAATAATAATAAAAAACGCACAATCCAGCGGACATATGACGTTAATACACCGTCGCCTCAACGTCGATGCAACGTCAAAAAGTTGCATTGACGTCAAGCCGACGTATTATAATCTAGGGATCAAACATGGTTTTTTATGTATTAACATTCGCCAGATCCCGAGAGAGGTGTTGAAAACCGAGGCCGGAGGCCGCGGTTTTTAACACCACCCTAGGGACGAGGTGAATGTTAATGAATCGAAAAACCATGTTTGATCGCTATTATTGCATACAAACTGAAAACATTTGCTACATTGCGCTTTTTTTCTTGCACTATTTTGTTTCGCCTTTTCACCGATGTCTCGAGAACGCAATTTTTACGGACTGTGTTCGTTCTAGGTCCTAGCAGTACACGTCTCGTAACGGCAGCAAATATGTGGCCCCGGTTCGATCAGTGCGTGAATTGCCTATTGCCTGTATAGAGATATTTTGGAACAGACTTTCTGTTGCGATTTAAATAATTCTTGAAAGAAATAACCGAACTGGAATGTTTTGCTTCATCGAACAAGTCGTTCTATTTCCTTACAACATAAGGTAGAAAAGACTGAAAATATAGATTGGTTCTAGCATAAATAGATTGTAGGTTATCTGCATTTCGGAGGCTGTATTGGGATAGATTGCGTATTGACCGTGGTACTAAAGAAGAAAGATAAGACGGAGTTAAGTCATTATACATTTTATAGAACATGACTTTCCCGTCTCCTTTCTAGTGTAACCCAACCAGTTTCTTGGTACAGGGCATTGAGAGAAACGAGTTTGGTTGTTTCAGTGGCAATTCGTGCTGCTTCAATTTGGATTTTTCTCAATTTCTTGTTTTTCAAAAGTGTGCAGTTGTTCCATATAGTATCCCCGTATTCAAGTAAGGTCTTATAAAAGTTGTAAATATTATTTCTAGAGAACTCTTGTTCAACTTAAACTTCAGTTTTTGCATAATATTAATTCTGTTCCATGCTTTTTTATTTATGTAATCAATATGTTGCTGCCAAGTGCAGTCGTTGGATAGAACCAAGCCTATGTGTTTATGAGATGACACTTCAGCTATTTGTACTTCTTGCATAAACAGCGGTGGGTGAACAGGCTTGTTTAGTTTTCGAGACATCAACATTGATTCGGTTTTGATCGGATTGAAGACAACTACCCAGTTGTTTGCCCAGATAGAATTTTTTGAAAGATCTGAGTTAAGGCAATCAGCAGATGTAATAGGATTTTCAACAATAATGTAGAGGCTAGTATCGTCAGCGAACAGGCGAATGTTGGAGCCGATTTCAGCGACTATGTCATTAATGTAGATTAAGAAAAGTATTGGCCCGAATATGGAGCCTTGCGGCACTCCAGCAAGAACATACGTCCAGTCTGACGCGACACCAGGAAGTATAACGCGTTGTTTTCTTTCAGCTAAATAATTTCGTAAATCATTTGAGAAGTTCTCCCTGAACACCTGCTGCCTTAAGTTCTGTATAAACCCTGCGTGCCATTCACGATCAAATGCTTTCCTAATGTCGCAAAAGACAACCCTAACTTCTTTGCCCATGGCTAAGGCTTGACAGAATGCATTGTACAAGAAAGTCAGTTGGTTTACAGTGGAGTCACCTTGTATGACCCGGGCTGTAAAGATGACTGAACGTTATTATCTCGAAGATGATTGTACGAGATAAGAGCTTAAATATAAGCCTTTCAAAGCCTTTGCAAAGAGATAGGTCTGTAATTACTTACTAATGAAGGATCGTCTTTTTTATGAATAGAGCATATGATTGCTTCTTTCCATAGACTAAGTACTTCACCTTGACTGAATCGGTTAAAGAGGACACATAATAAAAAGGCTAGTTCTTTTGACAGTTCTTTAAGAATACGATTGCTTAATCCGTTTGGACCAGGTGCTTTGCCAATCGGTAGTGATTTTAGGACAGATTCAATTTCTAAAGGGGTGAGGATGATAGAATTTAGAGAGGATTCGATATTATATGGAGGTAAAGCTGGAAGTTCAGCATTACTATCATCTAAAAGTGTTTGTTCCTTAAAATAATTATTAAGTAGATTTGCCTTGTCTTGCTCATTAGTATATATACATCCAATGCTTTCCAGAGATGGGATGGACGAGGTGGCAGTGGGAGATATCACAGTACAGTTTTTAGAGTGGACCACCAGTCTGTAGAAGTGAGGAAATCAGACTTCAGCTTCTCGGCGATATTTTCATCACATGTTCTTTTCGAGTCTTTTATCAGCGATACTACTTTGTTTCTGAGTTTCCTGAAGTTATCTTAATTTTACACCAAATTAGTTCGTTTAGCTTTTATATAAGCCCTTTTGCGTTTTCTAATATATCGTTTGATAAATGTAGTTATCCAGCGTGGATCGGAAGGTCTAACTTTTATGTTTTATTGGGTATGCATAATTTAGATATGGATAGTATGTAATCAATGACATTCTTTGCATGTGTGTTTATGTCATTATCTTCTAAGGATACCCAGTCAGTAGATGCAGCTTTATTGCGTAATTGGTTATAATCATCTTGATTGTATTTACATATATGCCGAGTAAAGGATTTCGATTTGAGTTTAGAGAAATTGTATATATCGAAAATTGGACAAAGGTATCAATGATTGATTCAGAAAAGGATCAGCCACACCACTGACTATTAAGTGGGAATTAATGCTTACGAGGAGAATATCCAGTAGGGAAGAAGAAAGTTCAGTAAAGTTAGTAGGTTCGTTTATGGCTTGGAATAATGCAAATTTAGTGCAGAAAGTATGTATTTTCCGCGACAATTGCGGATGTAGCATGTTGAAGTTGGTCACCCGTTATAATTATGTCATTTATGCCTGAGTCAACAGCTAGGTGTCTTCTATCAGGGAGTAATAAGCGAGATCAGAATTGGGTGGACTGTAAAATAAGCCAAAAAGCGTGCGTTTATGGTTATTAGAAAGTTCAATCCATATACATTTGACACCTTAAGGTTCTAAATCTTGCCTGCATCTATAATGTAAACCCTCCTTGACATATATTATGACACCACCGTGACTGTCTCTAACTCGGTCCTTGCGTTCAGGGCTGTTAAAAGACTCTAAACGAATATCACTACTTGTAGAAAGGGACGAGTTCAACCAGGTCTCAATAAAAGCCAAAATGTCAAAATGGAATAACTCAGCGTGCAAACATCTAGTTTTGAAGCCAGACTTTGGACATTGTAGTGAAAAAAAGACAGATGGTCACTTATATTCAACGAATTTATAAATGTGGAAGAGATGCAAGAAATTGAACTAGTGGTAACTGATGAAATTGACCTGGGCTTGGATGAATGTCGCCAGCAGATAGTAATAATAAAGATACAGCCATGCTATCAACATTACAGCAAAAGAACATATATAAACATACAACATAAATTTTGCGTTTGCTTCATGATTCTTTCCCGTTGTTAACTTTTTACAATAGTTATGATTGATAATATTGTTGGCTACACATTCGTTTTGTTTCAGGTGAAGAACGAATGGGTAAGAAAAAATCGTCCCCATCTTGATACTAAAATAAACGTCAAAATATAGCCTTTGGAAACAAAGAACACACTATAGATAAGAAAATGGGAGTCTCGGTTTTATTGAGACTCTTCATAAGCAGTAATGAAGTTTGCAACACTGCTTACGCCCTCTAGCGTATACATTGAGCAGAACTCCATTTTCAAAGATTCCCAAATGGGCCCCATGATCCCAAAGAAACCGAAATATAATCTGCACTATGGTAAAGTACGGGGAAATATAAGAAAATGAAGTAGAACTGAGAACTTGTACATGCAACAGTGTGTTGGCATATCAGATACTGATACTTGTTTCACGTCATAAACTATGTAATTGTTGATAGGAGAAATAGAAACAAATCAGCAACTGGTGTGCTAACTCGCATACAAGTGATAAAATGATGATTCGACGGGAATGGCCAAGCAGCGCTACCCCCAAATACACATAAATGCATAGAAGTAATTCGTAAAAACATACAAAAAATGAAGAAAACAAAAATAGGCATGATAACAAAGAATGGAGGGTTTACAGATAACATAAAGTTTATCGTGCTGTGGGTTTTCCAATGAGTTAGCAGCCGCAATCCCAACAGTTCCTAAGTGTTATACCATGAATATGGTTGTATTAATATTTCAGTGTCTGATACACACGTATACAATGACTGTTCAAAACATGTCGAAGATGCCAAATTTATAATGATTTGCTGTGTCTTGCTATAGGCTCTATCTCATATTTGTACGGTAGGTACTATACAGATAAGATAGTTATGCAAATAATAGAACACTGACAAAGCAGCAAATGATTTATAATTTAGGTAACTACGCCTTATTTTTGATTAAGAATATATACTTTACTAACACCATCAATCCATTTATAAGGTCCCATTAAAGGCACAGTGGCAAGCATTGCAGACCCTGCTCAGGTTCCATATAATACGGCGTTTGATCAGGGTCTTCACTGCTTGCATCATATTACGGAACTTCTGACGTTTCACAGGCAACAAACAAGAAACACAATTAGACAGTCAGACAAACTGCGACCGGAAACAGGAGGGCAGTTGTCAGTTTCTGGCGAAAGAATGTGCACAATACTGGTTAACCGCTTAGAGGACTAAGCCTGCCCAGTAAACGTGCAGTTAGGTAAACTGACCTCGCTCGACATGACCCCATTGGGTTGACTGGACCTTAAACCCTCAACACAAACAAATAAAAGTCTTATGTATGGGCCATCTATCCCTGAAAAATAATTTGCTAATCGGAGCGTTGGTTCAGCGAGTATTGCAGTCATAAAGGCGGGCAGGGTAGCCCCATATCAAATCTGTCCAAGAGACTAAATATGCAATATACTATCTTCAGTTAACAGACTGATTAAATGTTATGACATAAAATAACTTGGCTCTAGACACATATTCGGCATGTGGCAATTACTTCTGTGGGCTTTCTTTGCCCAGCTACAATGCGTTTTTTTGCACTTCACAAATTTTCATAAATTTTGCATGTACCATTTTGCTAAAAAACACAACATTTCTTGAACTCTGAACAGAAAATGAACGTCCTTTCACGATAGTAGGTCTGGATGCCATGGTATTGCAAAATTATGGTGTTTCGCTATATGTCATCTTAGACGTGAGTTATGTGCCCTTGAATGTAGTAAACAATAAAATAACATCAGCATAAAGAGAAACAAGAGGACCATGATGGTCCTATATCACTCACCTGAACAAACACATTTGCATATTTACTATTGAAGTTTCATCCACGTTCACTTTTCTAAGAGTTATGTATAAATGTTTTAGCCTTGGTCCCCCATCTCCAGCCTCCACCCCCAGCGGCCATATTTTTTTTCTGTTTAACGTCTCATGACGACTTGAACTTAATCTTGAAAGAGGGTCACCAAATGAACATTTCTGCCAAGTTATATTGAAATTGGTCCAGTGGTATCTGACAAAAAGATATTTAATATGTTTTATATAGCTATAAAGCCCTACCACCTAACGGCCATTTTTTTTTTACTTTTTCGACGAATCACGACAGCTTGAACAAGCTTGGTAAAGGGTAACCGAAGAAACATACCTGCCAAGCTAAATTGAAATCGGTTCAGTGGTTTCTGATAAGAAGATTTTTAAAGTTTTCTAATTAGATATATAGGGAAAGTAAGCCCCACCCCTAGCAGCCATGTTTTTTTGACAAATCAGGATTGCTTGAACATTCTTGGTTGAGGGTCACCAAAGCATTATTGAAATCGGTCAGGGGGTATTTGACTAGTAGAATTTTAAAGTTTTCTCTATATATATATATATATATATATATATATATATATATATATATATATATATATATATATATATATATATATATATATATATATATATATATATATATATATATATATATATATATATATACGGAAAATAAGCACCGCCCGCTGGGGGCCATGTTTTTGAACGTATTATGAAGGCTTGAACAATCTTGGTAGAGGGTCACCAAAGCAACATTCCTGCCAAGTTACATTGAACTCGGTCCAACGGTTTTTTACGAGAATATTTTTAAAGTTTTTATATAGATACATAGGGAAAATAAGCCCTGAGTAGTATAGGGCGGCACTATAGTGCCGCCCTATACTACTGCCCTGCTATCTAGCAGCCTTGTTTTTTGACGAATCATGACAGCTTGAACAACTTTAGTAGAGGGTCACCAAAGTAACATTCCTGCCAAGTTATATCGAAACCGGTCAATATATATATACCCCACCCGCTAGCAGCCATGTTTTTTGACGAATCACGATTGCTTGAACACTCTTTGTAGAGGATCAACAAGGAAACATTTTTGCTAAGTTATAATGAACTCGGGCCAGTAGTTTTTGATAAAAAGATTTTCAAAGTTTTCTATATAGATATGTAGGAAAAATAATCCAAGCACCCTGGCGGCCATGTTTTTTGACGAATCATGACGGCTTGAACAACCTTGATAGAATGTTACATAAGAAACATTTCGGCAATGTTATATTGAAATTAGTCCAGTGGTTTCTGACAAGAAGATTATTTAAGTTTTCTATATAGATATATACGGAAAAATAAGCCTCGCCCCTAGCAGACATGTTTTTTGACAAATCATGACTGCTTGAACAATCTTTTTAAAGGGTCACCAAGGAAACATTTCTGCCAAGTTATATTGAAATCGGTCCAGTGGTTTCTGGCAAGAAGATTTTTATATAGATATATAGGGAAAATAAGCCCCGCCCCTAGCAGCCATATTTTTTGACAAATTATGACGACTTGAATAAATTTGGTAGAGGGTTACCAAGGAAACATGCCTGCCAAGTTATATTGAAATCGGTCCATTGGTTTCTGACAAGAAGAGTTTTAAGTTTTCTATATAGATATATAGGGCAAAATAAGCTGCACCCCCTAGCGGACATGTTTTTGACGAATCACGATTACTTGAACAATCCTGTTAGAGGGTCACCAAGAAATATTTTTGCCAAGTTATAATGAAATCGGGCAAGTGGTTTCTGACAAGAAGATTTTTTAAGTTTTCTATATAGATATATAGGGAAAATAATCCCATCCCCTGGCGGCCATGTTTTATGATGAATCATGACGGCTTGAACAACCTTGATAGAATGTTATATAAGAAACATTTCTGCAATATTATATTGAAATCAGTCCAGTCGTTTCTGACAAGAAGATCTTTTAAGATTTCTATATAGATATATATGGAAAATACGCCCCGTCCTCTAGCAGCCATGTTCTGAATAATTTTGGTAAAGGTTCACCAAGGAAACATTTCTGCCAAGTCATATTGAAATCGGTCCAGTGGTTTCTGACAAGAAGAGATTTTTCAAGTTTTCTATATAGATATATAGGGAAAATAAGCCCCGCCCCCTAGCAGCCATATTTTTTGACGAATCATGACAGCTTGAACAAACTTGGTAGAGGGTCACCAAAGAAACATTCCTGTCAAAGTTATATTGAAATCGGTTCATTGGTTTCTGACAAGAATATTTTTAAGTTTTGTATATAATATATAGGGAAAATAAGCTCCATCCCCTAGCGGCCATGTTTTTTGACGAATCACGATTATTTGAACAATCCTGTTAGAGGGTCACCAAGAAATATTTTTGCCAAGTAATAATGAAATCGGGCCAGTAGTTTCTGACAAGAAGATTTTTAAATTTTTCTATATAGATATATAGAGAAAATAAGCCCCGCCCCATGGTGGCCATGTTTTTTGACGAATCCAAATGGCTTGAACAATCTTGGTACAGGATCACCAAAAGAACATTTCTGCCAAATGATACTGCAATCAATCTAGTGGTTTCTGACAAGAAGAGTTTTTGAGTCTGCTAGCGACAGCTAGCAGGCTCTATGCAATCGCATGGGGTTTTTTACTACGTCACAAGCGGATTTTCATCACCGCTATATTCATACGCGCACTACTTCTTAATCAGACGCAATGCGGCACTATTACGGCGAACTGAATGTGAAGCAGGGGAATTTTTTATAGCTTTTCTATTTCGCTAACATAACTGTCACTGAAATCGATTTAGATAGTGCAATTTGAAACATAGACTTCAAAATTCGGTGTAGTAATACACGCGCTACTTTTGTCAATCACCCCACGCCATCTTTGATGTTGTGCTTAGCAACGGAAGCTGAACGAAAAGAAAGTATCAGAATCTACTTATTCGATATTGAATATAGCAAGACATCAGGCATTTAATTCATTCCTCCTACATGAAATTACTTTATTCACACCTCAGTGACACGGAGTTGTCTGACGACTGCTGGCCCATTTATACGTTATGACCCTTCTTTTGTGGACATCGGAAAATCTCTTGAAAACAGAAAAGGGTAGGCATAGCTGGTCGGGCTAATCTGTTGATGCTTAGGTGAAGCACTATCAAATGACAATCAGTTATTAAAGCTAATCTGGATTGAACATAGCCATTTCAAATTTATTTAATCTGCTCGTCTTCATAATAAGTTGATAAAGATAAATTTATAAAATTGCACCAGAATAATCGTGGAGCTACATCAGGTGTTGAATATGTATGAACTGGAGCATATCTAGACTTGAACTTTGATAATTCTAGAAATTGGAAATTGCTGCTGGAGATACACTCATTTGGAATAATCAGGTGGTAAACTTCATTGGAAAATAAAGAGGTTCACTACTCCAATCACTGCATTGGCTTATATATGCAGATAATAAAATGGATTTTTTTTGTGAAGAAAGAAACAAAACAGAAGAGAAATAATTGTATTTAGTTTTTCAGTACATGGTTAGATTATTTATGTATATCTGTTTTACACAGATGCCTCAGTAAAGACCCATTCTTATTTATACATTAAAAGAAGTAGAATGCATTTCCATCTGACTGATTTTGAGAAATTAAATTGATAGTGAAAGCATGTAGTACAAAGTGTTCATGTTGGTTGTTTTTCAAGGAATAGTAAATTTAAGAAATAGATCAGCTCTAGCAGTGATTTATTGAGTAATAAATCACTGTTTGGAGGTCAGTTGTAAAGTAGATCAAATCACGAGCGCGGAGCGCGAGTGATTTATCTTCTTACAACTGACCGACAAACTGTGATTTATTACTCAACAAATCACGCACAAGAGCTGATCTATTTCGATTCTAACACATAGAAAACGACGAAAAGGTAATTGTATCCTTTAGATTTTTCAAACTTTCCGCCATCGAATAAAGAAATCCCGCCAAAAGTTTTGACTGTAACGCTGACGTTTACATGCATTTCTTACGTTGCTGAAGTGAGAAAGACGACGTTACACAGTCTAGCGTCATAGAAACTACGACTGACGTCAGCAGTGTATCGAAATGACGTCAGAAAGGCGCCAGATACCGTCACGCGTTTCCGCCCAGTGATTTATTGCATAATATATCACTGAGTTTAACCATTGGCTATATAGGCGAGGAGTGTTAGAATTTCTCACAAAGCCTTGTCTCTGAATGTAAATTTAATATTGGATGAAGCCACTGGTTGTAAGAAAGTGTGAAAATATGGATATAGAGCAAAATCCAGGTCCATCAAATCATATAAATCTAATTATGTAATTAAGTTAATGCCTTTTTTCGCGACACCGCCTTCTGAACAATTCAGAGTAACTACAGTTGCTATACTGGATGTACATTACTCTGTGGTGGTTCTGAATCTCTTTTAACTACACTTTTATTTAACTTTAACATGCGTAAAGTAACATTATTATTTACCTGTATTATCAGTTAGATAACACACTTTTTGAATAAAAATTACTGGCATATTTCTTATTTTTCTTAAGGAATATATGTTGTGGATATTCATTAAAAGAGCCCTACCAATGAATGACCTTCTAATAAGTTCCAACATGTTTTTGTGTTGAAATTATAATGAACTAGAACATGTGTTTGAACAACACTATGACCCCAACTATATGGTTTCCCTTAAACATGCATTGTCCATAATACTGAAACACTAAAAATGGCTAACTTCAAAAGTAAGAATAGGATGGCCGAAACATTCCCATACAGAACTAGTATTTTTACCGCTGGGCGGCGAATAAATTCCAACCACAGTTTCGTCTGCCATCATAATGAGAGTAAAGCAAAATGCAATTGGCTATCAGTCAAGCGTCATCCAATCAAAATCGCGCTCTGAAAATGTCACTTTGTAGACTGGATTAAAGAATGTAACAAACACAAATAAGCGAATCTGAATAGAAGCATTCATCATATCGATACTCCATCATGTGTATCGATACATGAAGCGTATCGGAATGCACCAATGCATCGATGAATCGTCCCACCACTAGGCGTAACTCAGCTAATATTTGGTGGACTATAACCTCAAAACAATACGCCCTTCTCTACATCTTGGTCTAACTATAGCATAAATGAAGTTTCAGCTTGATCGGATATAAATTGAAGGAGGAGTTAACCAGAAACTAGAAGTTTAAAGAAATTTTCAATGGGGCTTAACTCTGCTAATATTTAGTGGACTGTAACCTTGAAACAATATGTGCTGCTCCACATCATGGTCTAGCTATAAATGAAGTTTCAGCTTGATCGGATGTAAATTGTAGGAGGAGTTAGCCGGAAACGAAAAGTTTAATGAACTTTTAAAAGGGACATAACTCTGCTAATATTTGGTGGACTGTGACCTAGAAACAATATGCACTGCCCCCACATCTTGGTCTAACTATAAATGAAGTTTCTGCTTGATCAGGTGTAAATTGTAGGAGCAGTTATCCGGAAACGAAAAGTTTAAAGGAATTTTCAAAGGGCTATAACTCTGCTGATATTAAGTGGACTGTAACCTCAAAACAATATGCACTGTTCCACATCATGGTCTAACTATAAATGAAGTTTCAGCTTGATCAGATGTAAAGTGTAGGCGTTAACCAGAAACGAAATGTTTTCTGAAATTTTCGAAGGGGCATAGCTCTGCTAATAATTGGTGGTCTGTAGCCCAAAAACAATATGTGCTGCTTCACATCATGGTCTAGCTATATACCAAGTTTCATTTTAATCGGATGTAAACTGTAGGAGGCGTTAGCCGGAAACGAAAAAGTTTTCTGACGGACGTCATACCCCGTAAAATAATATGTCCCGTTTTTCAAACAGGTGTATAATAATTCAAAAAAGTATAAATGCAAGAGTTATGGTTCTTGCGCGCTGCATGTTGTCTAATGCTGATTGATATTTACATGACCTTTCTTGAAGAGATCTTGAACAGGTTTCAAGTTACAGAGCGGACACGATTTTGTGACGCATAAAGTTCCAAGTGAAATAACTCAAAAAGTATAAATGCAAGACGTATGGTTCTTGTGCTCTGCATGTAAGATAATGTTGATTGATATTTATATGAAGTTATGTGGAGACAGCTTGAACCATTTTCAAGTTACAGAGTGGACAAGATTTTGTGACAGACGCCCGAGGGAAAAAACAATACACATCTCCCTACCCTAAAGGGAGGAGACATAAGTATCAGAATCCTAGCTCAAGCGGGAGGGGGTATATTGCTTTTGGTGCAGATCTTATCAGCACTGGCGTCCCCATCCAAGGGTGTGTGTGTGGGGAGGGGGGGGGGAATATTTAGAACAGAATAGATTCAAAAAAGGCATAACTGGCATGCTAGGTCCAATGGGAGGAAAAAAAAAAAAGCAAGAGGACCATGATGGTCCTATATCGCTCACCTGAGCAAACAGCTTTGCATACTTACTGTTGAAGTTTCAGCCAAGTTTACTGCTCTAAAATTTTTGTATAAATTTTATAACCCTGCACCCCAGTGGCCATGTTTTTTTTCATCCATCATGATGGCTTGAACTGAATAGTGAAAGAGGATCACCAAAGGAACAATTCTGCTGTTATATTGAAATTGGTCCAGTGGTTTCTGACAAATAGATTTTTAAAATGTCTTATATAGATATATAGGGAAATTAAGCCCCACCCCCTAACGGCCATGTTTTTTGACAAATCATGACAGCTTGAACAAACTTGGTAGAGGGTCACCAAAGGAAAAATCCTGCCAAGTTATATTGAAATCGGTTCAGTGGTTTCTGACGAGAAGATTTTTAAAGTTTTCTATTTAGATATATAGGGAAAATAAGCCCCACCCCTAGTAACCATGTTTTTTGACGAATCATGATTGCTTGAACAATCTTGATAGGGGGTCACCAAAGCAACATTCCTGGCAAGTAATATTAAAATCAATCAGGTGGTTTCTGACAAGATGAATTTTAAAGTTTTCTATACAGATATATACGGAAAATAAGCCCCGCCCCATGAAGGCCATGTTTTTTGACGTATCATGAGGGCACAATCTTAGTAGAAGGTCACCAAAGCACATTCCTGTCAAGTTACATTGAACTCAATCCAACGGTTTCTTACGAGAAGATTTTTAAAGTTTTCTATATAGGGAAAATATGCTCCGCCCCCTAGCCGCCATGTTTTTTGATGAATCATAATGGCTTGAACAATCTTGGTAGAGGGTCACCAAAGAAACATTCCTGCCAAGTTATATTGAAATCGGTCCATTGGTTTCTGAGAAGAAGATTTTTAAACTTTTCTATATAGATATATTTGGAAAATAAGCCCCTCCCAGTGGCGGCCATTGTTTTTTGACGAATCATGATAACTTGAACAATCTTGGTAGAGGGTCAACAAGGAAAGATTTCTACCAAGTTATAATGAAATCGGTCCAGTGGTTTCTGACAAGAAGATTTTTAAAGTTTTCTATAGAGATATATAGGGAAAATAAGCCCCACCCCCTGGCAGAATTTTTTTTAGACGAATCATGACTGCTTGAACAATCTTGGTAGCAGGTCACCAAAGCAACATTCCTGCCAAGCTATATTGAAATTGGTCCATTGGTTTCTGACAAGAAGATTTTTAAACTTTTCTATATAGATATATAGGGAAATTAAGCCTCCCTCCCCACCCACCACCCGGTGGCAATGTTTTTTTGACAAATCATGATAACTTGAACAATCTTGGTTAAGGGTCAAAAGGAAAGATTTCTGCCAAGTATTAATGAAATCGGTCCAGTGGTTTCTGACAAGAAGATTTTTAAAGTTTTCTATATATATATAGGGAAAATAAGCCCCGCCCCCTAGCTGCTATGTTTTTTGACAAATCATGACGGCTTGGACAATCTTGGTAGAGGATCACCAAGGAAACATTTTTGCCTAGTTATATAGAAATCGGTCCAGTGCTTTCTAACATGAAGATTTTTAAAGTTTTCTATATAGATATATAGGGAAACAAGAGGCCCACGGGCCACGGCTCGCTCACCTGAGTCACTGCAGACATGCAGATGTTATGCAACATTTTTCCAATCCTATCATCACAACTAATGAAAAGATCATCATTTGAGCAGTTCTTCGTTTTGAAGAAGAATATATGGGCCTGACAGTCAATGGAGCATGATCATTTGAATAAACCATCAATCACATTTCAACAGTAGGATCAATGTGAAATTTGGTGGAAATTGGCTAAGTGGATTCTTAAGAATCATGATTTTATACATGTAAACAGCACAATGGCAGAGAAATATAATAAATATAAACAAGATGATGGCCATCTAAGATTTCCAATCAGAACAATTTTAACTACTGTTGATCTACAATTCACTTGAATACTTTCAATATAAATGTATATGGCCCATACAAATGCATGGGGAAGCAAATTTGACCTTGGAGGTAAAAAGGTCAAACGTCAACATAGAACCATCATTTTAGCAATTTTGGTAGCTCTCCTGTCCCTCATAATTTGTGCAGAGATAAGGGCCCAGGGCTTATTTGGTTATGGAGAAGAAGATTTGTAAATTTTTTTTTACCATTATATGGGCATGGCAGCCATTTTGATCAATGGACCATGCCCATTTTAGCAATCTTTCATTCTCCTGCCCAAGGAGGCTCTGCATGAAATTTGAGCAACACTGGCCCGGAGGCTTCAGAGGAAAAGTCATTTGAAATTATCAACATTTTTTCCATACAAATGTATGGGGCCCATACAAATGCATACAGAAGCAACTTGACCTCGCCGTAAAAAGGTTAAATGTCAATGTATGACAATTATTTTAGCAACCTTGGTAGACCGCCCATTCCCGATGATATATGCAAACATTCAGCCACATGCCATCCTCGATTTTGGAGAATAACATTTTTAAATGTTTTTTTCCCATATAAATGCATAGGGAAGCAAACGGCCTTGCCGTAAAAAGGTCAAATTTTAGCAACTTTGGTAGACCCTCCGTCCCCGATGAATTATGCAAAGATTCAGCCCCAAAGCATCCTCGGTTCTGGAGAAGAAGATTTTTAAATGTTTTTACCATATATGGGCATGGCGGCCATCTTGGTTAATGAACTGCGACCATTTTAGCAATCTTTTGTTCCCCCCTACCTAAGGAGGCTCAATATGAAATTTGAGCAAATTTGGCCCAGAGGCTCCAGAGGAGATGTTATTTGAAATTCTGAACATTTTTCCCATATAAATGCATAAGGAAGCAATATTGACCTTACCGCAAAAAGGTCAAATGTCAATGTACAACCATTATTTTAGCAACTTTGGTAGCCCTCCCATTCCCGATGATATGTGCAAAGATTCAGCCACAAGGCATGCTCGGTTTTGGAGAAGAAGATTTTTAAAGGTTTTTCCCATACAAAAGCATAGGGAAGCAAACTTGACCTTGCCGTAAAAAGGTCAAATGCCAACGTACGACAAATCTTATAACAACTTTGGTAGACCTCTTGTCCCTGATGATTCTTGCAAAGATTCAGCCCCCAAGGCATCCTCGGTTATGGAGAAGATTTTTAAAGGTTTTTACCATATATGTGCATGGTGGCCATCTTGGGTCAACGGACCATGACCATTTTAGCAATCTTTCGTTCCCCCACCCTAAGGAGGCTCCACATGAAATCTGAGCAAAATTGGCTCAGCGGCTTCAGAGGAGAAGTCATTTGAAAATGTTAATGGACGGAGGAAAAGTGATCACTATAGCTCATCCTGAGCAGAGGTCAGGTGGGTTAAAAAAAAAAAAGTCCCACCCCCCTGGCGGCCATGGTTTTTGACCTATCATGATGGCTTGAACAATCTTGGTAGAAAGTTACAAAAGAAACATTCCTGCCGTGTTATATTGAAATCGGTCCAGTGGTTTCTGACAAGAAGATTTTTAAACTTTTCTGTATAGATATATAGGGAAAATAAGCCCCACCCTCTGGTGGCCATGTTTTTTGAGGAATCCAAATGGCTTGAACAATCTTGGTAGAGGATTACTAAAGGAACCTTTCTGTAAAATTATATTGAAATTGGCCCAGTGTTTCTGACAAGAAGCTTTTAAAAGTTTTCCATATAGATATATACATGTAGGAAAAATAAGCTCCGTCCCCTGGCAGCCATGTTTTTTGACGAATCCAGATGGCTTGAACAATCTTGGTACAGGATCACCAAACAAACATTTCTGCAAAATTATATTGAAATCGGTCCAGTGGTTTCTGACAAGAAGATTTTTAAAGTTTTCTATATAGATATAAAGGGAAAATAAGCCCCGACCCCTGGCGGCCATGTTTTTTGACGAATCCAAATGGCTTGAACAATCTTGGTAGAGGATCATCAAAGTAACACTCCTGCAAATTTATATTGAAATTGGTCATTTTTTACTGGATGTATTTGGCCAGACAGTCCCGAGCAAACATTGTAAACCCCCATGAGATGCTACAAAATGCGGTGTCACATCAGGGGCTTAACTGTTTGCCACCCATTGAGCTATTTTTAGACAAAACATTCGGTAGTAAATTGTACTTGTTAGCTCACCTGAGCGCAAAGTGCTCATGGTGAACTATTGTGGTCAGTCAATGTCCGTCGTCCGTCATGCGACGTCAACAATTGATTTAAAAGCCTACTCCTACACCCCTGGGCAAATTGACTCGATACTTGGTAGGAAGCATCGGGGTGACTTGTACATCAAAAATAGCTAAAATCATGCCGATCGGAAATCCAAGATGGCCGCCATGGCCGCCATCTTGAAAATCTATTTTTCGCTTCTTCTCCTGAACCGAAAGGCCAATTGACTCCAAACTTTCTAGGAAGCACTGGGGTGACTTGTAGATCAAAAATAGTTAAAATCTTGCCAATCGAAAATCCAAGATGGCCGCCATGGCAGCCATCTTAAATCTATTTTTAGCTTCTTCTCCTGAACCGAAAGGCCAATTGACTCTCAACTTGCTAGGAAGCATCGGGGTGACTTGTAGATCAAAACCAGCTAAAATCGTGTTGATCAGAAATCCAAGATGGCCACCATCTTGAAAATCTATTTTTCGCTTCTTCTCCTGAACGGAAAGGCCAATTGACTCCAAACTTGCTAAGAAGCATCGGGGTGACTTGTAGATCAAAAATAGCTAAAATCATGCTGATCGGAAATCCAAGATGGCCGCCATGGCAGCCATCTTGAAAATCTATTTTTCGCTTCTTCTCCTGAACCGAAAGGCCAATTGACTCCAAACTTGCTAGGAAGCATAGGGCTGACTTATAGATCAAAAGACGCTAAAATCATTCCAAACGGAAATCCAAGATGGCCACCATGGTGGCCATTTTGAAAATCTATTTTTCGCTTCTTCTGCTGAGCCGAAAGGCCAACTGACTCCAAACTTGGTAGGAAGCATCAGGGTGACTTGTAGATCAAAAATAGCTAAAACCATGCTGATCGGAAGTCCAAGAGGGCCACCCTGGTGGCCATCTTGAAAATCTTTTTTTCGCTTCTTCTCCTAAACCCAAAAGCTAGTTGACTTGAAACTTGGTTGGAAGCATCGGGGTGACTAGTAGATTAAAAATGGCTAAAATAGTTCTGATTGGAAATCCAAGATGGCTGCCATGGTGGCCATTTTGAAAATGTAGATTTTTCACTTCTTCTCCTGAATCAAAAGGCTTATTGGCTTTAAACTAGGTAGGAAGCATCAGGGTGACCTGTAGATCAAAAATAGATAAAATCATCCCTATCAGAAATCCAAGATGGCCGCTATGACAGCCATCTTTAAAATCTATTTTTCGCTTCTTCTCCTGAATTGAAAGGCCATTTGACTCAAAACTTGGTAGGAAGCATTTAGGTGACTTGTAGATCTAAAATAGCTTAAATTGTTTGGATAGGAAATCCAAGATGGCTGTCATGGCGGCCATCTTGAAACTCTTTTCCTTTCACTTATTTTCCTGAACCAAAGGGCCAGTTAATTTGAAAATTGGTAGGAAGCATCAGGATGACATGTTGATATAAAAATAGCTAAAATCCTTCCGATTGGAAATCCAAGATGGCGGCCATCTTGAAAATCTATTTTTCTTTACTTCTTCTGAACTGAAAGACCATTTATTGACTCGAAACTTGGTAGGAAGCATCAGGGTGACTTGTAGATCAAAAAACGCTCAAATGGTTGCGATAAGAAATCTCAAATTGCGGCTATGGTGGCCAGCTTGAAAATCTGTTTTGAACTTTTTCCCCTGAACCGAAAGGTTCAACAGTAGATCAACAGTGGCTAAAAGTCATTCTGATTGGAAATCCAAGATGGCTACCATCTTGTTTATGTTTATTATATTTCCCTGCCACTGTGCTGTTTACATGTATAAAATCATGATTCTTCAGAAACCACTTAGGCAATAGCAACCAAATTTCACATTGATCCTACTGTTGAAATGTGATTGAGAGTTTGTTCAAATGATCACGTTCCATTGACTGTCTTGCCATATATAATATTCATCTTAAAAATTAAGAACTGCTTAAAGGATGATCTTTTCATTAGTTGCGATGACAGGATTGGAAAAATGTTACATAACATCTGCATATCTGCACTCACAATGCTACTCAGGTGAGTGGCCCGTGGGCCTCTTGTTTAATTTTAAATAAAGTATGGTAAGGAGTTGAGGTGAGTAACCGACCCAGAAATCAAATTTCGGGTAAGGTGTTCACATGCTATGTTTAAAGGAGTGTAGATATTGATGTAGTGTATGTACAAGAATCTCAGACATGTGACAGACTATTGAAGCGATATAATTATGAGCCTCTTCATGGGATAAAAATCTTATGCCATATGCGAACAACAAAGACACGTGGTTTTTGCTATGCGCAGTCTGATCAGCACCGTTGTTGTTCGCTGTCTAGACAGTAAACAACCTATCAAAACTTTCAAGACTAGCTAATCTGGCACAATGGCCGAGTTAGCTAGTCTACGGCTGAGTAAGCAGGTCTGAGTCTTATTTGGTCGAAAACCTCGAAGACAGGTTTTTCATGTAGTTGCTTATATATTATCTGTACTTTGACAAAGTGCAGGGAGACTTTGTAGCGGCATCACACAGTGCTAAACACAAGCTACAATTGGATTAATTAACGCATAATTTTACTGCAAGCATATTTTATTTTCGGGCTTCAGAAGGGGGAAAATAGGACCTTATGCACATACTCCTTTCAACTTCTTAAACCTCATTGAAATATATTTATATCGGAAAGATTATTAAATCCAGAAAATAGGAGCTAAATTTTGCAGTAAGGAGGGTGTACATGCCGAAAAATTGTTATGCCATGAATTATACGATTTTTGCTTAAAGGATCTGTTTTAAGGTCTTTGTGAACATGTCGCTTTGCGACAAATGTCTTATATTGAATTAATTTTCTCCGTAACACATTATCCAAGTTGATAAAATAATATATAGAGGCTGTTGCATTATGTGAGGGATTTTTACAGATCCCTCATTTATTATTCGGAACTAGCGAAACTATTTGGAACTAGCCAAATCAGTGGAGAACTTCACATTCATCACAAGGGCAGATAACCTAAGGCGAAGGACAAAGTCTTTGGTGTGATATTTCAAGGAAGGCTAGTACTCTGTATCAGCCAATAAAGTCCAAATTTTGATCAGCCACTTATTTGGAAATTATTATGAAGCATAACTTTACCTGGTTCTAGCCAAATGACTGTATCTGATCAATTGTGCCAGCTTTAGTGTTCAGACAACAAAATTCACTTGCCTACACCTATATACTTATGTGTGTGCAGAGTTGGAGCATGGGCATGTCACTATGACTTTGAGGATTCAAAATGTTCTTGGTATTTTTGCAGCTAATAAAAATTGTCCAGATAATTGAGAAGTGTGGGTAAAAAATATTTCAGTCATTATAAATAAAGATAAAGAGCCTTAAATAAAAGGTTGCATATAAGAATTTAAGAAATAGACAACATAAGCTGTGTAGAGCTTTTAATGCTTATAAGTTCTTTCAACAGCTAGCCCTACTGGGATGTCCAACAGAACCCTGATCAAAATCAAGATTTGTGATCTAGTTTGCTAAGTTTTTACTAAACATATGTGTACAGTATAATAATTACTGTATTTTTTAAGTCTAGTCCCATATAATTCACATCTTAGAATTTTTTGCTGTTATTATTTAGCCCGGTTTCATGTATTTTCACGTTACTAATGGTAAAACGTTTCATCATAACTACTTACAGAGACAAATGCTGAAAATAATTCTGAAGTCATCTAAATTATTATCTGAGCATTTATTTTATGTACAAATAATGCAGTTCTTTGGATTTGATTTGTGAACGCATTTGTGTAAACAAGCCAACCATGTTGCCGCCATTTTGAACCAAAAGCCATGTAACTTCGCGTTAATTAAATTTTTGGCAGAAAATCATCATGTAATTGTAATGTGATTTTTGCAAATTTTGGCCATTTTCAAAATAAAGTACGGATACCGTATTAATCCGCCTATAAGACGATTTGTTTATAAGACGGGGGCTGTTTTTGGCCCTTCCCAGGCAGGATTTTGCTTTTAATTAATTATAAGATGGGTTAAAAAAGTCGCCTGTCGGGAGACATTCCCTGCCACTCAGAAATTCCTAAAGTACATGAAGACATCGGCGATGATTGGTCAGATTTGTAAGTGAACTTATCACAGAGCAGGAATTTAAAAAACTCCCAACACCACTTACAAGCATGCATACCGTATTTAACTGTGTATAACACGCACCTTATTTACCCAGAAAACGTTTATAAAAATCCGATGTGTATTATTTATAGGAACACCAAAATCGGGACAGAAATCACCAAGATAATCGGTCGCGAAAACTCATGACATTCACGATCGCCCGTTAAAAATGCGAAATAGAATGATTGCTATAAGATATTCATGATTTTTTTTATACCTATCTCGCCCATACCAGGGTTCTGGCAGCTCAAAACAAGCAACTCAATCTGATTTGTAGTAATTTGATATCCTTTTCATGTCCATGCTTTTTTTGTTTACGCTTTTTTATTTTGCTGATCATGTGATCTCTTCAAAGGGAAACTACTCAAACAGGCATATGCATATGAATCTGTATTGATTACCGGACTTTGACAAGACTCAACCGTAACTTGAATAAATCAGCCTGCACAACTGATTTATTGTAGTTCAAAATAGGAAATAAATTTGATAGAACATAAATATTGGCACGAACGATCATACATTGAAAAAATAAAAAAGTATTTAAGTTTATGCAATTATTAAAATTATTGATAATAAACAAACCAACTGGGCTTTTGAGGTAGGTAGATCGGTCATTTGCATTTTATCTTTTATTTTCTTACCACCCAGCTAGCATTCTACGTAAATCTACATCGGGCCGTCATCGGCCCGTCAGCTACCCTGACGGGCCGATGACGGCCCGATATAGATTTACGTAGAATGCTGACTGGGCATATGTTTATCTTCTTTTTTTTTTTTTTTTTTTTATTTAAACTTTTCTTCCAACTTACCAAAAAAATTGTTTGAAATAAACAATGTTTATGATAAAGAAAATCAAACTACCAGCATACATCTGTGCACTTAATTGGTAAATTGGCAGTCAGAATGACAACTAGTCGACTTTAGTTGTTGTTTGCATTGCCCTGAGACACTGAGTTGATAATTTCACGTCTCAGTTAAGAAAGTGACACAAAGAATGTGTTAATTATGAGAACACAAAAGAAATAACTACATTTTTATTATCATAGCGTCTGCAGTGGGGAAGCAAAGAACTGCCTACACTACGTCAAGTTGCCTGAGGCCCATGGTAACAGAGCTGCACAACGAAAATTCAGTTAGCATTATCGTAAATTCGATCTGTTTCTACTCTAAACCTTCCGAGTTCGGCCATTTTCAACTCAATCTTAGTGAAATTTGACACTTAGTATCTGATGACTTAGTAAATAACGCACAGATAAATTCTTCGTGTTTTACATAGAACATCTCTTTTTTTTATTTCAAAACTATTTAGCAAATATTCAGTGCGTGTTATACACGGGTGCGAGTAATACACAGAAAAATTCGGTACTTCACCTACAAAATTACCTTGCTGCTATTTCTGTCAAGGGACGAAGGTAAACATTATATCCTTCTACCGGTTTCGAAGATCGGCATTTTCCGTGACCACGTGGCACCACCGGACTTTGCCGAAAATACCGATATGGCCAAAGATCTTGATTATAAGATGGGTCTGGATTTTTGGGGGCTTTTTTTTTTTTTTTTTTGGAAAAATCCCCGTCTTATAGGCGGATTAATACGGTACCTTAGATTTGATATTTTCATAGAAAAAATAAGTTAGTCTTAGCTGTAAAAATTGATTTAATAGATATAGGTGTAAATGTCATTAAGGACTGTTATCACCACGGTCAATATATTTCTTTTCTAAGCGGAAATCACAAAACAACAGTGTATTTCTGAAAACAAACCTTGCCCACTAAAGCGTGACTTTGTATTTAAAACATCCAGCAGGTAGGTGGCGCTGCCGTTTATTTTCATTGAGAAATCAGTTTAACGCAATATTGAATTTAACGCGAAAATACATGGAGTATATTACTTTTATTCACACAGACTATTTAGGCTGACAAAATTAATCAGATAATTGATTAACTGATCTATAAATTCCACAAAAATGATTATCATTACAGATGTCTTATAATCAATGAGACGCCACATTTTGCGGCATCCCATCTGGGTCTACACTGTTTGCTCAGGCCTATTTGACCAAATACATACAGTAAAGTATAACATGGGAAGAGTCCTGCTCAGACAGACAAGTAAATTGACCAAATCTTTTGTGATAAATAATCGATCACAATGACAGGAGTGATAATCGACCAGATTAGCCAGCCTTAGAGTCTATTTATACATTGTATTTGCTGTATGATGATTCTAGCGAATAAAAAGAAAAGAAAAAAAATGCAACAATGTATCCATTTAAAGATACTGCCTCCAGATTTGTGGGACTTTTACCCAACCCGATCACATGATGAACAGGCCCTGCCTAAGGCAACTCTGCCCTGGAGACTATAGGCAGCCCAACTACTTCGCTGGCCCCGATGGGCGGGGGCCGTGGTCTGTGGGTCGTGATTTCTGAATACCCGATAATCAGTGCACGCAGGTAATAGGTACCAAGTTACGCTACACTACCGGTCACAGGAGCTTGACATTGGATAATTTCTACTTATAGGGCCTGTCCTTCGAACCTTCGATTATTTCATAATCGTAGGGACAGGCCCTATAAGTAAAAATAAGCAAACGTCAAGCTCCTGTGCTACCGGTTGCCTACATGAAATGCACTTTACGGCATCAGGAATTTTGCTGAAGAACTGAACAAGTATCTGTTGTTGTTTTTCGCGTGCGACACACCATGAATTTCAAAAATGCAGGTAAAAGAAGCTTTCATGTCTGTAGCCTCGCGAAAAATAAACTGTTCGACAGCCGGTAGATTCTAGTAAACAAGCTGGTTGTCATACGACAACACACAGTTGTCGCAACACCCAGAAGGTCGGAAACCAGACACGATACGTATCGCTGAGCACTTTCATTGGCTGACTGACATCACATGTCTCAGTCGAAACACTCGGTGTTATTCGCTTTAATCATTGCGACTTTTCAGGCCACGGCAAGGGTCCGTACACACAATTCTGTTCTATTCCATACGTGTTATCATTTGACGCCACCGTCATGGCTGCTTCTTCGCGGCTGCTTCTTCGCAGCCACGAGGCGGTGTCGCTACAAGAAAATGCATCTGTATTATTGCAAGGAAGTATCCATCAAAGAGATGGGATATTTAGTCCTGATTCAAGAGGGCGTCAATGCCTACCATGTTGTTTAGTATTATTGGTGAAAGCTGTACAGAAAAGGATCTGTACCAACAAGTTGAATGTCAACAACATGAATGAAATTCTGTTTGCAGGAGATAAATTATACAAGTATGCAAAAAAGAATGCCAAGACATATCATGACTATTTAGAGCCATGTGATTTGCCATCTTATTTTTCACTTGACAACCAGCATTATCCCTGGAAAGTGAAAAAAAAAAAAAAAAAAAAAAAAAAAAAAACATTTTCAGGAAATTTAAATATCTTATCCTTAGTGGAGTATCCTTTCCTTGATTTAGAGACAGGACTCGCTATGACTTTCTCATTCAACCCATATGCAGTCTTCATTTGCAACGGCTTTTCTATTGCATTATTGGAACAAAGTGACTGTTTCTACCTTTTTGAGTCACATGCAAGAGCTTCAGATGGAATGCCAAATGTTAATGGCAAAAACATTTTGTTAAAGAAAACAAATATAACTGGCATTTTCCTTACATTTGCGTAGATTGTTTAGTTTTGATAATTCCTTTACTACAACAGCGCCGGCGGTGAGTCAGTTTGATTTGCATTCGCTCTGTATATCTCATGTTTGCAGGGAGACCATAAAATGATATCAATGAGCTGGGTTTCAAATTTGTGACATAACCACCTATCCTCCTTTACAAGAATGTATTTCATTTGAGTTGTGTCCATCACAGCCTTATGCTTCCTCCCAGCTTGCTGACAGCTTAAATGAACACGGTTCCGCATTACTTGATTCACCCCTTATATGTGAAGAATTGCAAACCTCCCTGAATAAGAAACTTAAGTTAAGTGACACATCAAAAGATGGTTTGAGCAGTAAGAAATTTAAAAACAAAGAAAGTGCTATAGTCACACAGTTTCACAAGTTGGTGTCTTGTGGTCCCCAGTACATATGTACAAGTTGTTGTCAAACATTTTTCAGACATTCTGATGTTAAATTTGATATTCAGGGTCTAAAGCCCGAGATGAAAAGACTCTGTACATTAGGACATAAAAGTGTGGAGGATAAGGAATGGATCTGTCAACAATGTGCTAATAGTTTGAAGAAAAATAACTTGAACAAATATCTTCCTTTTTGTCAAGCCCGCTTGTGCTGAGCAAGACATAGTCACCATAGCTGCATAGTGTATATTAGTGAGTCCATCCGTATTTGTCCGTCCTAGCTAGAAATTTTGCATGCAGAATCATCTTTCAGTGTAGTTTGAAATTTCTCCAAGACTTGGCCTTGAGGTCAGATTTGTCAAGGACATGCACTTACCAGCAGAATTTAAGAGTTTTTAAAGAAAGTCTTCTATTCAGGAAGTGCAATGCCCAGATGCTTGATATATTCCATAGAGCTCCATCTTATCGTATAGTATTGGTAGCATTGGAATGTCGTCTATCTTCTTTGCATGTATTGTGTAAAATTGCATAGAAGATACACAGCACTCCATTAGTACTTTACAAGCTAGCAGACTCTTAGGACTATAAGTCCTTTGATTTAAGTTTTCTATATAGATTATATAGGGAAAATAAGCCCCGCCCCCCTAGCGGTCATGTGTTTTGAAGAATCCGAATGGCTTGAACAATCTTGGTAAAGGAACACCAAAGGAACATTTCTGCAAAATTATATGAAAATTGGTCCAGCGGTTTCTGACAAGAAGATTTTTTTAATTTTTCTAGATAGATATATAGGGAAAATAAGCCCCGCCCCTTGGGGGCCATGTTTTTTTGACGAATCCAAATGGCTTTAACAATCTTGGTAGAGGATCGCCAAAGGAACATTTCTGCAAAATTATACTGAAATCAGTCTAGTGGTTTCTGACATTTTTTTTTTTTTTAGTTTTCTATGTAGATATATAGGGAAAATAAGCCCCGCCCCCTGGAGACCATGTTTTTTGACGAATACAAATGGCTTGAACAATCTTGGTAGAGGATCACCAAAGGAACATTTCTGCAAAATTATATTGAAATCGGTCCAGTGGTTTCTGACAAGAAGATTTCTTTTAAGTTTTTATTAAAAAAATATTTTATTTAGCTTCTGTGACCTAGATATGCAATAGACCGAAACCATTTGAACAACTTTGAAAGAGGACCAACCAAGGAGAGAAAGATCTAGCCGCATTTCAATTCCATGAACAAGAGGACTATGGCAGACCTATATAGCTCACCTGAGCTAACAGCTTTATATACTTAATATTAAAGTTTCACACAAGTAGACTGCTTTAAGATCTTTGTATAAATTTTATGTTCAAGAGTGACATGATGGACTTATACAAATGACCCCTTGGGATGGGGCCTAATTTGACGCCTTCGAACAATGTTGGTAGAAGTCTTAATGGTATTACCTTCTCAACAAGACTGCAAAAATTTAAGTAAAGATACCCAGAAAAAAAAACGTATCAAGAGGCACAGCTTTCCCTAGGCATAAAAAGAATGCGATATGAAGAAAAACAATGGAAGAACAAACGATAGATGTGAAAGAAACCGGCGCACGAATAAAGAAGAGATGTAACAGTGGAACCGCCTTGGAACGATCAGCAGAAAAATGGGCCAGATATACTTGCGCGAATCCCTAACCTTAATTCTGACGCCGCTCCAAATGTCAAACAAATGCTCGGTCCGCATAAGATTCCTCTGTCTCTTCTGTGAAACCTCGCAGTACAACACAAATAATCTATCTCGTATGTGAAAACTCACAGAGCAACATAAATAATCTACCTCATCTGTGAAACCTCATAGTGCAACACAAATAATCTACCTCGTCCGTGAAATCTCGCAGTGCAACACAAATAATCTACCTCATCTGTAAAACCTCATTGTGCAACACAAATAATCTACCTCATCTGCGAAACCTCGCAGTGCAACGCAAACAAACAACCTCATCTGTGAAGCCTCGCATTGTAACACAAATAAGCTACCTCATCTGTGAAACTTCGCAGTGCAAAACAAACAATCTACCTCATCTGTGGAACCTCACAGTGCAACACAAATAATCACCCTCACCTGTGAATCCTCACAGTGCAAAACAAATAATCTACCTCACCTTGGAAACCTGACAGTGCAACACAAATAATCACAAACGCTGAGATTAAATTTTTCATCTCTGAGTTTCTGAAGTTGACTCTTCCGTATCTGAAATTTGATACATCCATTGTTGCAAAAAGGGGATTCAGTCAAAATACCAAATAGCAGAATAGCAACAGTATAGTGCCTGATGAGACTCATCTGGCCCTACACTGTTGCAAAGTATCTGTATTGGTCTGAAGAACTGAAAGTATCAACCCATTTATGCCGAATGGACCTTCTACCTTTACTCTTCGGACCGGCCTATTTCCAGTACAAGGGGTGTCCACTAAGTTTTTATTATCATAATGTTTCGTAGAAATTTCTAAACTAACAGCTAACAGTCTAGACCCTGATCTGCGGCGTCTGATCTTGGTTTACACTGTTTGCCAATGTCTCTTTTATGGGACGCTAGGCATGAATGAGTTAAACAAACCAAGGAGTTCAGTGGCGATCTTAAACAAGAACACAAGATCACCATACCACAAAGGGACCGCCGAAAGCGAAGACTTACAGGGATGGCGGTAACCAATAGGGCGCCACACTGACAGGCGTTCGCTATTCTCCGGTGTACAGCTCGTGCTTTCTCCATCTTGCTTCCTTCAGCGTCCGCTTCTAGCTCATGGTCAAAACCAATGTATTCTGCATAGCCGCCCGTAACAGTCAAAAATGCATTTTCGAGTCGTCCGCCACACATAGCGTTGTAACTTCCGTGAAACCTGTCGATAAAAATACAACTTTTCATATTGGTAAAAAATCAGCAGACGATATTTTGAAATATTTATCTTATTTCTTCTAGAATACAGGATTTAACACTTCATGCAAACTGTCTCCTAAGCTGACAATTTGCAGGAAGTGTCCTTTTCTCCTGAATTTGCCCACAGAATGGTAAGTGTAAAGGGTTTATCGGGTTTGAAAGTGTTTGTTTGTGTTGAGGTTTTACGGTTCAGTCAACCCCTTGGGATCATGTCGAGCGCGACAGTTTACCTAACCACACGTTTGCTGAGCAGGCTTAGTCTTCTAAGCGGTTAACCAGTATTGTGCACATTCTTTCGCCAGAAACTGACAACTGCCCTTCTTCCCTTCTTGAATCAGCGGAAGGGTTTGAAAGTATTTGTAAAGGTTATGTAATAAATAACACTTATAAGCCAAAGCAAAATTCGTAGCAGAAGAGGATTATTTTATTCATTTTTCCCGACAAATGAATCTTGATATTACATGTTAATTGTCTGCTTGTAGGACTATTCGCATGAAATGTCAATAAAAATTCAGGATAAAAAGCCTGTAGAAAGAAAGAGCACATACGAGAATAAAACAGGTGACTAAGCCCAGAGGTTATAAAACTTTTTTTCATGCTCAACCAAGCTGAGCATGAATTTCTTCCTGCTATTAAATTTCAAATTTCTTACAATTGCAAACTCTTTCTTGCTAAACATAGCTGAGCATGACATTTTCTCTGCTAATAAATATGAAAATGCCAACTTTAGTTTCATATTTATTAACAGAGAAAATTTCATGCTCAGCTGAGCTGAGCATGAAAAAGTTTTATAACTTCCGGAGTCGGTTTTGTTTGGCGGTCATAAAACATCTCCTCATACTTCTTCATTGGGTAAATTATAGTTCGGGATCATGGAACTTATTCTGGCCCGAGGTTATAAAACATTTTTCATGCTCAACTCAGCTAAGCAAGAAATTTGTCCTGCTGGTAAATCTAAAATTACTAACTATTGCAATTTTTTTCTTACTAAACATTGCTCAGCATGAATTTTTTCTTCCAATAAATATGAAAATGGCAACTATTGTAACTATTGTTTTTCATTTTCATATTTATTAGCAGAGAACATTTCATGCTCAGCTGAGTTGAGCATGAAAAACGTTTTATATCCTTGCCCAGCTAGCATTATACGTAAATCTACATCGGGCCGTCATCGGCCCGTCAGCTACCCTGACGGGCCGATGACGGCCCGATATAGATTTACGTAGAATGCTGACTGGGTGGGCCCTGGTTCCTTATACCGCTTGAGCCGGTGCGTATGCAGCAACGCAAACTACATCGCAGCATATGAAGAGACTTGATAAAACCGAGTCTCCAATATTCGTTCTTTAGTGCGTTCTTTTCTTTCAAAAGCAGCCTTTCAGCTTTATATTAAGGCTCGACGAGGCGGTTCTAACGAGTACCCACAATCTATGCTTTGAGCAGAAATAGGATATATATCAGATTTTTATTTGAAAATTTTCTTGTTCTGATTGTAAAATTTTCAACCAATTTGAATAGACGTGTTTTCGTAATGTATTTCCCTGGGGACACGTGGGAAATTTCAGTTTACTTGTCTTTGGACAATCACTCCATATCTCTAGCTAAGAAGAGATTATGAGATACATAGGGAAAATGTCAATTTTCTGGAAAGTAAATATTGGTTGTACAAGTGGATATTGACTGTTCGTTTGTCCGTGGACAAGTACTAAAATTTGGTAAATTCAGAAACCATGGCTTTTTTTTTTTTTTTTTTTTTTTTTTTTTTGGATTCTTCGCATTTTAGGTATTTATGAAGGCTCTACATACAACTTTACCATGGCAGTTACTCTTGCAGTTCTTCTTTGTTGGTGATGTCATGCTGAATAAATTAAGATGCCACGCCCACTTCTAATTTCCAGCCAATCAAATTACTTGGTCCGAGGTTTTGATAGAAATTTACATACTTAATGACCAACAATGCAGATCCAGAAGCCAACTGATCTGGATCTACACTGTTTGCTAAGTCAGGGCATGACGTGATTAGCAAGAGAATGGTTAACGCTTAGCACTCTTGGTAAAATGTTCAGCAGACGACATATTGAAATATCTTTTCTTTATTTTGCCAAAAAAAAAAAAAAAATAACAAAAAAAAAACAGGATTTGCTATTTCACGCCAATGGAGACAATTTGCATGAAATGTAAAATCATGTTTTCATGAAAACGAATAAGAAATTGTCGTCTGCTGTGAATAAGTCCAGAGAGTGGTTAAGGGAAAGTCACCCCTGTGCGGGTTTAAAGGGAAACGCAATATAAGTTGTAAGTATATCTTGGAGTAAAATGCTTAACAAGCTATTAATTTTGATGCAAGAGTTTTCAAAATCGGCCAAGAAATAAGGAAATTATGGTGGTTTGAATATATTGAAAAATGGCTGTCATGGATGCCGCCGTATTGTAGGCTTAGTGACGTCACACAGCCCAAATTAAATATGCAAAACCAAATTTTAAAGGGTTTCTAAGAATAACTTTGCTACAGATTTTTTATTATCTTTTAATTCTAGTGACAAGAAATCATTTCCCAAAAATTAAATCAACTTTATTACAATAACTACCTTATCAAACGAATTTTAATTTTTTATGAAACCTCATTAAGTATTCAAAATGGCGGCGCCCATTCCACCAATGTTGAAATATTCAACTGTCTATAACTTTCTTAATTTTCCACCGATTTTGATCAAATTTGTGTCAGAATTCATTGTTTGTAAAATTCTTTACTTTAAAGCACAATATCTTTTAGGGTTGCGTTCCCCTTTAAATTCTCATGGTAGTTCAAAATGGTTACTTGTAGGCCTCCATCCTACAACCAAGAGTGTACAATGTACATCGCCTGAAAGTCCTTCTTCTAGGTTGACGCGTAATGAGAAAAAATGATTAAATCTGTGTATTTCATTTTTTAGAAAATATGTAATGTTATGGGTTTTAAACGCTGTTAAAACGATCATGTTTAAACTAGACTAGGCAGACAATGTTCTTGACATTCCAAACCTTCTTTTCTCTGCAAAACACACACACAAAAAAAAACTCAAAAAAAAATCAAACTCTCGTCTGCTGCAGTTTTGATTAGTGTTTTAGGGGTAAACTGACTGGTACAAACCGATCAATGGACATAGGATGCATACATGAATATAAACTTTGTATGAACTATTTTTTAGAAAAAAAAAAACGAAAAGAACGTAAGTATAAGATGGGTTTGAATGTAATTTAAAAAATCGAAAATGTATGCTTTTTTTTATCAGTTTGAATGTAAATCTAGTTTTAGAAATAATAAAAAAAAAAAACAAAAAAAAAACATAAGGATACACTTTTTGATCGATTTGAATGTAATTCTATTTTTTAAAGTCATAAGTATATGCTATTTGATGGGCTTGAAAACAAGAGGCCCAGGGGCCACGATTCGCTCATCTGATAAAACAGCTATTGCATATCTGCTAATGCCATGCAATTTTCTTCCACCATTTCCACAGCAACTAGAACACATATTTGGCCACACCGTAAAAAGGTCAAATGTCATTCTTGTATCATCATTTAAACAAACTTATTATACGTTTATCCACGATGCTATATTCCAAGATTCAGCCTCAAAGCTTTCTTTGTTCTGGAGCTGAAGATTCTTAAGTATTTCACCATATATGGGCCTGGCGGTTATCTTGTTCAATGATGCAAATCCATCTGAACAAATTGTCAACATCTTTTCGACAAAAGGCATTGTGTGAAATCTGGTAAAGATTGGTCATGTGGTTTTAGAGAAAAGGTTTAAAGATTTGACGATTATATACATGCTCATAAACCAGGGGCAAGGGAAGATAACCCCCAAAATTTTGACAGTTACTAAATAGTTTTACTACTTTAATCATATATTGTAAGGTTTAGTCATTAATCTTTATTTCAAATAGGTGCGCATGACCTGGCCGTAAAAAGATCAATTATCAAACAACGATCATCATTTGAACAAACTCCTTTGAGTACCCGATGCTATATTACCAAGATTCAACCTCAAACATTTCTTGGTTCTGGAGAAGAAGATTTTTTAGTGTTTTTACTATGTACGGGCATGGCGGTCATCTTGTTCATTGGTGCTCAACCATTCGAACAAGTTTTCAATGCCTTTCGACAGAAGGTCCCTGGTAAAAATTGCTCAAGTGGTTTCAGATAAGAAGAAGTCATTTAAAAGTTACACAATTTTATAGCCTTGGACAAGGGCAGATATTCCCTAGTGTTCAAAGAATTGATTGTAACTACATGGTTTTACTACTTTTAATCATACAGTGTAAGTTTCAGCCATTTACATTTTCCCCCCATACAAAGGTACATGGACGCGGTCTTGCCGTAAATCGGTCAAAGGGCAACCTACGTTCATCATTTGGACAAACTTGTTAGACCTTGAGTCCTCGATGCTTATACCAAGATTCAGCCCGAAAGCTCTGGTGGTTTTAGATAAGTGTTAAACCAGGGCATTGCGGCCATCTTAATTAATGGACCGTCAATATTTGTACACATTACGAAAACACGCCTATGCAAATATGAAGAAAATTTCACCTCCAAAAACTGAGAATTTTCAGATAAAAACCTCTGATATTTTTCATATTTCTGCTAAAAACATAGATTGTATGTACTCGTTAGAACCGCCTCGGCGAGGCGGTTCTAACGAGTGCCCACAATCTATGTTTTTGAGCAGAAAAAAGAAAAATAATATATACCCCTGTAAACCCCAGTTTTACTATATAAAAGTGGGGTTTAAGGGGGTCAAAATTATATAGGCATGTTTTCGTGATGAATTTCCAATCCCTCTGTAACAGAAGACTCCATATGAAGAAAACTGGCCCAGGGGTTTCAGAGAAGAAGTCGTTAAAAGGTGTGGACGGCAAGTGATCACTATAGCTCATCCTGAGCCTTTAGCTCAAGTGAGCTAAAACCATAAGAATATACTTTTGATTGTTTGAGTATATAAATTTGTAATTCTATATGTATTACCTGGCAATTGCCTTTTCTAGAAGTGCAGGCCAGAGTTCATTTGGATCATCTCTGGATCTGGCTCCCCAAAATTTATTGCCCGATTTTACTGGCAGATAATCATCAATAATGACTGGTTTCCATTCTCCGTATTGCCAGAAATAGCAGGTGAATGTTCCATGTTCCGGGTTCCAAGCATCTTTCTGAAAAGTCTAAAAACAGACCAAAACATGTATACTGGTTTTGAAATATTAGATGACTCGACAATGGCACGGCGTTGCAAATTCGAATTCGTTTTTGACATTCTATAATTTTTCCGATATCTCAAGAAAAAAAGTACTATGGAAAATTTGGGAGATTTTCTTATTTTATCACGAAAATGTTTTATTTACCCACTAGAATCGCCTCATCGGGCCGTTTCTTATGAGTACACACAGCATACCATTATATCAGAGATCAAAACAGACTTTGCTAAATTATCGCCATTTGCTTCCTGATTAACCCTAAACTGAAATTGCAACTCCTTTAAGCTGAAAACAAAAGATAAATACTTTATTTTACTGCTGTAAGGAAACTTTCTCTATACGTATTAAATTTAGTCCACAATTTTGTTGCATGTATATTTTTATTTACTCTCCTTTAAATATCTTTCGGGAAGTCGTTTCCAAGGAAGCATACTTTATAAATCTACAGCGGGCCGTTTTCTGGGAAGGATAAGAAAAAATATTTCAGTATATCGCCTGTTGAAAATTTTACCCAGAGTGCTATGCGTTAAACAACATTGGACAGTGCCATGAAAAAAAAGTTCTTACTCTAAAGTAGAACAAGGAAGACCTATATTAGCCCGTGTATCCCTTCTGTCTAACAGGCATTTTTATTTGCCCCCCTATTCAATCATTGAACAATACTGAACACGTCACCGAAGATCGAGAAGACCTTTATCAGACTGCATGTATGTGCAAGAAGAGGAAAATTCGTTAGTTGGGCCGCGTCATACGAAGAAAAGTGCCTCCAAACATGCGCAAAATTGATCTAAATTGCACATGAGCGCATGTTCGAAGCCACGTGTACGCTTGACGAGGACCATACTACTATACCCTTCTCAATAGCTCTGGTCTGTCCGCCAGCACAGAAAGAATAGAGAGGAACCAAAAGGTTCCATCCAGTCCTTGTCCGGCGTCGAATCTAGTCGTACCACTCGATATTAAAACAGGATTGTCGAGGAATTCCTGCAAAACATAGTTGGGCAAATCATCAAAAATTCTTACAAAATATATAATTGGGCTTAATTATAGGGATTCCTGCATAATATTATACTAGGCTAATCTGAGCTTATCATCAGCAATTCCTGCAAAATATTATTGGGCTAATTATTAGTAATTCCTGTAAAATATAATTCGTCTATCATCAATATTTCTTGCAAAATGTAAAAATGGGATGGTCATCATGGATTTCTAAAACATATAAATGTACAGTATAAATGGGCTTATTATCAGAAATCCCTGCAAAATATAATTTGTCTTAGCATCAGGGATTCCTGCAAAATATAATTGGGCTAATCATTACTCCCTGCAAAATGCTATTGGGCTTATCATTAGGAATTCCTGCAAAATGTAATTGGGCGTATTATCAGTAACACCTACAAAATATAGTTGGGTCAATCATCAAAGCACCTGCAAAATATAGTCGAGCTAATCATCAGGGATTCCTATTAAATATAATCTGGCTAATCATCAGGGATTCTTGCGAAGTACAGTGGGGCTAATCATCAGGGATTCCTATAAAATAAAATAGGGCTAATAATCAAGAAGTCCAGCAAAGTATAACTGGGCTAATTATCAGGAACTCTTGCAAATATATTGGGCTAATTTAAAGGAATTCCTGCGAATTATAATTTGGCCAATCATCAGGGTTTTCCTGCAAAATGCAATTAGATTTATTATCTGGGATCCATGCAAAATTAAATTTGGCTAATCATCAGAAACTCCTGTAAAAAATACTTGGGCTAATCATCAGAAATTCCTGCAAACTACAATTAGGCTAATCATCAGGAATTCCTGCAAAATATAACTGGGTTAATCATCAAGAACTACTGAAAAAATATACATTTGAGATAATCATCTGCAAAATACATATATAATTGGACTATTCATCAAAACAGGTGCCCTATACAAATCACAGTAGGTAAACGCTCAGTTACATTCCTACATAAGAATTAAACAAGTAAAATTGTAGTATATGGCAATCTATTATTAAACAGTGCTCCGGATTGCGTCTGTACAACAGTAAATTACGGAATCTTTTGCACCAAATACAGGTCAATGTGAAAAATAGCCAGTACCAAATACGTCGTGTCCGTTTTTGTATAAATTAGCCTAAAGCAGAAGAAGCTCAGCGTCTTTGATAAAGTAGCGTTTTTTTTTTTTTTTTTTTTTTTTTTTTTTTTTTCTTTTTGTTGTTGTTGTGTGTGTGTGTGTGTGTGTGTGTGTGTGTGTGTGTGTGGTGTGTGTGTGTGTGTGTGTGTGTGTGTGTGTGTGTGTGTGTGTTTGTTTTTTTTTTTTGTTTTTTTTTTTTTTTTTGTTTTTTTTTTTTTTGTTTTTTTTCGTAAATACTCAAATATATTCAATAAAAATAATAGTTAAAATCAATTTGTAGCGTATTAAAACGTAAACAAAGTCTGTTGTATGCAAAAAAAAAAAGAATAAATAAAATAAAGATAAATAAATAAATAAATAAATAAATAAAAATAAAAAATACAATGTATAAGTTTTGTATACCTATTCTAGCTTTATTTACCGCTGACGTTTCACCCCGATACACATGGTGACTAGTTCCCGCGCAGAACGTCTGCGCATAATTTCTTCGCATAAGAGCATTACGAAAACACGCCTATTCAAATACATAGAAAATATCACCCCCAAATACTGGAAATTTTTCCAGATAAAAACTCTGCTATTTTTCATATTTCTGCTCAAAACATACATTGTGGGTACTTGTTAGAACCGCCTCGGCGAGGCGGTTCTAACGGGTACCCACAATCTATGTATACCCCTGTAAACCCCAGTTTTACTGTATAAAAGTGGGGTTTAAGGGAGTCAAAATTATATAGGTGTGTTTTCGTGATGCGACTGGTTCTCTGTGTCATTGTTTAGCTAACTTTTAGCGGCACAGAATCGCAGGAAACCATTCCGCATTCGGGTTTCTTAATTGCAGAAACATGGCCTCTGGAAAACGAGAAATGAGGAAAGAGAATGTAGAACTGCATCAAATAAAATAATGGGGTATTTTAGCCTGTCATCGTCATTTGATCCATATTGTCTATATTTTGTGCGCAGTATAACTGATGAAGTCATTGATGCATGTGATGAATCATACACAATCACATCTGCGATCATGACCGACCTGTAAAATTTGTAGGAAGCGAAAGTAGTTCGCAATATTTGAAGTCACTGATAAGACTTCTGTAATGGAAAGCTAAGTGCAGTGTACCTGTGATTGATGGTGCTGGAGCAGGTGAACAAAGATAAAATCCAAAGATCACCCAAGTACCAGGCAAGGTGACTCATTCCGTTATTAAAATGGGCTTACTAAATAAAGGTATGTGATGGCCCATAGCACCTATTTCAAGACTTTTATTTAGGATGTTTAGTTTCAAAAGTGATGAATACAGGAAAATGATCAGCAAAAAAAATAAATAAAAAAATAAAAAACAAAAATACTGCACAAATGTTAATGGAGACGGAGACGTACAGGAAGAACTGAAAGACATACTTTAAGGCAATTTTTTTTAAACCACAGCGCATCCCCTCCCTGTGTCAAGGAATATAACTAAGAATGTCGGCAGAATGGATACTGATTCAAGAATCCAGGTTTTTACCATTACTGACTGGCCTCAAATTTGAACAGTACGATACGTGATCGGAAAAAAAATGATTATCCGGAGCACTGTATTATTGTTATTATTATTATTATTATTATTATTATTATCATCATCATTATTATTATTATAATAATAATTATTATTATCATCATCATCATCATCATCATCATTATTATTATTGCTAGAAAACAAAACTTGAATCTTCTTGTGACAAGTCACCCTAGCAGACGATTCACATGAAATGCTAAGTATTATTTTCTCAGAAAATTGAATAAAATAATGTCTGCAGCAATAGTGATAAACGCTTAAAAGGTAAAAATCAACCTGTGATGAACAGGGAAATCAAATGCTGCCTGAATAGTTACAGTTCTGTCTCAGAGGCACCACACAGTCCATTAGGATCGCGCCATGTGGAAAAGTGCCTTTGGGCAGATGTGAACAGCGAAGGCCCAGATCAGCCTGCGCATCCGCGCAGTCTGATCAGGGCCTTCTGTATCCGCTAACAGATTACTGAATACTACAGAATGTATGAATGGAAAGCAATGACCAGGATGCTACTTTGCCCATGCGCAGGATGATCTGAATCTGTCCATTTGGCGCATGTTCGAAGGCCTGTTTTCGCTTGACGCGGCGCATTTATTTCTCCCAGTGCATAAAAAGGAACAACTTATTGTCTTTAAAATCAGTTACTATGATAAAAAGGACAATAATTTATGTCAGGTGCTCCCTATTTCAAATAGTTTCCTTACGCACATGCATGTGAGAAATGCATAATGCGCAATGGGCGCTACGCTTAGTTTGAAGGAAAGAAAAAGAAAAGTTCTTACTCTTGGTCTTTTCCACTCCAATTCCTTATTTGCGTCGCCTTGAATAGCCTTGTGAAGACCAAACTCGTCATCAATGAACGGAAGTCGTGTTGGATATTTACTGTAATCTTTATCCAGATCAGTTGGCCGTTCTCGCAAGTCTAAGGAATACTCATATATTTCTAACTCCGAGAGAACGTAATTTCCAACAACTCTTGATCTTGGTGCAAGAAGGTCCGCTGTTGGTTGTGGAGTTAGCTCACGCGGAGGCGGAGTTGACCCATAGATAGGCGGAGTTTCTTCACCTGGAGGCGGAGTCGGTTCACGTGGGAAAGGAATAGGGCTAGGTGATGGCGATGGAGTTAAGGGTGGAGTTGGGTTATTAGGAGGCGGTGTTTGTTTGCGCGGCACAAGGACGGGACCTTGTTGGTCGTCAAACGATCTTTGTTGGTCGCCAATTGATCTTTGTTGATAACCAATGTGTTCTTCTTGGTCGCCAGTCGGACCTTGTTGGGTGTCAACCTTTGATGATGGGGCGCATCCCACTGTACTCCTGAAAGATCTGTGGGGGAAAAAGGGTATATCAGATAAACACTTCTAATAATGTATACATGTTTGCAGCGCGCGCGCACACACACACACACACACACACACACACACACACACACACACACACACACACACACATTTCAGATGACTGTTTGTATCACAACAATTTATTAAGCCATTGTTATAGGTTAGAGTGAGTTTCAGCTAATACTTATTTATTTCTCCATGAAAACATATGTTGTGGTACTCATTAGAAGCGCCTCGTCACATCGATGAGGCGCTTCTAATGAGTGTCCACAGCATATGTTTTCGTGGAGAATAAGAAAATAATAACTATATTTTTTTGCTGAAAAAAATATAAAGCTTCTTATCTAGAACTGTGATATAGTCCACAATAATTTTGTCAATGCGATTCTATACCAAACAATAGCTTCCCGTTTTACGTGGTATTTCTTATTTACAATGTCCACAACAAAGGGCATCTTTCATTTCTGCCCAAGCATGGATTTTTCTGAAACTTTGTATAATAATAACTAGGCATATGCAACCTATGAAAATGTGCTTATTAAATTATATAATAAAAAGTTAGACTCAGGACGCAACCTTGACTCACTCCCCCGATGAGCTGATACCTGTCTCCAATTAAGTATGTCATACATCTTAAGTTTAATTTAGTTTTAAGATTTTTGTGCTGTGCTGAATGGTGAACACCATAGTAATTCTATTGGTACCACAAAACATTTATATTTAATTAAAGTTAACATTTTTTGATAAATTGATTATAAAAAATCTGAATTTTTTACCAAAAAATGAAAAAAATATCAAAATTAAACTTTCAAAATTAATATGTTATAGTCTTTGTCAAGATTTCATACTACCAGGAAAATTTGCTACATATATCCTCTATAGCTGTGCCAAATTTCATAAAAAATCAAAACCGGTAACATTGTCATTTTAGGCCTTGAATGGATATAGGTCGATTTTTACAAAATTGACTATTTTGTTACATTGATAAAAAACAGTAGAGAAAGGCAGTATTATCAAACACTTCTAACACTTAACAAATCAAAGAGAGTTTAAACAACTCGGAATGAATATATCTTGATCTACCCATTAAATTTTTATGACTTTCTATTACTTGCCTTCTATTTATATGGACTCTGACTAACCAACTATTACAAATGTAGACAGCATAACAAATTAAATCTAAAGAAATTCTAATTAACAAATTAGGCTTAACAAAATCTTACGCTTTAATTCATGTCAGCAAATCATTGAGCATTTTGTATAATTACTTCCAAAAAGGCATAAAACTAAAATAGGTGTAAAACAGGGGTATCCATTCTCACCATTACAAAAATAGGCATAAAACAGGGAGATCCATAATCTCCATTGTCATATTAAGAAGAAGTGCAAACGTACTATTGCAAGTAGTTGTTGCTTGCTTGTTTGTTTGTTTTGAAGAAGGATTTGCATCCCCATCAACAGATTTTAGGATTTTTGGAGATTTGCTTCTGGACTGGTGAACTCTAACCAAACTAAGAACGCTTGAAAAGAAAATAATACCTATAGACTTAACTTCTGATATATCTATAGCTTGCTTGCAAGCCTATATTGTATTTTGAAATTATGAACACTGGATTTCTTGTCCTGTAACATGTTCAAATGTGTCATTCAATCGGTATTTCGTGCGATCGAATTGACACTGACATTGGAGTTTTTTTCTTTGTTTCAACAGTTATCTTTGATGACAGCAGCACAGAATACTGTTTATGTGGTCTTAACTTTTGCTGTCAGAAAAGCAGATCTATCCTTTCTTCCTTACAGTAAGCATATATGAAATTGTTTCTGTTCTGCATAAGTTCTATTCTAGTGCACATAGTTTGACTTAAACAACAAATTGGTGTTCTGTAGTTCTTCATGTTAAAGCTTTAAGATTTTTTCCAAAGGTTATATGACATTCATATTTTAGTCATTTGTCTAAGGACTTCAATACTAGTTTGAAACTCCGCCATATGTTAATTAACACAGGAGTTTAAAACAGCTAACTTGTGTGGTCTTAATGTGAATCTAAAGGATGTATTGAAAGTTTTTGAACAGTTTCTATTCTGTTGGTTGCTGGCAGTTCTATGATATTTAATTAATTCTATTTTCACCTTGTCTGCATGGTCCAGATCATGTAAACGAAAAGTTTTTTGGTGTTTTTTTTTTTTTTTTTTTTTTTTGGACATGGTGTTCAACAAGGTGCAATTCAATCAACTGGTTATAAATGAATATGTACAATTATGGTATCAACTTCTTATACAAATCATACTATATCATGGTAATCCAAACTATTGATAAGTTGACTTTACACGATACTACTTATACATAAGTATTCGGTAATTTCATATTTTGCCGACTCAGGGCTATATGTATTCAGGCTGTTCAAACAACATGTTACCGGTCTTCAATTTTTATGAAATGTCATATGTTTATTCGTAATACATATGGAAAGTTTTTATGCTGAAATGGTGTCTTGACAAGAATCGGAACATGGTAAAATTGCAGATACTATCTGGATGAATACATAACATGCAGCTGAAATATGGGGCTACCGTTCAACTTACGTTATTGCTCCAACACTATTGCTAAGTACATGAAGCCATCCATAGTATCAAAACATGTACTAATGATGGCCTTAATTAATAAAACATTCCAGCATCTGAAAAATGAAATCCTGTTTACTGTACGAAGGTTAATATTAGGGCACCCCCTGATTTGGTAGCGGCCGCGTACAAAACACCATAAATTTACAATGGAACTACATTTAAAAGCCAATGCCTCATAATCATCAGTGTAATACCCTAGGCAACCATTGTACAGAATTTCATCTAATTCCAAGCATGGGCAGAAACCAATTTAAATTTCCTATACCGTGTAAGAGCCCCTTTTAACCCGCTCGTCGCGTGTTTTTCACATTTGCTACTCAACGTGGGGAAAAATGCCCTTATGCCATATGCGTACAGAGAAGATCCGGAAGAGCATGCGCATCTGTGCAGTTTGACCTTGACATTCTTTGTTCATCGACATATACTACAATATCCTTTGATTCTGTAGGCGGACAACGGAGACCCAATTCCTGCGTTTTCTGCGTCAAGACGTTGAATCAACGTTGTTTCAACGTTGTGTGCACCCTTTTCGTGCAATGCGCATCATTTCTAATGAAATAATATTCTCCACGTGTTATTGATTGGACCATCGTTTAATCAGGAAGAAATTTACAAATATATGACTTATTGATCTGAATCTAAATTGGCAGTGTTGACACGTCCAAAGATATTCTGTGATCTAGGACGTATAAAAATACTCAGGAGAAAAGATGACAAATCCCCCGACTAAACCGCCATTTCTAAATTCGGTGTATATTTCAATCAGATATCGTGGAAATATTTAAACAGAGCACAGTAAAAAGATGCAAAGACAGTATGAAATGTAACCAAAATAATAAGTGAAAACGATAACAGGTGTACTGTGACTGATTTTATTTTTGCATGTTCTTTTATTTTTTCTATTTTTGTCAAAAATCATCATTTTGTGATTTCTGATATGATTATTTGTACAGGATACATAATACTTTGAATTTGTGAGTATACATAATCTGCAATAATAGCAAAACTAAATGTCTTGTAAAAGGTAAAGGTACTTGCTGTATGTTTATTTGGGTAAAAATCAACAGAGCAAGTTGTCCTTCTCACATGGGACACGCCTACTTGACCTGATATATGTCCCTACCAAAAATTTCAAGTTATCTTAAACAGTATTGGAATTTTGGCCTGCACAAAATTGTGGCATCAGGGGAGATAAATACATAATAGATAGAAAGTGAGAGAACTCTTGAACACGACATGCTAACTGGCCCTTATGTTTGCTTTGCCTCTACCAAATGTTATCAAAATATTTCAAACCACAAACACAAGAATTTGGACTACAAATTCATTCAGGGGAGGTAACTAGAAAACAACCAATGCAGAGGTTATCCTTCTCGCACGCGACACGCCTACTGACACTTATCTATGCCTCTACAAAATATTATCAAAATATTTCATACCATTAAAAAGTCATTCAGTGCACAAAAATTTGGCTTAGAAATTTATGCAGTGGAGTGTACAAGAAAAAGATGACAGTAAGATTTGGCCTTCTTGCATGAGACACTCCTACTTGACCTGATATATGTCCCATCAAAATGTTATCAAATTATCTCAAACAGTATGGGAGCTATAGGCTGCACAATATTACACTTTCAGGGGACATAAGTACAAAATTGGCAAAATGAGAATTGTCCCTCTTGCATGTGACACGCCTACTGGTCCTTATCTATGCGCCTTAACAATATTATCAAAATAGTTCAAATCGATTACGATGTTACAGAGTGTGAAAAATGGCTTAGAAATTTATTCTGGAGAAATAACTAGAAAAAGAACAAAGAAAGGGCTGTTTCATCTTGCATGTGACACTTCTACTTGACATGATATATGTCCACGCCAGATATCATCAAATTTTCTCACAAAATATGGGAGTTATTGGTTGCAGAAGATTTCAGATTCTGGAGACATACGTGCATAATGAAAAAAGTGAGAGTTGTCTCTCTTGCACGTGACATGCCTACTGGTCATTATATACGCTTGTTCCAAATAATATCAAAATATTTCGAATCATGAATTTAAACAAGTTATGGAGTGCACAAGAAATGGCTTAGACAGTCGTTCAGGGGAGATAACTAGAATAAAGAACAAAGCAAGAGCTGTCCTGTTTCTATGCGACATTCCTGCTTGACCTGATATATGTCCCTATCAAATACCAAATCATCTCAAACAGTATGGGAATTATAGCTTGCACAAAATTTCGATTTCAGAGGAGATACCTATATGACGAAGAAAGGGAGAGTTGTCTCTCTTGCAGGTACACTCTTATCTAGACCTCTACCAAATATTATCAAAATATTTTAAGCAATTGAGAAGTTGTGGATTGCACAAGAATTTGGCTTAGAAATTCGTTCAGGTGAGATAACTAGAAATTGAACAGAGCAAGATTTGTTCTTCTTGCATGTGTCACTCTTACTTGACCTGATATATTATCAAATTATCTCACATAGTATGGGAGTTACGGTCTGCATAGGATTTCTGCTTCAGGGGAGAACACTATATTTTGAAGAAAATGAGAATTGTGTCTCTTGCACACGACACACCTACTGATGCTCCTCTTAATCCCTTCCAAATATTACCAAATTATCCCAAACAGTATGGGAGTTATGGCCTGCACAAGATTTCGATTTCAGGGGAGATAACTATAACGAAGACAGTGAGAGTTGGTTTTCTTGCAGGCGACACCCTCACTGGTCCTCTTCCCCATTCCCAACAAATATTAATAAAATATGTTTAAAGGTATCAAAGTTATGGACCGCGCAAAGTTGCATCTATGAATTTCTGCTTCAGAGAAGATAACTACATATTGAAGACAGCGAGAGTTGTCTTGCTTGAATGCGACATGCCTACTGGTCTTCTTCTTCATTCATATCAAATATTCAAATTATCTCTCAACGTATGGGAGTTATGACCAGCACAAGAGTTCGGCTTCTGGGGAGATAACTGTATAACGAAGAAAGTGAGAGGTGTCTTTCCTGCACCTGACTCGCCTACTGGTCCTTCTTTTCATTCCTACTAAATATTATCAAAATATGTCAAATTGTATCAAAGTAATGGAGCGCACAAGAATAATCTACGGACTGCAGCTTCAGGGCAGATAACTACATAACAAAGAAAGTGATAGTTGTCTCTGGGACATGCAACATGCCTACTGGTCCTCTTCTTCATCACTACCAAATATCATCAAATTATCTCAAACAGTATAAGAATTATGGCCTGCACAACATTTCGGCTTCTAGGGGGATAACTACAAAACGAAGATAGTGAGAGTTGTCTCTCTTGCACGCGGCACGCCTACTGCCCCCCCCCCCCCTCCACACACACACACACATACACACACACACACACACACACCTTTCATTCCTACCAATTATTATCAAAATATGATAAAGGATATCAAAGTTATGGAGCGCACAAGGTTGCGTCTATGGACGGATGGATAGATGGACGGACGGACGGATGCCATGCTGATCGCTATATCCCCCGAACCTATCGGTCGGAGGATAAAAAGATACATGGCCCCGAGGTTATTCAACTTTTCGTATTCAACTCGGCTAAGAAGCGTCGACAAAAAAAAATGAAATACGGGCTTACATCAAAGCTCGCTCAAAACTTGGTTGTTCTTTGAAGAAGCTGATGACTGAAATTTCTACTGCTTTTGGACCTTCTTGTGTGTCTTATGACACAGTTCGGCGGTGGAAAAAGAAATTTGAGTCTGGTGTAGAGTCCATCAAAAATGCACCGAAATCAGGTAGGCCAAAATCTGCATCTCGTAAAGAAATCGTTTCCAAAATAAAGGAAATCATTGAAGGAGATGCCAGATTTACAGTTCGTGATATTGCAGGAAAGGTAGGCATATCACTATCAACGGTTCACCTTATTTTGAAGAAGCATTTGAAAGTCAGAAAGATTTCTGCTAGATTGGTGCCACATCTGTTGACTGACGAGCAAAAGAGGCAACGGGTTAAAGTGGCCAAAAAGCTGCTTCAAATGTTTCCAAAATATGACAAAAAGCAGTTTGCCAATGTCGTCACAGGTGATGAAACCTGGGTCCATTATTTTGAGCCCGTCAGAAAGGTTAGCAATAAGATCTGGGCCACTAAACACAGCAAACGCCCAATAATTGCCAAACGTTCTTTGAGTACAAAGAAGGTTTTGTATGCAATCTTCTTCTCTGGTGAAGGAGTCGCAATAAAAGTGCCAGTGAAAAAGGGCAAAAGCATCACCGGAAAGTACTACAAAGACGTAGTACTGAAGAAACTGAAAAAGTATTATCAGAAACGACGCCCTGCCACTGGTTTTAAACATGTCCGTCTTCTACATGACAATGCCCCAGCTCATACCTTCGCAATAGTTACGGCGTTTTTGAAGAAAGAAAAAGTAACTGTTTTGCCTCACCCCCCCCCCCCCCCCCCCCCCCCCGTATTCCCCAGACCTTGCCCCATGTGATTTCTTTTTGTTTCCGAAATTGAAAGCATTCCTTGCTGGGCGGAAATACCAGTCCCGACAGGCATTTGGATCTGCCATTCATCGGTACCTTATTACTGTGCCCAAATCAGCGTACCGTGCCGCCTTCAAGAAGTGGATACATCGGCTGAAACTTTGCATTTCTAGCCACGGGGAGTACTTCGAGGGCATGAAATGAGTACTTTTGGGCTAACTTGAAATTTGAAGTCTCCAGATAGAAATAAGCAATTCATTTCGAACGTTCTACTTACTTTCTAACAATTGCAAAGTCTTTCTTGCTAAACATAGCTGAGCATGCAAATTTCTCTGCTAATAAATATGAAAATGCCAACATATTTATTAACAGAAAAATTGCATGCTCAGCTGAGATGAGCACGAACAAAGTTTAGTAACCTCGGGGCCAGACAACTGTCAAAAATAATAAGACACTATCCTCAGAGGCTTCAATGGAGGATTCTATGAAAATGTATGTGAAGGGATTTCATAATTCGTAAGCCTTTGTCTAAACTCAGCATAAATATTTCAGCCTAGCCTCTATTGTCCAAGGTTTCAAAGTTGTTGTTTTGTGTGTGTGTGTTTGTGTGTGTGTGTGTGTGTGGCCTTGTGACTGCTCGCTGCGGGGCATTTTTCGTATTTTAGCCCATTCATCGTCTTATTGTTATGTTTGCTGGCTCCTGTCCAGCAATGTGATCACCTTGTTTGGAAAGTTTGTTTGTGTTGATATTTTACGGCCCAGTCAACCCAAAGGGGTCATGTCGAGCGCGTTCAGTTTACCTCACCACACGTTTACTGGGCAGGCTTAGTCGTCTAAGCGGTTAACCGGTATTGTGCACATTCTTGGTACATTGTGTTGGGGTCGAACGACACTTCAACTTTGTGTCGTCTCCCAGAGAAGGGGAGTCAAGAGACTGAAGAGATAGTAGAAGAGATGAAAGAGAGGGACAGGGAAGAACGAGGGACAGAAATGAAAGTGAAGAAACAGAAGAAATATATAGACACACACACACACACATACACCCCCCACCCCCTCACACACACACACCCTCTAACCTTACCTGCTACAAGGATAGCAGGCCTTGCCCAACTGGAAACCAATATCAATTTGACGCCCCCAGTGATATAAGATACCTGACACCTTTGCCAAACCTGATCACCCTCAGAAAGGGAGAAAAGAGATAGAAGAGATAGTAGAGGAGATGAAAGAGTGAGACAGGGAAGAAGAAGGAAGTTTTGCGTTTCCTTTTTTTTTTTTTTTTTTTTTTTGGGGGGGGGGGGGGGGTTGTGGCTACATAACAAAAACATGCCTATTCAAATATATTGAAAAGATCACCATCAAAAATTTAAAGTTTTCAGATAAAATTTCTATTTTTCACATTTCTGTTCAAAACATAGATTGTGAGTACTTGTTAGAACCGCCTCGCCGAGGCGGTTCTAACGAGTACTCACAATCTATGTTTTTTTGAGCAGAAATAAGTAAAATAATGTACACCCCTGTAAACCCCCAGTTTTACTATATAAAAGTGGGGTTTAAGGGGATCAAAATTAAGGGTTTAAGGGTAGACGTGTTTTCGTTATGAGTGAACTGTATGTCATGTCTTGTTTGCTCTTCCTCTTGAAGACATTGGTGGGCTATGTCTGCGGATATAGCGTTTCCTGGGCATATTCTACGCTAAATTAGCCGAGGCATAGCATTTTCCACAAATTGCAGGTGCGTCCAGCGAAGACGCAGATCAGCCTGCGTATTCGTGCAATCTGACCAGAGTCTTCGCAGGGCACTCTGTAGTTAGCCACGGATCCAATGCAACTTCAGGCGGACAGCGAAGACCTTGATTAGCCAGTGCAGATGTGCAGGTTGATCCGAGTCTTCGCTGGGCGCACAAGCTATCTTGTAGGAACTACTGTGCCGGGGCTCAGTTTTATTTCAATTTGGTGTGAAGGTGGCCAGCTGCGCTCTGTCGAAAAGGACGCAACTTTTCCGATAATATTTTCTGCTCACCCAAATGGCTTATAATATTTAATGATAAAGCTTGCAAGCATGTGAGGAAACAGGCCTATAATTACTGTTAGGGCTCTAGGACCTTTTTTATGGAGTGGACATATGTTTGCTAAGGGCCACTCATTAACATTTCCCTAGAATAAAGAGGTAGTCGCAAAATATGGAGGAATACTGGCCTGAGCTCTTTTGCCAATTTTTTCAAAAGCTCTTGGGCGAATTTCATCGGTGCCAGAAGCAGTAGCTGTGTGCCAAGCGAAGACTCAGATCAGCCTGCGCATCCAAGTTTAGATGTTTGGCTGTGCATAGAGAGTGAAGTAATCTCTCTGATCAGGCTGCGCATTTGCGCAGGCTTATGTGAGTTATTGCATGGCAAACATGCGACCTTGTAGGCATCACGAAAACACGCCTATATAATTTTGACTCCCTTAAACACCACTTTTATATAGTAAAACTGGGGTTTACAGGGGTATACATTATTTTTCTTATTTCTGCTCAAAACATAGAATGTGGGTACTCGTTAGAACCGCCTCGCCGAGGCGGTTCTAACAAGTACCCAAAATCTATGTTTTGAGCAGAAATTTGGAAAATATCAGAATTTTTTATCTGAAAAAATTCAGTTTTTTTAGGTGAAATTTTCTATATATTTGAATAGGCCTATTTTCGTAATGAAATGCTATGCCCCGGCTCATTTCATATTCGAATGCTTTAATGTCTACGCCTATGGCCGTAGACAACATACGGTTAAGTTGGGACAAGGAAGTGAATCAATAGTTACGAAAGACCGGTAATGACATTTCAACTACATTAATTCAAGGTTTCAACTTCACGAATTCACGATTTCAGCTTCACGAATTCACGATTTCAACTTCACGAATTCACGAATTCAACTTCACGAATTCACGAATTCAACTTCAAGAATTCCACTTCACGAATTCAACTTCACGAATTCACGAATTCAACTTCACGAATTCACGAATTCAACTTCACGAATTCACGAATTCAACTTCACGAATTCACGAATTCAACTTCACGAATTCCACTTCACGAATTCAACTTCCCGAATTCACGATTTCAACTTCACGAATTCACGAATTCAACTTCACGAATTCAACTTCACGAATTCCACTTCACGAATTCAACTTCACGAATTCACGAATTCAACTTCATGAATTCACGAATTCAACTTCACGAATTCCACTTCACGAATTCAACTTCACGAATTCACGAATTCAACTTCACGAATTCAGCTTCATGAATTCAACAATTGAATTCATGAAGTTGAATTCGTGAATTCGTGAAGTTGAATTCGTGAATTCATGAAGTGGAATTCGTGAAGTTGAATTCATGAAGTTGAATTCGTGAATTCATGAAGTTGAATTCGTGAATTCGTGAAGTGGAATTCGTGAAGTTGAATTCGTGAAGTTGAAATCGTGAATTCGTGAAGTTGAAATCGTGAATTCGTGAAGTTGAAATCGTGAATTCATGAAGTTGAAACCTTGAATTAATGTAGTTGAAATGTCACTACCGGTCTTTCGTAAATAGTTGATCCACAATGCACCACTGACATTTTGCATGTTGTCTACAAATAAAACTCGGGACTAGATATAACACTGAATAGAATAGGATATTATTAGAATCCCTGCATATAAAGATGGTATTCTCCATTCGCGTGCACTTTTTCAGCACATTTCACCTATGTAGATATTCCAAAAGTTTACCACTGCAGCACTTTATCAAATGTTATGGACATACAGTCGACTCTCGTCATCTCGAATTCCAAGGGACTCTGTGAAATACTTCGAGATATCCGTACTTCGACATATCAGATTTGCAGACTTGAGGACAAAATAAATCGAACAACCGCATTTAACAAATATATATGTAATTGGACTCTTGAATTTAGAGATATGTTGAAAATATTGTGGAAAAGAGGAGAAATTGCTTTCTCCTCTTTTCCCCAATATTTTATTACCTGTTATTAGATTTTCATGTTGAGGCAGGGACCAGATTTTCATTTCGAGATAAGCGGTGAATCGAGATAAGCAAGGTCGAGCTAACGAGAGTCAACTGTACATTTATCTTGACAATTCACTGGGTAGATGCATTGGTACTGCTAAGTGCAATTTATAGCATTCCCGGGACAGTATGTGTGACAAAGTTTGATATTCTTATAACTACTTCTTTTAGTTTCGATGGAGTAAGCCTAAAACGCGATGTTAAAATAGCTTTAATTATTTTCTTTAATGTGAGGGTCATTCTCATCATACGAGATCTCATACCTCACCAATTCACTCTTTGCGTTTTTTTTAAATATTGTGTCGATTTAACCAAGATTTGCATGTAAAGAACCCCAGACGATTAAAATCTTTAACATTAATTGTGTCAAAGCTTAGATCAAGCCTTTTATGTAAGCTTGTACTTGTTTTCAGATAGGGCACGAATCCCACCGGTCTCTTAATATAGACCTTTTTAAACACTACGTCACTCAATAAACAGCATTCGCAAACTCTCGGTCTTTAACGCTGAATACGATTCTAGCCCTGTTCCTGTTGGATTGCAGAAAGTTATTGTTTACGTTTACCGGACAGTATAATTGCCGATGTTTATTCAGAAAAATAAAGCAATTTCATTCGTCAAAAGTTTTTTTTCAGAAGAGATTCTTATCGAGTGATCATTTAAATGTTATAACCAGAAATATTAACACATATTTTGACTATATAGTAGCTAAAACTATGCGTAAAAATGGTCACCTTAAAGCAATATTACGGTTGCGCGCGTGCCTGCTGATACCGGAAAAATATCATTGAAACAGTCGTATTTGTCTTAGGAAAAGCAGTCAGATTGCTTCTTATAGATGTATTTAAAACACTAGATAAAATTTACAGTTAAATATTAACCAAAAGTGATATATTTTCCAAGTGAAATTAGGCTTCAATCAATTGGTATCAATGGAACCGGAAATGTTTTTGCCACCCACAATTTTTGGTCACGTGGCATAACATTGTAATCACGTTGTCAGGAGCCCGGATGAAAACAATAACATTAAAAAGGCCTATAGCTTTGGATTTTTACATATGGAAGACTATTCGATTAGCTCACTAAGGACATTTTATATTTGCCGGGACGTCGGTTTGTGACAATCCCGGCGAATATAAAAATTCTAAAAACAAACTGTGTTATAAGCAGATTAATGTCTATTTAACTTTGATTTCAATCAAGAAATTTCATAAAGCTTAATAAAAGTAAACATTAAAGAATCACATTGTTGTTCTTTTTTACCTGTTACACTGAAAATTCATTAAACTTGTCCCATATCTCTATGTAAACATGAACAAAATTTACGCCTGTACTTAGACGTTTGCGCCTAAATATTTTGTCTTGTATTCTTTTGTATGTCATAACAGGTTTATGTGTTGCGACAAAACGCTTCCATTAAATAGATAAAGCGTTAAACAAAATTGTAGCAGACGGCATTCTTTGTTAATCTACTAGTATAATTAGATTTCAGAGAAAACAAGACTTGGCATTTCATGTGAATCGTCTGCCTAGCTAGCAGACAATTCACATGGAATGCCAAGCCTTATTTTTTTCTGAGAAAAAAAAAACATAGTATTGTCTGTTGACGGTTAAAATATCCTTTTTATCATATGTTATTTTAATAGGTCATATCTGCTTTATTGGTTTATAAGTTTTTACACTGCAGTTTATGGTTAGTCCTCGGCACAGGTTACAGGGGCAATAGCGTTTTCGCGTTTGGAGTGCGTTTTGAAATCGTTGCATAACGTTTGCGTTTCGACAACGTTTCTAGCGTTTCATATCGTCTCGGCCAATCAAATTACAGAGCAAAGCGTTTCACACAAACGCTAAATTTGCACATGCGCACTGAAGAGCTACGAACGTTTATCGAAACGCTTTTCACCGTTTTGGCCAATCATCTGGCCTTATCAAAACGCTGTTTTCCGTTTCGGCCAATGATTTGACCGTTTGGCACCGTTTGTATGTATAAACCAATCGAATAATAAATACCTGTTGGACCGTATTAAATCATGTCTTTACAACTAAAGTAAAATATGAGTTTACGTATAAAAATTGTATTTATTTTATTGTATCTTCTTTCTCTTTTTTTTTTTATAAAACAATTATAATTGAGATAATTTCGTATTTTCAAAAGAATTAACATGATTGATTATTATATTTTATGAAGCCTAATATTTTCACACTACAATCATGATAATCATTTTCTTTTGACAATTAAATGTTTTAGCGCGTAGTGCTCGATAAAAAATTTTAAGCAGATGACATTTTGAAGTTGTTTTTTTTTTCTCTCATTTATTGAATTATATTAAAACCACATTTTTTTACAAATAGATGATATTTATCTACGTCTTTCTTTTTACGTCTTTTTTTTTTTTTTTTTTTTTTTTTTTTTTTTGTCATTTTCCACCCAATATATTTTCACATCACAATGAACTTTTGACAGGTAAACGTTTTAAGGCTTATAAGTACTCTGTATAAAATTTTCAGCAGATGACATTTTGAAGTATTTTTCTTCTGTTACCTTGAAAACAGGTGTCGGCATTTCATACATATTATCTCCACAGGATATGACTTCCTATGCAAATTGTCTTCAGTCGAGATCAGTAATTTGCGTAAAATGTCAAAACTTGTTTTATGGGAGAAATTAAGAAAACAGTTCATGAATTTATCATCTGATGAGTTAGCCCAGTGAGTGATAAAGGTTCAACTGGACAACGATTCGTTGACATAATGCATTTTGTTGGCGATACGTGTAGATTCAGATCAGAAATGCCGGTTTATCTTGGTCTAAGCTGGTCTCAAATACCATAAGGTTGTTTCACATTTCTTTTCAAAGGGGCTCATATATATATTCAACCATATCACCTTCGCAGCGTGATTAAAGACACATTTTGGGTTGCATAACACCCTAATGACCCTAAGGAGATTAAGATAAGAAATTCTTGGTGACTTTGGACACCCTTACAATAAGGGGCCTGATAAGGGGAAATTAGATTTGATATCAGCAGTTTATGATGAAGACAGAGAAATAAATAAGGTGGGTAATTTGATGATAATTTGATTTTTTTTCTGTTTATTCAATAAAATATACCTGGTTTTTATTCATTAGAATTGCCTCTCCCAGGCAGTTCTAATGAAATCTACAATATATTGTAACGGCATCTGGCTATTGTCTGTGTTCAGGAATCTTTAATTAGAATCACAAAAATGAATAATTTTGACACTGTAAATATTGCTCTTCGGTCCGAAGTTCCCGAGAGCCGAAGTTGACATGTGCCGACTTCGCTTAGCTTTTCTCAAGTAAATATTGATGTCATCGCCATCACCCGGCAGGATCATGAATGTCTATCAATTCTTGAATTGTTCATATCCTACTTACCTCTTTATTTCCATTTTTGTACATTATTTTCCCCTTCTTTCTGGTGAAATAGTCGTTTTCTTTGGCTGTCATCCACTGGATCATGCGGGCCATTCGGATTTTATCGCCTTGATATCATACCTACCGTAAGGACCGAAAGTACCGCATGATTGGGAATGACGTCATTAGGCGCGTGAATTTCACTAGTATAAATACCGGATTTCCATGTATCGGCTGGTTGCTGATAGTTAGCAGCCTGCTGTAGACTTTCGCCAAAAGTTGTTAGCTGAGGCTTATTGCCACTTGTTGATAGGCGCAATGCCACCCAGGAGATTGCAGTTAGGACCAAAAGAGGTCTCATAATCATTTTGTTTACATTTTTCCTCCACCCTATCTCTTTGTTTTCCATTGTTGGTGGAAACCCTGATCTTTTCTATTCTCCTAGGCGAAGTTGGCACAGGTTATTTTGCGTAAGACATATTTTTCCTCCTTACTTTATGATTGTCTTGTATATATACATTTAAATGTTCTAAACTACATACATTACATAATTTTTAATTTACCACATAAAATCCGCCTACCCTAGGCGCCTTTCGCCCATCATAGGCGAAGACTTCTAACACATTTGTCCAAGCTTGTTGATACGCTGAAACTAGGTTGAGAGCGTCTGGTGTCCTAATGTTTGCATAATAACCGACGTTCTTACGCTGTTTTACTCACGCCTATGTGGATGAGAACCTTCCTGTCAAGCCACATAATAAAATATTACATAATTAAATAATTTGAAGCACTGCACGTAGGTAAATAGTGTAACAACCTTTAAGTGGGCGCGCCTATCATGGGGGTGTAACGCCTACACCAGCATACTCCTATTATAGGTGCAGAATGCAGAAGTCGTAAGAATTCGCGTATGCAGGTGGGGATGCATGTTGAAAACATTTAATAGTGATGTTTTAACATTGTGACCAGGATATTTGATGTGATCTTGTCTGTTTTAAGCTGATTTTTGTGTCCTCTACTTGCATAAGTGAAGTTCTTTCTGTATATCCATAACTGTGTCTCGTATTTATCGTATTTAGGCGCAAATGTTTAATATTAAACTACAAAGTGATCGCGTTGACGCCTGGTTAACAGTTTTAGGACATACGATCATTCAAACTTAGTTGATTACTGAATAGTTATTCAGTGACTTAAATATATGTGTATCGCTCATATAGGTGTGGCGCTTGGGGTTTGGGCACAGCACAACGATACCTTTATATACTTTTACTTGTGTTTGGGGTGAAATTTTAAAATAACATTTAAATCATATAACGGAACAGTTGTTGTCATGTGTGTCTGCTGACGTTTATGTTTGGTCAGATCTCGTACACAGAATAGAATAGAATATACTTGCTTGAGTTGAATACAGACACGACTGACAGCAGAGTTTGTATGTAGACACGACTGACAGCAGATACACGTACAACAACTGGTTTGAGTATAATTAATAATTATCCCTTGCACTCACCAATATTGACGACTAAGGTTTTTATAGCTGTTAATACAAGGCTTATTTTATTTAGAACAGATGTAGCCATGTAACCAGCTGAAGATCTGATAATATACTGGTGAGGGCAGCGGCGAATTAGTGACGTCTTGGGGTCAGACTATTTAATTGTATGCTTACAAATGATAGTCCGTTAGATTCGGTAGTTGGAACATTTAATTAGTTATATTGTATAATTATTCATACAGATACCTTTGCAAAATTTAGTTCTTTGTAGTCGTTCCATGAGAAATGCTTCAAGATTTTGAAGTGGTCTAGTTTATCAACTACACACACTCTACTCTTACATTCCTATGTAATCATTATTTATTTAAGGCCTTTAATTCTACTGTTAAGGGAAAGTAAATAAATTAAGAAATGGTAACAATGGCTGGCTGTCTATTCACTTCCCCAGAGCGTTGAGCACGGCCCAGGTCGAACCCACATATATTCATTGTAACACCATCATCGCCCCTGACCTCCCAACAGTTATTCAGTTATTAACTCAACCAGGCGGTGGTGTTCCGTTGCAATATTTTATGGAGAAATACAGATATTTATGCCTATGCGCTAATTTATCACCAAATGCCCCCTTTATTTGTTTCTTTGGATCAAATACAGAAAATTAGGAGGATAGATAGTATTTTATTTAGTTATTTATGTATTTATTGGAAAGGAGAAGCTTTTTAGCATAAAATACACATTCAAAATTGTCTAAGAACTTTTTGACATATTCCATAATGTATTGTTTTACTGAAATGGAAATGGAATAATTGTGCAGTGTTCTTATTTACCTTAGAAAATAAATAAATAAATAAATAAATAAACATATAATATTTCAGTTCATTTGTACTTTTTTCACAATGCAAGAAAAACAATCCTTTTGTATTTAGGAAAAACAACTATCAAAAATAAATAAATAAAAAATAAAGTGATACAATACAAATCAACAAATAAAATCAACAAGTTAAATGCAAAATTTGCAAATGAAGTTATTTGATTCTAAAGTAACATATTGAATATTGCTCAATTTTATGAATTAACCCTTACAGGACCCAACCTAAGGAGACTTAACAGCCTTATAAAGACTCCATAAGATAAGCCTTTGATGTACGCTCTGTTATCAGGACTGTATATTGGGGGTGATCATGAAAGGGGGGTCTAGCCAAAGAAGGAAAAAAATGTGTCTTTAAGATCAAAGATTTTCGTTCTGCACCAAACCGAACTACGTCAAACCTGTGAATTGCTATTATTGTTTTGAATAATATTCTTTTTTTTTTTTTTTTTTTTTTTAATGAACTGTGCACTGTCGTTTAGAAAAATGGTGCTGGAACAGATGATCTGCATTACTGAAATATATTGCTAGAATTACTCGTAAGTATCATCAATACTAATCCTTTTATTAGATCCTTATCAAGTGAAAATTCTCCCTCTGAGCATATGTGTTACTCAGATCAGTGTGCGTGACGCAGTCTAGTGCATAATGGTGTCTACTCAGTTCACTGATTAGGTATTAATTGTATAAAATACTGTAATACATGACTTGTACAGTATCCAACTTAAAAAGGTTCATTTTTACTTGTTTGGACCATTATTTTTCAAATAAGATGCACTGTGCACATCGTGACAATTATGTGGTCAGTCGGCGAATAACTTGCTGGAGGGCTTACGTGAAAGTGTATATTTCCGCTATGAAAACAGTTTTGGTATGATAAGGCAAAGCTATTAACACTTTAGCACGCTATATTTAGCAATATTTAAATGGCAATCGCTATTGACAGCCGGCTGTCACCAGCGAACTTTCGCTGGTGACAGCCAGGCTAAAATATATTGATGGTATATTGACAAAAAATAAATAATTCAGTAATTTACTGATTTTTATTCTATTGATATATGTACATTTTAGAATAAATGTTTATATGGTTTTGAATATATATACAGTCGACTCTCGTTATCTCGAATTCAAAGGGACTTTCTGAAATACTTCGAGATATCCGTACTTCGACATATCAGATTTGCAGAATAGAGGAAAAACTAATTCGATTAACCACATGGAACAAATATATGTATAATTGGACTCCTTAGGTTAGAGATATATTAAAAATATTGTGGAAAAGAGGAGAAATTGCTCCTTAGGAGCAATTTTTCCTCCTTTCCACAATATTTTTTACATGTTGTTAGATTTTCATATTTAGGCAGGGACCAGATTTTCACTTCGAGATAAGCGGTTATTCGAGATAAGCGAGTTCGAGATAGCGAGAGTCAACTGTATTTTCTTTTTGTGTCATTTTCTTTCACTCATTTTAAGTAAGTGTTTGTATATAAGAATTCAAGAAAACCTTATCAATTTTTGCCACGAAGGGTAGCGGTGGGTCTAATCATTCTGAAGTCATTATTAAAGGTGACATACTGTAGATGTTTGGAGTCTTTGAGAGTTTGAGAGTCTTTAAGAGTTGCATTTTAAAGTGAACACTTAACATCTCTTCTTGTACAGATCTATGCTATTATAATGAGACTGAAAGACTGTTGAAAGTGACATTAAACAGACTGGATATACTGTGTGTACTGAAACCTTGTTGACGGCCATGTGCTTTATTCTGATGAGCATTTGACTGCATTGTATGAGGTGGTGTTTAGCAACAACTAAATAAAATTTTAGTTGTATTAAGTTTGGATCTAGTAATTTATTGCTGATCATTCTAAAAAGATGCTTCTGTAGTGCTGTAGTTCTTTGTTGCTCTGTTTGTTCTTTGGTGTTATGATTACATTTTCCTATTATGAGAGACTATTATTTGGTAAGGTTTAGATAACTGAAACACCACTTATCTAGGAAAAAAGCTGCTTTCTTTTTATCATACAGTTTATTTCATATGTGTATTCCTTCTTTCCCTTTTGATGTTGAGGGCAGGGTTTATATCTGATTGTATCAGTTCCTGATCATTGCTTGTCTAAGTATTTTGTAAGTTCAGCATTATGAACACCTCACTTGGAAAAAAAAATAAAGAAAGAAAAGGTGAATAATGATGATTTCTGCTTGATATCCATTCCATTCTGAGTTGAAAAACAAGCTTTCAGCTACAGATTAACCTCTTTATGACAAGGTTTTTATAACATGGTTTTGGAAATAACACTGTGCACGGATAGATCCCAAAAATTTATTGATTATTTCAAACAAAAATAAAAATAAAAAAAAAAATGGTTATTTTTCTGTGTAATCTATACATTTTGTTTGAATGGATAAGGATGTTTTACTTACACTGTTTATATTTAGGACCCTAACAACAGTGTTGTAGAGTAGTTGAGGTATATATGATGGGAACGGCTGTTATTACTAGTTGCATTTATACATACATTTCACTCAACAAATCAAGTACCAACTAGACAAAGTTGCCAGTTGGGGCATATATACCTCCGACCAGTGCTACCGCCTTTTTTTTCTAAAAAAGTGTAAAGTATGTAGCTTTGACTCTAGAGATGGCAGTTATATGCAATATTAATACAATATTGAAATGATTTAGTTACACATTATGTGAAGCCAATGACCTTGACATCAAAGGTAAGGCATGTGTACAGGGATTATGCTAAATAAAACTTTAGACTGATAACTATCACCATAACAAACACCAGTAAAATCAACTAGAGTCTTTATCATTTAAGGAGAAACTTTGACATTTGTACAAAAAATCTAAGTCTGTGTCCTTGACCTCAAAGCCATGCCCCAGCTTGGGGATGGTGCTGAGAAAAACTTTAGACCTATGTATACCATCATGCCAAATATTAATGAAATCAATCAAAGGGTCTTGATAATACAGCTGTAGACTTTAGTGCAAAAAGTTTGACTTTTATATAAAATTCTAAGTTTGTGACCTTGACCTCAAGGTTTAGCCCTGAATTTCTCTGTAAAAATTTCAACCTATATCTACCATATGCCAAATATAAATGAAATTCATCAAAAGGTCTTAATGATATAGCTATATTAACTTTAAGGCAAATATTTTGCCTTTTATATGAAAATTCAAACTGCGACCTTGACCTCAAGGTCACATCCCAGGGTGATGATCATGCTGAGTAAGACTCTAAACCTATATCTACCATCATGCTAAATATACATGAAATTCATTAAAGAGTCTTGATAAAATAGCTATATAAACTTTTTACATAAAAATTCTAAGTCCGTGAAAAACTATATTCCCCTCAACATACTTCGTATGTCAGGGTATATATGTAGCTATGTAAACTTTAAATTAAAAAAGTTTGACTTTGATATGAATATTCTAAGTATGTGACCCTAAACCAAAGTCACGCCCTGGGACGGGAATTTCTCTGAGTAAAACTTTAAACCTATACACTACAACCTCTTTATAAGACGGTTCGTTATAACACGGTTTTGGATATAACACGGCTCAAAGGTGGATCCCAAAAATGTATAGATTATATAAAAAAAATGACCATAAATGGTCAATTTTCAATATTATCTATACATTTTTGTTTGGATATAACACGTTGTTTAACTAACACTGTTTATGCTATGGATCCCAACAATAGTGTTATAAAGAGGTAGTGGTGTATCTACCATAATGCCAAATATAAATGAAATTCATTTAAAGGTCCTGTTGATGTAGCTATATAAACTTAAATTCAAACATTTTGACTTTTATATGAAACGTCTAAGTCTGTGATCTTGACCTCAAGGTCACATCCCCGAGTAGGGATTGACATCATCGTGCTCAGTAAAACTCTAGACCTATATCTTCTATCATGCCAAATATACCTGCAATTCATTGAAGGGTCTTGATGATATAGCTATATAAATTTAAATGCAAAAATTTTGACTTTTACATAAAACTTTTAAGTCCATGACCTTGAGCTCAATGTCAGGCCTGGGGTGGGGATGGCACTGAGTAAAACTTTAGACCTATATCTACCATCATGCCAAATATAAATGAAATCCATTGACGGGTCTTTATAATACAAGGTCTTATAAACTTTTGACGCAAAAACTTTGACCCTGGAATCCACGAACATGACGGAAAGATGAACTAACGAACTATCGTACATACGAACTGAAAAGGGAAAACTATATACCCCTCGACATACCCCTCGACATAACTAAAAACATTGACAATTACCTTATTAGCTATTTTGAATGGTCAGTTGCGGTTGTCAGTTAAATGGTCAAGTGACTTGACGGAGGAGTCAATTAACGCCATTGCTCAACATGCTGCTTTGAATTTTAAAATGGACTGTTCAATCAATCAATCAGATTTTTAACGTAGCCGAGCAACAGAGTCACATTGGGGCTACGCTGAAATGGACTCTTGTTTAAGGTTCCAGTTTATATATATGCATACCAATTAGGCCATTAACTTTCATGTGTCTGAACAAAAGGTCTCAATTATGCCAAATTTGTAGATGCAGGTATTCTTTAACAAACAAACCAAAATGTTGAAAAATGCAAATTTATGCTAAACAAGTACAAACAAATAAGTGACTGAAAGACAAAAAAAAAAAAAAATAAAAAATAAGAAAATACAGATATATAGAAAATACAGATATAAATATATATTAGAGACATGAGCAAAGATATAATTCAGTAATCATAAATAACCATGATGTACATGTAAATTAATGCCTATAATACTAATACCCAGTTTTAAAACGATAAATTAATTTTAATAACCACAATATATCTAAATTAAGATTTTAATAAAGGCTAAATAAATAAAAGAAAAGTCAATAAATGACTTAACTATTTGTGGCTGGTCAATAAACCATATATTTTTGCTGGCTGTCACTAGCGAACTTTCACTGGTGACAGCCGGCTGTCAATAGCCATTTCCTATTTAAATATTAGAAGACGACGTGCTGGATTAACAGATCCATCAAATGCAAAACATGTGTGGACGAGCAGCAATTACCAAGATCAGAATGTGCGGATGCACATTGTTACGGCCTAGCACTCCTACCTTCGATTATCTGCCTTGGCAGATTACGCATAGCTTCTAAGTATATATACAATCTCTGACAACTGCGTCAGGGAATCTACTCTTTGGCTCAGAGGTTAGAGCATTGGATTTTTAACCGGGAGGACCGGGTTCGATTCCCAGGAAAGACAGAATATTTTTTCAGCTGTGCTTCATTCCTTTGTTGCGGCTATCATGTCGTAAGATGGGGGATTGTCCGGGATTGGACTTTATACGCCGAAAAAGGCTTCACGTCATCATAAATGATGACTTCCTTGAAACGGGGGAGTGTTACGGCCAAGCACTCCTACCTTCGATTATCTGCCTTGGCAGATTACGCATAGCTTCTAAGTATATATACAATCTCTGACAACTGCGTCAGGGAGTCTACTCTTTGGCTCAGTGGTTAGAACACTGGATTTTTAACCGGGAGGACCGGGTTCGATTCCCAGGAAAGACGGAATATTTTTTCAGCTGTGCTTCATTCCTTTTTGTTGCGGCTATCATGTCTTCAGAACATTCTAATCTAGAATTTTGCATACTGCAAGCTATGCTGAAATATTAGAAGACGATGCGCTGGAGTAACAGCAGATCATATCGAATAAAAAAAAAATACAATGTACAGACGAACTGCAACGAATCAGATCAAAATGCACGCATTTTGCATACTGCAAGCTATACTTAAATATTAGACTAATTTAGAATTTCGCATTTATAGCACGCTATATTTAACCCATTGTAGTCCGGAGACCCCTAAAAGGGTAATTGGCAAACAGTGGAGACCCAGATCAGACGCCGCAGAACGCGGCGTCTGATCAGGGTCTCCACTGTTGGCAATTAGTTCAACCATGTGTTTCTCTGAATATCTAAATAATATAGCCTGGCATACCTAAAATCGAAATTAGAATCTTCCAGTATATAGTGTGGGTGAGTTCATTCTGTCTACAATAAGTTAAATATTAAAAGATGATGTGCCAAACTATTGGCAAATCGTATCGAATAAGACATTGTACAGATGAGCAGAAACGAACCAGATCAGAGTGCGCGGATGCCCTACATTTATCATATACGTAGTTTCCAAACTTCCCAACATTCAGAATAAAATATCTCGGGATGCGGATGATCTACTTACATGTAAATGTGATAAATCAGCTTATACTAACACGCTTGTGCATTATCACATCGTACATGCGCAGGAACATGCGCAGGAACCATGGTATAACTAATGCCCTGTGACTGTATTTATTTGTAGGTTCACACACACACACACACACACACACACACACACACACACACACACACACACACACAAAACAAAACAAAACAAATGCGTTGCTTATGTCCCAATTTTTTAAATATTTTGTTAACTTCTTTCAATTTTTGTTTCTTCCAGTGACTCACATGGCGTCAAATTTAATTTTTCGTTTTCACAGTGAAAATTTAAAATTAAACAAAATAATTTAAAATCGCCATAGGAATATTTGAGCTCTGCTTTGATTTTTTGTTTCAGTGGAATGCAAAGCTTTTCAACTATGGATTTCACCGGCCAGTAGATTTAGGATAGTCTGACATGAGATGAATGACATGTATTATCAGATGATTGACACGTCCTATCAGGCGAATGACATATCATATCAGATATTATAATAATAGTTCTTTACAGGATTAAAAAAAAAAAAAAAAAAAAAAAAACCACTGAAAATGTTTAGAAGTAAGTATAATTTTTTTTCTAACATATTTGGAATGTCAGAATGCAATGCAAAATAATCCTTTTCAGTCCAAAAAAAAAAAAAAAAATTCAACGCTTAGCACTCTGGGTAATATTTTCAGCAGACGACATTTTAAACTATCACAAATTTTCGTTTGAAAAATGCTAATAAATGAGATATTGAAGAAACCATTTAGGACACATATATGTAAAAAACAACATATATGTAGATATAGAAAGTTTTAAAATGGGGTAAATAAAACAAACGCTACTGAAGGTAATGTTACAAACGAAATTATTCAGATATGGTTGTAGTCCAAAAAAAAAAAAATGGGTACCTGCTTATCATACTTTATTGTTATCATTATTTTTATTATTATTTACATGAATGACAATGAAAGCTTAAAATCAATCACATGTATAGCTGAAACCTGTGCAATCCACACAGGGTGATAATATATTCTCTATCCACTGTCAACTTGATTTATGCATCAAAATCTCAATACGTGTTTGTTTACGGATAAGAAAGAAAGAAAGAAAGAAAAGAATATCTTTGGATATTATAAAAATTCTGAATTAAATTTTTTTTGGAAATTAATAAATTAAAATTGATTTTTTTTTTCTCACAAAAAAAGGTACTTTGAAATTTCATCCAAAATGAAAGAAATTAACAAAGATACACTTACGATATTCCTATCCAAATATAAATGAAGAATAATATGACTTCCATTATGTCAGGTGTTGTCTGAATAACAAATATACAAGCAATAAATCCGTTAATACTGCATGTTTTTCTTTTTTTTTTTTTCTCTCATCCAATCAGAAATAAGACGAAAAAGACTTGGCGGTGCACCTACATGTCATTAAACTTTCAATAAACTATACATTACGGAAACAGCTCCGTGTTGAATTTCGTCATGAAACCGGACTACTTTCTGTGAATCGGGATTTTCCGTGACCCTACGGTTCAATACGGAAGAATCCGGAAATAAACGATCGATTTCAATCTATCCCGATATTTCTTATTATCGCGGCCCGTCAACTGCATTTAGTTATTTAGTACCGACATAAACATATCATTCGTTAAATAAATTGCGTAAGGTACAACCTTAAATGGTACTAAAGAGGTATTCTCTTTACTGATGTAGTTTGTGGTCCGTCAACTGTATTTAAGTTATTTAGAACAGAAGGTAAGTATAAAGCCGTCTACTGATCAGCAACTATGACTATTTATTATACCAAGCTGGGCCATGGCTTGACTAGTACTACTACAGGTGGACTACAATGGCTCGAACATCTTTGGGACCACGGAAATCTGTTCTAGACATGGGTAGTTCGAGCCACTGAGGATTAATCATAGCACCAGGTCAGGAGGCCAATAGATATGTTATGGATGCCTTTTCGATCTTTTATAAAATAATAACATATTGAGAGTTTCCATTAGAATCGTTTCGATGAAGCGAATCGACGTGATTCTTATGAGTACAAACAAAGTACATTTTCATGATAAAATGAGACAAAAAAAAAAAAAAAATACTTAACTGCAACTTAAATTTGTTTTCTTGAGCTACCGGAAGAATTTCCTTGGGAATCGAAACCGAGTTCGAATCACCAAGGTAAACAAGCTATCGGTGTTCGAGTCATTGATGGTTTACTGTATTTTCATGATGATCACAGGCGAGTTCCGAACAAAGCAGACGAGACTCAAGCAAGGCTGACTTTTCAGCGGCTTACTTCCTGAAAGATTTGGGGGAATTCCCTGTGTTTTACAATATGGAAAAACACAAATAATGACACTAACCATGCTATGGGCAAATTCAGCTGACGACAAACTGATGCTGTTTTTCGTATTTTTCTTAAAAATTAGGATATGGCACTTCATTCAAATTGTCTTCTTCGGAGAAAATTTGCATAAAGTGTCCAATGCTTTTTTTCTAGGAAAGTAAGAAAAATATTTCAAAATGTCGTCTGCTGAAACTTGTACCTAGCAAGCAAAGTGATAAATGACAGCCGTCGTCTCTACAATCAGAAATCAACAGACAGGTAGATTGTACTTTAGGGCGTTTTTTGATTTGCGCTTCAAGGTCACAATATATGGAACGTTTTTCACTGGTCCCTGAGAATGCCTCGGGATAACTTGGGTAATTGTGTTTGTGTGTGATTAGCGCTTCAAGGACACAATATATGAAATGATTTTATTGAGCCCTGTGAATGCCCAGAGAAGTCCGCACAAATGCTCACTCGTAAATACGTACTAGTTTTAACTACACTGGAAGCGACTATCGGAAATCCAGACGAGACTATATAAAACTGTACAAACTACCCTGTGCCTAGACTGGCTCCCGTCTAACTGCTTAACTCATAGCCGTCTGGGACTTATCACAACAAACGCAGAGCACTTTAACGACGCTGTTTCGGTCGCGGCGATGTCGAAAAAATGTTTTTGAGGCGTTGTCGAATTATCGTTATTTTATCTTAGAACAAATAATCCTGTTGACACCTTAAGGGATCTTTGCACAGATACTACTAGTGAAGCCCAGATAAGCCTGCTTGCGAATTAGAGTAGCCTGATCAGGGTTTACGTAATTGGCAAAAAGGTTCTGCAATAACCAAAAATAGCGGAGACTCTGATCAGATATGGCGGCCCTAGGCCTTCGCTTTATCACACAGAATATAAATTATCTGAGTGTATGTCAAGGAAAATAATCTGAATAAACCGGGGAAAAAATCGATCTCATGTGTTTTATATATATATATATATATATATATATATATATATATATATATATATATATATATATATATATATATATATATATATATATATATATAACTGATGCGCAACGCACGAAAAAGGGCCTTTATGCAATTTGAGGACAACGCTGGCCCAGATCAGCATGCGTGAATTCGAATGCGCAGGCTGATTTGGCCCGGCGTTATCCGTTTACAGAATCAATGAATACAAACAGTCTATAAAACTACATTCCCTTTAAGTCAAGTGGAGGCATTTGCATGAAATGTCAAATCCCATTTTCTGGGAAATATAAGAAAAAATATTTCAAGATGTCGTCTGATGAAATTTTACCCAGAGTGCTACATATAATAATACATGTATGCTCTAACACTGGGCGAGAAAAAACATTTTATGTCATAAACGTTGAAATACCTTTACTTGAAGTTAGTCATGCTGTCTTTTATTACCTTGTACAGGTGAGGGAACATACTATATGGACAAAAACGTCATTTTCGCTTAGCATGCTGGTTAAAAATTATGAGCAGACGACATTTGGAAATGTGCTTCTTATCTTTCACAGAAATTAGGCTTTGATATTTCGTGCAAATTATCTCCTAATGAGACAATATGAATGAAATGTCTAAGCCTATTCTATGGGAATAAATAAGAGAAAAATATCATTTTGTCGTCTGCTTGAGTTTGCCCATAGAGTGGTAAAAGTTATACAAGTATCTGCTGACGTGTGTTTATTTTCTGTTTATCTAAGGTACTTTGTTGTTGTTTTTTTTTTTTTGTTGTTTTTTTTTTTTTTTTTTTTTTTTTTGTTTTTTGTTTTTTTTTGTGTGTGTGTTTTTCTTTTTTTTTTTTTTTTTTTTTTTCTTTGATTGAAAATATGCAATACCTGTTTGTTTAAAACTTTCTCTTTGTACTTTCTTTTTTTTCGAATGCGTTAAAATATATTCCTAAAGGAAAGGAAGAAAAATGGACGCAGCATGACATGACAAATAAAAACTTGAAACGATAATACCCCGTCATTATCATGTCGTGGGCAAATAACTCTGTCACAAATTGACGAAATTTGCCCATTACCAATCCCTAACCAGATCTGCACCATACCAATTCACACATAAAGTTTGGTGAAAATCCATTGAGATTTAGTCAAGTTATCGTCCTGAAACGAAAATACGTACGTGTAGCGGGCAGATAACTCTGCCAGAAAATGATGAAATTTGCCCATTAGCAATCCTATAGATCTCCACAATATCAATGCACATGGCAAGCTTCGTAAAAATCCATTGACACTTTTTTGAAGTTATCCCCGGAAACAAAAATACGGACGTGTCGCGGGCAGATTTGTCAAATTCGACAAAATTTGCCAATTAGCAATCCGAAATTAGATCTCCACAATATCAATGCTCATACCAAGTTTGGTGAAAATCCATTCATATTTACTCAAGTTGTCACCCGTAAAAGAAAATACGGACGGTCGGGCGTACGATAGACGGACGGACGGACGGCTACACAGACAGCCAACGTGAAACCATAATCGTATGGCGAGATATAAAAAGGACCTTGTTGGATAAGCGAAGAGAGAAAGAACAGCTCGGCATGCACGTTTGAAGTCTTCCTCGTCCGCTTAAAGAATTACTGAATACTTATATAGAATAAGATGATGAACAGAGAAGGCCAGACTCAAACTGCACAAGCTGATCTGGGCGTACATGTCGTATTTTGTAATGTATCATCATAATTACCGAAACCGACTTCCTTAATTTTTAGGTAACAGTCGCAAAAAAAGAAAATAAACAAACCGAGGCATAGCATTTCATTCCTAAAAGATTGCACGATCCACGCAGTCTGATCAGTCTTCATAGCATTTCAATCCTACAAGACTGCACAATCCGCGCAGTCTGATCAGTCTTCATAATATTTCAGTCCTACAAGACTGCACGATCCACGCAGTCTGATAAGTTTTCATAGCATTTCAGTCCTACAAGACTGCACGACCACGTAGTCTGATCAGTCTTCATAGCATTTCAGTCCTACAAGACTGCACGATCCGCGCGGTCTGATCAGTCTTCATAGCATTTCATTCTTACAAGATTGCACGATCCATGCAATCTGATCAGTCTTCACAGCATTTCAGTCCTACAAGACTGCACGATCCACGCAGTCTGATCAGTCTTCATAGCATTTCAGTCATACAAGATTGCACGATCCACGCAGTCTGATCAATCTTCATAGCATTTCAGTCATACAAGATTGCACGATCCAAGCAGTCTGATCAGTCTTCATAGCATTTCAGTCCTACAAGGTTGCACGATCCGCGCAGTCTGATCAGTCTTCATAGCATTTCAGTCATACAAGATTGCACGACCCATGCAGTCTGATCAGTCTTCATAGCATTTCAGTCCTACAAGACTGCACGATCCACGCAGTCTGATCAGTCTTCATAGCATTTCAGTCATACAAGATTGCACGATCCACGCAGTCTGATCAATCTTCATAGCATTTCAGTCCTACAAGATTGCACGATCCTCGCAGTCTGATCAGTCTTCATAGCATTTCAGTCCTACAAGATTACACAATCCGCGCAGTCTGATCAGTCTTCATAGCATTTCAGTCCTACAAGACTGCACGATCCACGCAGTCTGATCAGTCTTCATAGCATTTCAGTCATACAAGATTGCACGATCCACGCAGTCTGATCAGTCTTCATAGCATTTCAGTCATACAAGATTGCACGATCCACACAGTCTGATCAATCTTCATAGCATTTCAGTCATACAAGATTGCACGATCCGCGCAGTCTGATCAGTCTTCATAGCATTTCAGTCATACAAGATTGCACGATCCACGAAGTCTGATCAGTCTTCATAGCATTTCAGTCCTACAAGACTGCACGATCCACGCATCTGATCAATCTTCATAGCATTTCAGTCCTACAAGAATGCACGATCCACGCATCTGATCAGTCTTCATAGCATTTCAGTCATACAAACTTGCACGATCTACACAGTCTGATCAATCATTCTTCGCTGTCCGCATGAAGATCTTTTGGATCTTTGGCTACTGTGCCTTACAAAGGCTGTTCAGATTGCGCGGATGCACAGGCTGATCTAAGTCTTCGCCGAGCTCATTCATGACAAACTGAGGTTAAACCGCTAAGATGCATACCAGAATGCGTGCTGGACAGGCTGATCTAGATATTCGCTGTTCGCATTATTTCTCGAGCAATCCTCAAACCTGTACATGCTCAGCGCAGTTTCAGCAGTCGCCAAATTGTAGTAATTTCATACTTTTTTTTTTTTTTTTAGAAAATAGGCTTTTGTATTTCTTTTTGTTTTTTTTTTTTTAGAAAATAGGCTTCCTGCAGATTGGCTCCTAATGAGATATCAAAGTCTATATCCTGGTGAAGCTAAGAAAACTATTTCAAAATGTCGTCTGTTGATTTTTTACCCAGGTTGCTAAGCGTTAAAAGCGGCCTTCCATGACAATACCAGTGGATCCTTTGTCCCAGTGGAAAATTTCGACTTGTAAACGAAGTACATTGTGGTCACCGTCATTTTATTTTATTTTATTTTATTTTTATTTATTTATAACATGTACCAGACCTACTTCAAACCCATTCAGTGAGCCCTGGGATAAGTAATGGAGATGCGAATTTCTAATACGCAACGGCATTTAGGTCATCGCATTCTGGAAAGTGTATTTAGCAGACGAGCTATTGAAATATCTTCATAGATTTCGCACAAAGCACAGGGCTCATAATTGCACTTGAATTTTCTCCTTAGGAGACAATTCAACATGCAATGTTGAGCTCTATATTTTAAGGCAGTTAAAATCTGACCCCCGTCTGCTAAATACAATTTTCAGAACAATGTAATTGGTTCCTGTGCATGTGCAAGCTGCTTAAACAAAGCTAACACCTGCACGCGTGCATTCACACTGCCGACCTAAACAAATGAAATCTTCATTAAAGAGGCTGTAAAATAGTATTGAAGATGTCTAGGAAGAACCACAATCACAGAACATAACCTACCAATGACACCAAGATGAGCAAACAAACCAAGATATACAGTACACAAGCCAAAAGCCAAAGATATGCGAAGCAACCAGCTCTTTCTTTCCCGTCAACCCAGCAAACACATAACATCGTATTAACGTTGATTCAACGTCACTGCGACGTCATGACGTCGAAACAACGTTACTATGATGTTGTGTGTTTACTGGGTAAGATGATCATATTGCTGGACAGGATCCACAAAACAATAAGACAACGAGCAGAATAAAACACGAAAAACTCTCCACAGCGAGTAGACACAAGGTCACACAAAGAACAAACAACACTGGAACTACCTGTTTAGAAAGGTCAGTATCGGTGGCAGGGGTTTGGGGAATCAATACTTTATGGCCCGTCAACTGCATTTAGTTATTTAGTACTGACTGCAAAATATATCAGTCATTTAATAAATTGCGTAAGGTAAAACTTAAATGGTACTAAAGATGCATTCTCTATACTGATGTGGTTTGTGGTCCATCAACTGTATTTTAGATATTTAGAACCGAAGATAAGTATAAAGCCTTCTACTGATCAGCAACTATGACTATTTATTATACTAAGCTGGGCCATGGCTTGACTAGTACTACTACAGGCGGACTACAATAGCTCGAACATCTTTGGGACCACGGAAATCTGTTCTAGATATGGGAAGTTCGAGCCACTGAGGGTTAATCATACCACAAGGTCAGGAGACCAACAGATATGTTATGGATGCCTTTTCGATCTTTTATAAAATAATAGCATATTGTGAGTTCCCATTAGAATCGTCTCGATGAAGCGAATCGAGGTGGTTCTTATGAGTACACACAAGGTACATTTTCATGATAAAATAAGACAAAAAAAAAAAAAAACTTAAATGCAACTTAATATTTGTTTTATTGATCTAGCGGAAGAATTTCCTTGGGGCATGGTAAACAAGCTATCGGTGTTCCAGTCATTGATGTTTTATTGTATTTTCATGATGATCACAGGCGAGTTCCGAACAAAGCAGACGAGACCCAAGCAAGACTGTATTTTCAACGGCTCACTTCCTGACAGATTGAGGGGAATTCCCTGTGTTTTACAATATTGAAATATACACATAATGACACTAACCATGCTATGGGCAAATTGAGCTGACGACAAACTGATGCTGTTTTTGGTATTTTTCTTAAAAATTAGGATATGACACTTCATGCAAATGGTTTCCTTAGGAGAAAATTTGCATGAAGTGTCAAATTCTTTTTTCTAGGAAAGTAAGAAAAATATTTCAAAATGTTGTCTGCTGAAACTTGTACCCAGCATGCAAAGTGACAACTAATAGCTGTCGCCTTACATTCAGAAATCAACAAACAGGTAAATTGTACTTTTGTGTGTTATTCGAGTAGCGCTTCAAGGTCACATTATACGAAATGCGTTCATTACGAAAACATGCCTATTCAAATATTATGAATACTTTACCACCAAAAAAATGAAATTTTTCAGACAAAACGTTTTGATATTTTCTGATTTCTGCTCAAAACAAGGGTTGTGGACTCTAACGAGTAACCAAAATCTATGTTTTTGAGCAGAAATCAGAAAAAATATAATGTATACCCCTGTAAACCCCAGTTTTGCTATATAAAAGTGGGGTTTAAGGGGGTCAAAATTATACAGGCATGTTTTCATGATGTATTAGTCCCTGCGATTGCCCAGAGAAGCTCGCACAAATACTCGCTCGTATATACTAACTAGTTCCAGCTACACTGGAAGAGACTGTCAGAAACCCAGACAAGACTGTAAAAAAACAGTACAAGCTACCCTGTGTCTAGACTGGTTCCCGTCTAACTGCTAAACTCATAGCCGGTGTAACCAGGCTACTTTTGTCTTATAACAAGAAACACAGAGCGCTTTAACGACGTCGTTTCGGTCGCGACGGTATCAAAACGATGTTTGTGGCGTTGTCGATTTACCGGTACTTTTGTTTTCTTAGAACAAATAAGCCTCTTGACGCCTTAAGGGATCTTTGCACATATCACGATCAGACAGCGGATTAGATCATCCTGATCAGGGATTTTGCATTGGGCAAAACGATTCTGCAATAACCAGGCGAATAGCGAAGACTCTGATTAGACATGGCGGCTCTAGGCCTTCGCTATTCTCGCACATTTTTTTTTCCTCACAATCTTTATTTTGTGATATGACTGGAAGATTCTTCACCCCGCCCCAACTACACACACACACACACACACACACACACACACACACACACACACACACACACATCAACCCCCGCCCCCGCCCCCACCCCCTCCCACACAATCACACACACACCACACCCGTTAATTTTCATGATTCTGTTGGAAAAGTGTGTCAGAGGCATATTGAACTAATATCAATGGAGATGAACCCAGTTATTGAAAACTTCGTTAGCTTAATGAAAGTGTAAAATAGAATGAATACAGTTTCAGGGGAGGTAACTGTCAGTCTATTTTGCCTCCCTTCTGAAAAGCGGTCTACTCTACAGGATAGAATCTGAATGAATACTTTCGTAACATTTGAGCTAGTCGCTCTCATCTTTTTTATTTTGATTTATTATTCATTTATTTCTATTTTGTCTTTGTGTTATTTCTGTGGAAACTTTTTTCTTAAAATGAAAACAACCTGCACTACAACTCGAATGACAGGTTTTTAGTTCACCTCGGCAGAAGGCTCCAGGGGAGCTTACAGGATGGTAGGCCATCTTTCGTCCGTTTGTCCGTCGTCCGTCCGTCCTTCCACACATTTGACCAGTTATATCTCCACAGTCTGCGGGCTGATCTCAATCATTTCTTATTTATAGCGTGTCTCTGGTGGGACATCGATGACATATTTTATGGAACTCTAATGAAAACTTTGGTTGCTATGGCAACCACAAGCTCCCAATCAGAAAATGTGATAAAGCTTGTCATCGCCATAACACCTTCAGTTTTGATTGGAAGCTGAAAACTTGCAGATAAGGTAGATATGGATGAAATCTCGAACGAGTTAAAAAAAAAAAAAAAAAAAAAAACTAGCCAGATCGAATCATCACTCTAAGAGTTAGGTCCTCTTGATTGCAGAAAAAAAAAACTCTGTTTGACTTTGGTTTCAGCTTAACTCATTCAGTTTTGATCGGATCTTCCTGAAACTTGCAGAGGCCAGATCGGATAATTTATCTTAGAGTTACATTCTCTAGATTGCTAAAAACACCTCTGTTTGACATTTGCACCAGAATAACACATTCAGTTTTGATGGGATCTTCATGAAACTTGCAGTTAAGATGTACATGGATGAAATATTGAACAAGTTCAAAACCCGGACAACTCGGATTATTAGTCTTAGAATTACGTCCCATTGTCTCTTTGACTTTGTCGTCAGCATAGACTGGCTACAGTCTAAAACATTGATATGTTTGGGGAAAAAAATCAACATTTCGTCCCCTGAGCGCAATACTATTGTAACTCAATTTTTGTCAAAAAATGTGTTTTTGGCTTAAAATTGTCATTAACCATTCATACATCTACACACAAAACGATAGAGCAAATGGCTAAATATTTTTTGAGATATTTGATAAATTTTTTGTCACTTTTATAGCTGAGCGCAATACTATTGTAACTCAAGTTATCATAGTATTGCACTCACCTAACTTACCTTACTGAGTGTAAATGAACTGAGTGCAAAACTATGGTAACTAAAGTTGTAATAGTATTGCACTCACTAAGCCTAGACTTTTAGTGTAAATGAACCTAGCGCAAAACTATGCTAACTTAAGTTACAACATGTTGCTAAAAGTGAATTGAGTTTGAAACGATGATAATTTTCTATATTAATGCCCCCACCTTCGAAAAGCTTGGTGGGGCATATTGCTTTTGGTTGTTCATTCATCTGTTAGTTTGCCATCCATTTGTCACACTTTGTCATCAAGATCTTGAGCTAGGGTCTTGAAACTTGGTGAGGCGAGGAGCAGACTCACAATCACTTAAAAAGCAGATTTTTGTGATAGTTATGCCCCTTTTCAACTTTGGCATTTAATAGTGGCATTTGAAGGCACAGTGTTTACAACTATTTTTAGTTACTAGTTTTATTACAGATATTTTCCCAGGTAGCAAAGTTCTGTCACTACAACATACTTATAATAATACAATTTGTTGTAAAATGCTGTTGTATAATGTCATAAAAATGTAAAGTTGTGGACTCCAAGGTATATCACTATTATTTCATTTAGAAATATTAATAATAAAATGTAATATATACTACAGAATGTTACAAAAAACATTCTAAACCAACTAATATTAATATTATGAAATAATGATTTACAGATATAGTTTTGTTGACTCTGTTTCGTCACCACAATGATATTATGAATGTTACTTGGACTGTTTTGGCAACATTACAGTTACAGTTCACACTGTATTTACCTTAGATATTTCAATACCGCAACTCCTATACATACTTGCTCTAAAATTTGATCCAGTCTATTTCTTTAGTAATCTGTATGTCTCAAAATAGCTGGATGTGTGGCAAACAGTCTCTTGCTAAGATGCCACATTCCTATTTGGAGCTATACTGATTGCTCTGACCAGCCTTTCTGTTCAATTCTCTAGTTAATTATGGTCAAGCTTACTGCATTGTTATTCTTAATACTGGTATCAGAAGGTTGTGGGTTCGGACCCCACCAGGTCAGCACAGGGAACATTCTTTCTTAGAGATTAATCATAAAACACTTTCTACAACCATTCTCTCCCTTCTGCTGATTCAAGAAGGGCAATTGTCATTTTCTGGGGAAAGAATGTGCACAATACTGGTTAACAGTTTAGAGGACTAAGCCTGCCCAGTAAATGTGTGGTTAGATAAACTGGCCGCACTCGACAGGACTCCATTGGGTTGACTGGGCCATTAAAACCTCAACACAAAGAAACAAATGAGCTTGCACGAAAACATCCTGAATTTTGAATATGCATATGAAGAGACTTAATAAAACTGCATCTCTTATTTTTTTTGTACGCTCTTGGTTTCCAAAGGCAAGCTTTTAGATTATTATTTTACTTAACTGCAGCTGGTGTTAAGTGCTGTTTGGCATTTGTAACATGTCTCCCTGTGATTCATCAAAGTGCAGATTATGTTTTTATTTCCTTTTGGATCATTGAGCCCATTCTGGTTGCTTTGAAAATTGAAAAATGCTTAAGCCAGTGCTAGGATGCTTATGAAGCCTTGTTGGAGATGGTTGGGTGGTGCCAAGGTGTTGTGTATCTCACGTCACCGGGGCGTCCAACTGATATTGGCTTACAGTTGGGCAAGGCCTGCTATCCTTGTAGCAGGTAAGGGTAGAGGGGGAATGTTTTTTATTTTATCTGTTTCTTCACTTTCACTCCTGTTCCTCTTTCTTCCCTGTCCCTGTCTTTCATCTCTTCTACTATCTCTTCTATCTCTTTTCTCCCTTTCTCTGGGAGACGACACAAAATGACCCACAAGGGTTGATGTGTCGTTAAACTCCAACACAATCAATTATGAAGCCTTGCAAACTACCTTGCTGCTTATGAAGAGACTTAATATAACAAAGTCTCTGGTTTTCATTCTTTTTTGTGTTCTTTGTTTTGAAAAGCAGCCTTTCAGATTTTTATTTGGAATATAATTCTATTCGATAAACTGATAACGGGATAATACTTGAAGTAAAGCATCAATGATAGTGTTTGTGACTGGTTTTTGCAAATAGGTTACTTGATACAACTATACACTGCAACATAGTTTTCTACAGATCATAATATTAAATTATAATTACTTTTTGTGTTTTAAAAACTCTGAAGTCATATTAAGTAACATTGAAAAGTCTGTTCAATCTGTAATGTAATGAATCTGAGCTATCAAACTTATTCTTTGTAGAACATTTATGTCAGATACATGAATTGTTATTACTCAAACATAATTATTTTTCAACTGTATAAATATTGCATCCATATTGTTTTAACACCCACACCCACACACTCCCCAACACACATAATAGTGAATGCTGTATATAAGCTGGGTTCTCACTAAAAAGAATATTTTTGCATATAAATGATACATTCTTAAGGGCATTTTAGCTTGCAGGTGCCCAGGTGTTTTTTCCTCCAGATACTCAAGCTTCCTTGACTTAATAGCTTGGATTGGCTCAAAATAAGTTAAATAATCTTGTTAGGGCCATAAAACTGGAAGTAAAAAAATAGAACATGCTTCATGTAACTTATTCCTTTTAATACTGAAGAGGTTGCATGCAGGTTTGATTTGTATTTTAAGATTCATGTCTGTTGATTCAGTGTACAATGTTGACATTGACTATTTCTGGTGTAACCTAGCTGGGCAAGTATTTTATCCCAATATGCCTTAATCCAACAAGCTATTGTTTTATATCTAAACAAACTTTGACAAACAGTGATAAGACTTAGCAAGCATGGCATTTAATCATGGCATACACTGCTTACATAAAATAAAAAATAATGAACATTATGATGTCAGATAACCCCAGTACTAATACTTGTTTTACATCACACCAACAGCTTGGTCACATGGAATGACCTCTGTTTAAAGTCCCAGCCAAAAGAATAAAGAAGTCTGCGTAGTGGGAATTAATTCATAATCCCTGGTTTACAAGGAAAGGAGCTTTACCACTACACCACAGAGGCTACTGATAAAGGACTGGCCTAAATCATATAATGGAGTAGTTTACTAATTTACTATGCATTAAGGGATAAAGAGAGTGGCCATAGTTCTAGATAATTTGAGGGATATTTGTTTCTTTTTTCTGTACAGAAACTTATGTTGTTGGTGTGCATTAAATGCACTTTGTCAGACTTTGTCTGATTATAGAAGCAAGCTGTGGGTACTGGACAGAACTGTCTAAATGAGTATTCACAATACAGATGTATGCTTTTTATGGAAACTGGTAGCCAATAACACTAAATTATTACTGTTATCCCAAGCACTGAATCTGCCAGTAAAAACATAAGTATATACTCCTCATTGGGCACGCATTGTAAAGCTGGCTAGGCCCAGTCATCCTAATCGAGTAAAAGAGAAGAGCCTGCATAACTTTTTATTTCGAAGAAATCTTAAAGCGTCTGAAAAATCTTGATGTTGATCTGAACAGAGGCAAGGCTTCTACACAGTTCTAAACTTTAGAAGTCTAGAGAGCATTATGTAAACTCATACTTCAGTATGACCTATGACCCAAACATGGTGAATGAAGCACAACATACATAAAATCAATACACCACCTCTAAATGCATTAAGCATAGGCCTTAAACAGCTCAGACAACAAAATGCAAGACATATAAGTGGTTTCTTGTGCCTACATAATTATGGTATTGTGTATGTGTGCACAGACTTTAAGAAAGCTCAGATTTGCCTAAGATTTTGCTTTCACCAATGCCATTTTTATATGGAGCAGTTCTAGGAAATAAAACATAAAAAATACATCTACTCTTAGTTTCCTTAGACCTTAACCTACCCAAATTAAAATGTTATACCATTATTTCCAAACATAGTTTCAAATAAAAAAGATGTATCACTCTATAAAGAAATTTTACATGATTTGAAAGAATTTAAATGATAAATTTCTGTGAATATTCAGTTTGTAAAATTTGGGATTTCAGTTTCTTAACCCTTGTCCTGCTGAATAAATTTAGATGCCATGCCCATTTCTGATTTTCAGCCAATTAGATTACTTGATCCATATTGTTGATATAAATTCACATACTAAATGGCAAACAGTGCAGATCCAGATCAACTGGCTTCTTCAGAAGCCAACTGACCTTGATCTACACTGTTTGCAAAAGCAGGACATATCTGAGTTCAGCAGGACTGGGGTTAAGGAGTCCTGTTTGTAGTTTTCTGGTGTTCTGGCTTCAGATCATCATTAAGCCCCTTTCTTTGTTTATCAGTGTTTGTGAGTATACATGTATGTTTCACTGTGATGAGGTAAAGGACCCCTTTATGCTGTTATGGGCGGAACATATTTGTTACAATGTAATTTGTAGCTGCATCAGAATTAAAGGTGAGGTTTCATTCAAATAAAACTGGTTCATTATGCCCCCAGTAATTTATCTATTGACAATTCCAGGGGATGTTGAGGGAGAGGGGGCAGGTGGGGGGTCTCTGTTGCAGTTCTTCTTTGTGCGTCTGTGGCAATTTGTATTTTGTATTGTTTCTTCCTCATCGCTCCTTATTTTGGTGCCTGGGGGAGGCTGTACTTCATGAGTTTAGCTTTTCATGGGTATCTTCATATCTTCACTTATATTGTTATAACCCCACCATAGGCATGATGCCAGGCACTTATAGTGTTCAGATTGTGCATGTTATTCCATCAGTCAGTCTATCTGTACATATGTTAGACTTAGGTTAAGAGTTTTGTAAGAGGTAGAACTCGGGGTTCCTATGATAGTAGCAACTGAAACTTGGTACGAGGATTTATATCTATGAGTACAACTGGAATATACAAGAATCAGGACACAATGACCCATAATTCAAGACAACTGACTTCAGGTTTCTTTTGCAAGGTTAAGATAATTGAAAGAGGTATATAGACTTGAGCTTTTCTATTATTGTAGGAACTTGAAATTTGGTATGAGGATTTAACTGATTCATACTGCAATCTCGTTGCAGTTTTATGGAGGTACCGAAGATGGGGGCACTTTGGACACATTTCCAGTTAATTCTAATACCCTTTATAATTAATCTTCTAAACCTCCTTATACAAGTAGACTTAGCACTTTGTAAATTCCCTATCAGGAAGATCATGGCTTACTAAATGATTTTCTTCCACCTTGGTTATTACATTCAAAGACAGACAGAGTTATATGTAGGTCCTATGTCCCATCCTTCAGCATAATGCTAGGAGCATTTAGTGTTCAAACTGTCTGTTTGTGCAAACATGGAGAATGTTGTGGAACTTAAACTGGTAGATTTACTGATATATGTACTTGGTAAATTTACTGGAGTTTTACCCTGTAAATGTACAAAATCTATTTGGGCAAAAAATACAGCTATTGGAAAGATCGCATCTATTGTACGTATGAAGCTGTCTTTTTATAGGATTTTTAAACAACCTAGCTATTACAGAACATTTCCAAAGATTCTAGTTGTCTTTGTTCTTAGAAATGAAGCAACTTTAATCACATGTACTTGATATTTCTCTGCTACTCAGTTTTCTCCTATACACAAACATTTAGGCTATTCATCCATACAGGCAAACAAAGTGTGTGGTAAGGCATTTTAGATACAATGGCCTTTTTTCAGTGGCATTTTTATATCATATTAAAATACAAATAAAGTGTCTGTAAGAGTGTTCAGTGAAATTGGATACTTTTTTCATTAAAAATATTTTCTGGTACTCTTCTTTTAAGAATTTTTCCAAACTTATTAGACCCAGTACCATACTTGTCAGTCCCAGTTGTCATTTGAAATACTGGGACCAGATTCAAAAAGAGTATCATTTTAAAATGTTGACCCATCTATTTTAAACCCCTTTGTAGTGTTGCTTTAATTAGACAGCACTGACAACCAGCGTCTGGCATGAAGATTTTTCTTTAATGCCGTGTTGAGGATATTCTAATAACTATTCTGTAAATTAACACCTTTCTTAGACTTTGTTCATTTCTTTATACATTTTTCTGTTTCATGTTTAACAGTTATAAACAAGTTGCCATAGTTTTGCACTCAATACATTATGTAAAATGTACATGTAGTTGAGTGCAATACTATGGTAACTTGAGATACAATAGTATTGCACTCACATTGATGTTTAATATATTGTCGTATGAGTTAGCGCAACACTATGATAAGTCAAGTTACAATAGTATTGCGCTCAGTAATTTCAGTGCAATATTGTTGTAAGTGGTTATTTCTTCAAATTTTTCTTTCATCAATAAAATGTTTTGTAAAATTCTTCATATATTTTCTGTATTTATCCAGAAGCTATAATCTGCTTGAATATTGCTGTGATTCTCCTTATAAAATTATAATGGTATAGTTTTTTCCTTCTCCTGTAAAGTTTGTCAAAACTGAGTTAGCATAGTATTGCGCTTAGGGGACGATTTGCATTTTCAGTGATTTTGTTTTTTTAAATTTCTTTTTTCCCCTCTTTTTTATGTAACTTGAAATAATCACTACCTCTTATAAAGTTCTAAATTTCGGAGGGATTCCCTTCTTCATTAGGTTAAACTGAAGATATTTCTACTATATTTTATGTGATCAACAACATGGCTTACAATGTTTACTTCCTCCAATGTTTATTTCCTCCAGTGCTGCTGCCAATGTTTACTAAACGTAGTAGAAATATTTTTTTTTCCGTCTACCCTGATGAAGGAGGAAATCCCTCTGAAAATTTAGAATATTATAAGAGCTAGTAATTATTTCAAGCTTTTTCTTTTATTTATTCACTTATTTGATTTATTTATTTATGTTAATTAATTTATTTATTTATTTATTTATAAAAATCTACCTCATTTATTTATTTATTTATTTTATAAAAATGCTACCTCCATCCAAATTAGAATAGCTACTAGATTGTGAATTAGACTTGCACCAAGACATATGATTAAAATTAAAAAAAAAAAAAAAAAAAAAAAAAAAAGAAGCAGTATGTTTTATCATCTATCATCAGTATAACTCATTCAGTTTTGTTGGATCTTCCTGAAACTTGTAGATAAGGTGGGCATTGATGAATTCTTAGAAGAGTTCAAAATCCATTAAGTTTAGAGTTACATCCCCTTGATTGCTTAAAACGACTATGTTTGACATTGTCATCAGTATAACTCATTCAGTTTTAATCGATCTTTCTGAAAATTGAAGACGAGGTGGACATGGATAAAATCTCAGAAGAATTCGAGATCTAGCCAGATCGGATCATTATTCCTAGAGTTACATTCCCTTGATTGCTGAAAAAGTCTCTGTTTGACTTTGTCATTAATATAATTTGTACAGGTTTAATCGAATCTTTCTGAAACTTGCAGATAAGGGGTATATGGATAAAATCTCTGACGAATTTGAAAACTGTCCAGATCGGATCGTTAATCTTAGAGTTATTTCCCTTAATTGATGAAAACGTCTTTGTTTGGCTTTGTCATCAGCATAACTCAATAAATTTCGACTAGATCTTCCTGAAACATGCAGTTGTCAGTTTCTGGCGAAAGAATGTGCACAATACTGGTTAACCGCTTAGAGGACTAAGCCTGCCCAGTAAAAGTGTGGTTAGGTAAACTGACCACGCTCGACAAGAACTCTAAAGGAATAAACCCCTAGGCCCTTATTTTTATCTAACAGCAACAACTCAGCAATATCAAAGTTTATGCAAAATGTGGAAAAAAAAAACACAAAAAAAAACTAGAAATGTGTCAAGATGATACGGATGCCCTCGCCCAGGGCCACCCTCATCCACATGCAGGCATTTTGCAAGAAATTAAGTTGAAACAATTTTTTTTTTTTTTTTTTTTTTTTTTTTTCCTTTTTTTCCTTTTTACTAAGGAGTGGTTTATTTCATTGTGAACTGCATCAGATTAGTGGTCTGATTGTTGAAAAAGTCTTAACGTTTTTACTCCAGTTTTGGCGCGAAATGGTAGTACAACGTCTTGGCGAGAGTAATCAGATGTTACGTCGTGACAACGTTGTGCATAACATCTGTATTCAAAATGTTTGACAGTATTGATAAGAAGATGGTGTAGCATTGAAAGAACTTAACTCTCTTGAAAAATTTTATTATATATCTTTTTATTAATTTTGGTTTGTTTGTTTATGTTATTTTATTATATATATATGAAGAAGCCAACCGATCTGGATCATCACTGTTGGCAAAAGCAGACCTATCCGGCTTCAGCAGGACTAGGACCAATACCATAAAACCCGTAATTACAGAATAGAATTATTTCAATAAGATGAAGCTAACTAAAAGTATTCAGTTAAGACTGCTGTAACCTAATTAATATGAGAATGAAGGCAACCCTATCTATGTCTATCCCTAAATGAGCTAAAGGCACCGCCTTCCCCACCCAGAATCGCGGCAGACAGTCCGTTCAAAGTCCTCACTGCCCACAAGCCGGTCTCAGATCAATAGCCATTCCCCACATCTAGCACTGACTCCGTAGGTCTGCACTGGCCGACCTGAATCATGGCCAAGAACACAGGTCATCTACTGAGCGCAAAAAGTCAGTAACTCCCATTAAAATATAGAAGGAGTTACTGACTTTTTGCGCTCATGTGACGAGGTGGAGCTATGGGAAACACGGTACCTCAGCTCATTCAGCAGCACTGCTTGGATTTCACATTTACTCCAAATGGGGTGACTGTGTTCAGTTTGCTCATCCAAAATTCTTCTCTGATCTTTCTATAGTACAGGCTGTTGTCTTTAATACTATCTATTACTTGTACTTCTAGGTAATCTTCTTTGTGGCCCCCTTGGTTAAAATGTATAGCAGCAGGCTTATCCTTATTCCCTCGGATATCCCACAAAAGTTCCTTAACCCGTTGCTTCACCGTTCTTTCCGTTTCACCAACATACACTGACTTTTTACACATCTTGCAGGACAACAAGTAGACAACATTCCTAGTGTTGCATTCACCACCCTTCAGTATCTCATACTCATCTCCATTTGTAGAGTAGAAGCTTCTAGATGCGTTAACATGCGGACATACTCTACATCCTTCTTCCCCACATGGTACAGTCTTTTTACTGTTCTCCTTATTCATCGTCTTGTTTTAGTACATCCGCAAGATTAGCTCCTCTACGGTATGCTACAAGAGGTGGTTTCTTGAAAACCTTCTTCATTTTCTCAGACCTATAGAGAAGGTGCATCTTTGATCTTACTATACTGTGAATATCCGGTAAATGGCTTGAGTAAGTGAGAACTAACGGGACCCTATCATTTTGCTTCTTTCTATTCTTCCTCTTTAGGGCATCTTCTCTCTCCACCTTGTCCACCTTCTTAAACTCTCTGTTTATCACCCCTTCTTTATACCCTCTCCTGATCAGCTGAGACCGCAAAACATCCTTCTGCTCCTCATAACTTTTGTCTTCGCTACAGATCCTCTTGAGTCTCAACCCTAAGCCATACAGTATACATGCCTTTGTATGCTTTGGGTGGTCCGAGTCTCTCTGAAGGTATAAATGCCTATCCGTCTCCTTACAGAAAAGATCTGTCGCTATCTTTCCATCCTTAAGTTTAACCCATGTATCGAGGAACTCTATTTTGTCTTTGCTCCATCTGAGGGCATCCCGAAAACATACCTATATAATTTAGACCCCCTTAAACCCCACTTTTATATAGTAAAACTGGGATTTACCGGGGTAAACATTATTTTTCTTATTTCTGCTCAAAACATAAATTGTGGGTACTCGTTAGAACCGCCTCGGCGAGGCGGTTCTAACGAGTACCCACAATCTATGTTTTGAGCAGAAATTTGAAAAATATCAGAGTTTTTATCTGAAAATTTTCAGTTTTTGGAGGTAGAATTTTCTATATATTTGAATAGGCGTGTTTTCGTAATGGTAACCTTTATTCTAGGATGTATTGACTTTGCATGATTCGCAAATTCCAGTAAGCTTTTCTCACCTTCCGTCCAAATCCCTATGCCATCATCAATGTACCGCTTGTAAAGATATGGCTTCTGAGAAAACTTCAGTAACTGCTCATCCCATTTTCTCATATATGAGCAGGCATATGAGCATTCCTTCTTCTTCAGATAGGATGACAGTAAGTTTACTTTAAGAGCAGCCTTCTTTGAAAGAAGACTCAAATGCCTGCTGAAACATTTCAGTTAAGCATTCTTTCTTCTGCAGATAGGATGACAGTAAGTTTACTTTAAGAGCAGCCTTCTTTAAAAGGAGACTCAAATGCCTGCTGAAACATTTCAGTTAAGCATTCTTTCTTTTTCAGATAGGATGACAGTAAGTTTACTTTAAGAGCAGCCTTCTTTGAAAGGAGACTCAAATGCCTGCTGAACATTTCAGTTTAGCATTCTTTCTTCTTCAGATAGGATGGCAGTAAGTTTACTTTAAGAGCAGCCTTCTTTGAAAGGAGACTCAAATGCCTGCTGAAACATTTCAGTTTAGCATTCTTTCTTCTTCAGATAGGATGACAGTAAGTTTATTAGAGCAGCCTTCTTTGCAAGGAGACTCAAATGCCTGCTGAAACATTTCAGTTAAGCATTCTTTCTTCTTCAGATAGGATGACAGTAAGTTTACTTTAAGGGCAGCCTTCTTTGAAAGGAGACTCAAATGCCTGCTGAAACATTTCAGTTTAGCATTCTTTCTTCTTCAGATAGGATGGCAGTAAGTTTACTTTAAGAGCAGCCTTCTTTGAAAGGAGACTCAAATGCCTGCTGAAACATTTCAATTTAGCATCCTTTTTTCTTCAGATGTAACTGAAGATTGAAAGAACATGCATAAATAATTTCTTGGTCAGTTGTGTAATTAACTTCAGAGCTGCTGAACAGTAAACATAACTTTACGACAATCTCGAGTCGCAAGTCAGAAAACGTACCTTTGGGACATGTGCACCAAGCAAAGACTGAGATCAGCCGGCAGGCACGCAGTCTGATCAGAAGCTTCACTGTGCGTATTTTGGAAAACTATGCACGCAAAGTTTCTTCATGCGGACAACTAAGTATCTAGTCAGACTATGCGCAGACTATGCGCAGGCTGATTTGAGTCTTCGTCGGACGCACCTGTCAGACGGTACGTTTTCGCTTCTCTCTTAATACAGTCGAATCTATGGCCCGAACATGTTTGGTACGATGGAAACTTGTCCTAGATATGGATAGTTCGACCCATAGAGGGTTAATCATAGCGCCAGGTTAGGAGACAAACGGAAATAATATATATAGATGCCTTTTCGATCTTCGATGAAATAATGGTATGTTATGTGTATTCACTAGAATCGCCTAATTGTATATTCATAGAATCGAATAATGAGTATGCACGACATACATTTTTAAGATAAAATTGGAAATAATCAAAGATATCCCTAAACATTTGTTTTCTTGAGCTGTCGGAAGAATTTTCGAAGGGACTCATACACGAGTTCGAATTAGCCATGGTAAACGAGCCATCAGTGTTCGATCTATTGAAGTTCGACTGTACATTCTTTATTGTGTGTTGTGTGTTTAAATTGTAATCAGAGCCTTAGGCCAAGAGAAGTAGTTTGTTTCCGGTTCCTTGCCAAAATTTACACTCGGTCGGAGCCGGTGTCACGTTTTATTTTTATTGTTTTATTTTATTTTTTTTTTTTTTTTTACTTTCCTTTTTACTTTCACGCTTGTCTGTGGAGTTCATTCCCGATTTGTTTTATCTGTCTGTCAATAAAGGGACAAACATGTTGGAAATCAATGTCACTTAGGTAAAAGAGCTTGTCAAACCATGCATTTTCATCAAAATCGGACGATAAATGATAAAAAGCATCGACATTTCAAGAGCTAAAAATTAATTTATGTGCGCCGCCAGTTTGCATATTTAATGAGGTTTTATGATGTCATAAAACCTTAATTAAATATGCAAAATCTAAATAATTAAAAGTTGCTTCTATAACTGTGTATATAGCTATTTGTTAGACAAAGATTGATTTTACTTGAAACCGATCTTTTTAAATTGCAAATGACAGCACCCTGGATGGAAGTTTAAAAATCTTTCTTAATCCTTATCCGATTTATCAACTGTGCATCTAAATGCACGGTTTTTCAAAATCTTTCAGCTCAGATATACTGTTCTCGAACCTTACTATTATCACCCTTAATGACTCGTTCATTTTTGAACATAATGTCACTGGTACGTATGGCTTAATTAGAAATAAGCAAAAAAAAAACAAAAAAAAAAAAAAAAAAACTCTGGATGAGTCATTAACACTACTCACAAACATACGTGAAGATACCCATTGAAGCTCGACAGTATGTTGTTTTGTGCACACCTCTGACAGTGGAAGTGAAATAAGGATTGAACTCCTCTGTAGTCCTATGTCAAAACGAGACAAACTATTTCAAAGGGCAATGGGCCGGAAAGTGGGCATCTACCCAGCGGGTGCGTGACATTTATACAACGTCGCATTAACGTCGAATCAACGTCATAATAAACACATGTGCCCAGTTGTTCAAAGCGTCGTTAGCATCGCGAGCTCGTTAAGGGTCATTTCGTTAACTGTTTAAGTGGATTCAATACACAATATTCTGATTTTTTTTTTTTTTGCTGAAAAAATGTGAGTAGCTTCACAATTTTTCAGCAAAAAATTTCAGCATATTTGCGTATCACTCGATGTAAATTTTAACGAATCGTTAACTAACAACTGGGTCATGGTGTTTATACAACGTCCATCAACGAACGTCGATGCAACGTCACAACGAGAACATGTCATTTATACATCGTCGCATTAACGTCAATGCAACGTCACAGCGGGCACATGACATTGTAGAACGTCAAAGTAATGTCGATGCAAAGTCATGCGGACACATGATGTTTATAGAACGTTACATTAAGAGGTTGTATCGCAGTTGAAACGGCGCTGTATACACGTCGAGTGCCCGCTGGGTACATACGTAGGACATATATCTTGTCAGTATTTCTAAGTGCAAGCGCACATCTGTACTACCAAATACTGAACCAAGTTCATAACGCAAACATACACACACAGATTCACACATTCAAACACAAACAAAACTCCGAATAGTATTAAAAATCTGGTTATTAAATTAGACAATAAGTATTGTGAAACAAAACAAGTAAAAAAAAGTATTGTGAAACAAAACAAATAAAAAAAAAAAAAAAAAAAAAAAAACATTGCTCCGCGTCACGAGAAAAAGCGTCTTTTCAGCATATACGAAAAGCCTGATCTTGTCTGTCCGCATATGCCTTAAAAATCCCTTTTTCCATGGCGCCGCTTGCTTGTTCATAAGGCTTACATGTAGTTGTTTTGCAGCGTGAAAAACATCCTTCTCCGATATGGGGGAACAGAACGGCCCAGTTCTGACTCGCACTGCGCATACGTTGTTCATCGAAAAAAATGGATACAGACAAATACTTGAAAAGGTATAAAAAAAACAGTCTGATCTAAATTGTATTTGATGTACAGTCTGATCTAGGGCTTTGCTAGATACACATGTCATAAGGCACATTTTATCACCTCATGACACCTTGCGGCTCACATTATGAAAACACGCCTATTCAAATATACAGAAAATTTCACCTCCAAAAACTTGAAAATTTCAGATAAAAACTCTGATATTTTTCATATTTCTGCTCAAAACATTGATTGTGGGTACTCGTTAGAACCGCCTCGACGGGGCGGTTTTAACGAGTACCCACAATCTATGTTTTGAGCAGAAATAAGAAAAACAATATATACCTCTACAAAAGTGGGGGTTAAGGGGGTCATAATTATATAGGCATGATTTCGTGATGATTTACATCTATAAAAATCTATGGTATCTTTTCCTTTGTTCAGCATTTACATATAGGCTAAACACGTACTGAAAATGACATTAGCTTTCAGTCCCTTCGTTCTGAGATTTTCATTTTTTGAATAAGGAAAATAAACATATTTAGGAGAACAGACGAAATGGTTGGCATACTGAAAAAATCCAATCCCACTAGAGACGGAGTTTAGTTCATGGCTATACATCGCTTAATTGCACAGGTCCCTCCATAAAATCCCCCCTCCACTGTCTCTAGCTGTTGAGAGACGTAAAACACTTAATCATCATCATCAGAAGCAGCAGCAAGAGGCAAGAATAGACAGATTAATCCTAAGCATTCTTTTATCATATCAAAAGAAGAATGTTCCTTACTGTGATAGTTTCGGTCATCACAGAGAACCACCATCAGACTGTGACCTAGATCTCAAAGAAGAATGTTCACTTACTGTAACAGTTTCGGTTATCAAAGAGAACCATTATCAGACTTTTGTTCTCTTACTGTGGCAGTTTCAGTTACCACAGAGAACCATTCTCAGACTATGACCTAGGTCTCAAAGAAGAAGAATGTTACCTTACTGTGGCAGCTTCGGTCATCATAGAGAACCGTCATCAGACTGTGATCTAGAATTAGATCAGTCACAGTCTGCTTATTTTTCCCATGAAAACCGAACATTTCACAGAAAGGGAACATTCTTCTTTGGATATGAATTTAAAGAATTCCTTGGATTAATGTGATATTCTATTCTGATCAACCTGTCCAGTGAAGAATATACAGATTTACCAAACAGTTAACTGATTCACACATTGGTCTTGCATAGTATGCTAAATGTCAAAATCCTCCCCTTACTATCTTAAATCTTGCTGATCGACAACACGACCATTCAGTGCTATTTTCTGGGCTCCATCCTCATTCTCTTTTTGATGCCAAGATAGCTGCCTTGTCAACTCTTGAGCAACAGAAGGCATATCAAGCGACAGTGCCTTCTCCCCTGCATCGTCTTCAACAGGCTGCATGAGTTCATTTTCCTCCTCTCTTGGTTCCATTGCTTCTATTGTTTTAACATTTGTCTTGTCTCTTTCAGAATCCGTCTCTTGTATACACAGTGTTGTATCTTTGTACTCGGGCTTGGGAGATTTCTTTTCCTGGTCCCCACCTGGCGTGTTGATATGTGTAATTGTAATATCTGAAATGCAAGAAAAATATACAAACTAAATAGGGTCCGCAATGCGAGTTTATCGACCTTCTCATGTTTGTACAACGTCGAACCAATGGCGATACAACGTCACGACGTTGCATCGACGTTAATGCGACGTTGTATAAACATCGTATGCCCGCTAGAGTCCGCGTGGTCTTATCCCTCTTCGCTGCGTACCCTCAGGACACCCTGGGGTCAAATCTTTGTGCAGGTGCTCAGCACTGAACAGATTGTGCGCATGCGTAGGCTATGAGTCCATGCTGGGCACGCATATCCATATATCATATTGGCCTCGGTGGCTCAGTTGGATGCGCCGTCCGACCGGAGACTAGGAGATCGCGGGTTCAACCCCCGCCGAGGTCGGCAACATTCTTTCGTGGAGATTGATCACGAAATATTTTCTACGGTCATTCTCTCCCTTCCGCTGATTCACGAAGGGCAGTTGTCAGTTTCTGTCGAAAGAATGTGCACAATACTGGTTAACCGCTTAGAGGACTAAGCCTGCCCAATAAACGTGTGGTTAGGTAAACTGAGTGCGCTCGACATGACCCCATTGGGTTGACTGAACCTAAAAACCTCAACACAAACAATATATCATATTGCATTTCATACATCATATGATCTAGCACTTCCTAATAACTGGCGTACAGTCGAACTTCAATGGTTTGAACATCTTTGGGACCATGGAAAATTGTTCGAGACATGGGTAGTTAAGGCCAATGAATCATGGTGCCAGGGGAGGAAGCAAATAGCGATAATTTAGTGATTTTTATTTTTATTTTCTAAACAATAATTGTATGTTGAGTGTACTCATTATAACTGCCTCGATGAGGCGATTCTAATAAGTACATACAACATACAGTTTCATGATAAAATAAGGAAATTTCCTTACATATTTGTTTCCTTGAGCTGTCGGAAGAAAATCGTAGGGACTCAAAAATGAGTTCGAATTAGCCATGGTTAACGAGTCATCGGTGTTCGAGCTATTGAGGTTCTGGTTAGAATTTTCAGCAGATGACATACTGAAATACTGTTCTCACTTTTCCCAGATATCAGGTTTTGACATTTTATGAAAACTGTCTTCAGTGGAGAAAATTTGCAGAAAAATCAAATCCTGTTTGTTGTTGTTGTTTTTCTTTTTTTTTTTTTTTTTTTTTTTTTTTTTTTTTGTTTTTGGTTTCTTTTTTAAATAAGAAATCAAAAAACAAAAAAGAAATAATAATAATAATAAGAAGAAGAAGAAGAAGAAGAAGAAGAGTATCGTCAATTTGTCGTGTGCCCAGTTAGCTCAGGGAGTGGTAATGGTTGACTGTTGAAAGAGAATTGATACCATTTCAGGAAATGTAATTTTGTAAGAATTGTTCTTGTCCCCTTCTGAAAAGAGTTCTTCTTAAAGGAAAGACTTTTTAAAGTCGACCCCCATTCAGAAGGGCCTTGGTGAGCCGGAAAGCAAACGGAAAGTCACAAAAGCTGTCGCACTCGTAAAAACGTGGGTGGGTATACATTCCCCTTCATAAGTACTTTACGAAAACACGCTTATTCAAGTATATTGAAAATTTTACCACCAATAACTGAAAGTTTTCAGATAAAAAAAATCTGATATTTTTCATATTTACGCTTAAAACATAGATGGTGGGTACTCGTTAGAACCACCTCGCCGAGGCAGTTCCAACTAGTACCCACAATCTATGTTTTTAGCAGAAATAAAAAATAATGTTAACCCCTGTAAACCCCAGCTTTACTATATAAACCCCAGTTTTACTATATAAAGGTGGGGTTTAAGGGGGTCAAAATTATATAGGTATGTTTTCGTGACGAACACTTATAGAAAGTCGAATGTCAGGCTTACACTGTAGATTACATGCTACTCGTGTATTTTATTTCGCCTGACTATCAATAGCTGTGGTTGGGCTCATCGTGTTTGTTTTTTTTTTTTTTTTGTTTTTTTTGCTTCAGATCGTCATTGAGCCCTTTTCTATGTTTCATCACAGAGTGTTTGGTTATAAGTAATCACGAAAACATACCTATACAATTTTCATCTCCTTAAAGCCCACTTTAATTTAGTACTAGAAATGTGTCAGTATGATACAGGTGCCCCCGCCCAGGGCCATCCTCAACCACACGCAGGTATTTTGCAAAAAATGAAGTTGAAAAAAGGGACTAAACAATCTTTTTTAAAAAAAAAATATCGGAAGGAAAACATCTTTTGAAGGTGACAAAGGGCCATAACTCCCATAATAATGGGTTGATTTTACCCTACTTGGAACTTGACCGCTATTTTATGATTATATACCTGTGTGTTAAATTTGAATTCAATACACTAATCTTTTCAAAAGATATCAAACTGAAACTATTTTTCAACGTTGAAAAAGGGCCTTAACTCCAAAATAATTGGTGGATTTTACCCTAAATCAAAACTGACCTATATTTTATAATTATATGCTTGTGTATAAAATATGAATCCAATTCACTAATCTTTTCAAATGTTATGGAACGGAAACCATTTTTCACAGTTGAAAAAGGGCCATAACTCCAAAAATAATTGGTGGATTTTACCCTAAATCCAACTTGACATACATTTTATGATTATATACCTGTGGATAAAATTTGAATCCAATACACTAATCTTTTCAAAAGATATCGACCGGAAACCATTTTTCAACTATTTTACAACGTTGATAAAGGGCCGTAACTCCAATAATATTTGGTGGATGTTATCGTAAATCAAACTTGACCTATATTTTATAATTATATGGTTGTGTATAAGAATGAATCCAATTCACTAATATTTTCAAATGTTATGGAACGGAAACCATTTTTCAAAGGTGAAAAAGGGCCATAACTCCAAAAATAATTGGTGGATTTTACCCTAAATCGTACTTGACCTACATTTTATGATTATATACCTGTGTATAAAATTTGACTCCAATACACTGATCTTTTCAAAAGATATCGAACGGAAACCATTTTTCAACTATTTTTCAACATTGATAAAGGGCCGTAACTCCAAAAATAATTGGTGGATTTTACCCTAAATCGAACTTGACCTATATTTTATAATTATATGCTTGTGTATAAAATATAAATCCAATACACTAATCTTTTCAAAAGTTATGGAACGGAAACCATTTTTCAAAGTTGAAAAAGGGCCATAACTCCCAAAATAATAGACGGATTTTACTCTAAATCAAATTCGACCTACATTTTATGATTATATACCTGTGTACAAAATTTCAATCCAATACACTAATCCTTTCAAAAGATATCGCACGAAAACCATTTTTCAAAGTTGAAAAGGGCCATAACTCCCAAAATAATTGGTGGATTTTACCCTAAATCGAACTTGCCCTACATTTTATGATTATATACCTGTGTTTAAAATTTCAATCCAATACACCGATCCTTTCAAAAGATATCGCACGGAAACCAAAAGTGTTACGTACGAGACGGACGTACGTACGGACAGCAGTGATTCTATATGCCCCCCTTTGAAAATGGCGGGGGCATAAAAACTGGGGTTTACAGCGGCATACATTATTTTTTACTTATAACTGCTCAAAACACAGATTGTGTGTACTCGTTAGAACTTCCGAGGCGGTTCTTACGAGTACTCACAGTCTATGTTTTTAGCAGAAATATTAAAAAATATCAGAATTTTTATCTGAAAACTTTCAGTGTTTTTTTTTTTTTTTTTTTTTTGTTTTTGTTTTTTTTTTTTTTTTTTTTTTTTTTTGTGGTGAAATTTTCAATATATTTGAATAGGCGTGTTTTCGTAATGTCGTTTTTGAATTCCTAGGATATTCTTCCAATAGCTCAAGAAAACAAATATTTAGGGTTATTTTAGGATAGTTTTCTAATCACAGAAATGTAGTATTACGAAAACACGTCTATTCAAATATATTAAAAGTTTTACAACTAAAGAAAGAAAAATTTTCAGAAAAAAAGAAAACTGATATTTTTCATATACCTGTTCAAAACATAGACTGTGGGTACTCGGCAAGGCGGTTATAACGAGTACCCACAATCTTTGTTTTTTAGCAAAATAAGAACAATACTGTATACCCCTGTAAACCCCAGTTTTTCTATATAAAAGTGGGGTTTAAGGTCAAACTTATACAGGCGTGTTTCCATACTGGTTGTGTATGCTCATAAGGATTGTATCACCCAGGCGATTCGAAAGAGTACACTCTATATACCATTATGTATGAAGATCGATAAGACAAAATTATTCCCGTCTACCTCTTGACTAGGCGCTATGATTAGACAATGGCTTGAACTACCCATGTCTAGAGCACATTACCATGGTCCACATCACAAAAAAACATGCCTATATAATTTTGACCCCCATAAACCCCATTTTTATATAGTAAAACTAGGATTTACAGGGAAAAACATTATTTTCTCATTTCTGCTCAAAAACATAGATTTTGGGTACTTATAACCGCCTCGCCAAGGCGGTTCTAACGAGTACCCACAATCTATGTTTTGAGCAGAAATATGAAAAGTATCAGAGTTTTTATCTGAAATTTTTCAGTTTTTGGAGGTAAAATTTTGTACATATTTGAATAGACGTGTTTTCGTAATGAAAAGATATTCGAGCCATTGGTGTTCGATTGTAATTTAGTAATATATCAACAAACAAACCAAAATAAAACCCACCATGCACTTTTACTTACTATTATTAAAAGTAACTGGGGTCGAACTGAGGTCTACTCTCTCACAAGCTGTTGTATTACTATCATGAACGGGTGTAGCAGGTCTTTTTAGTCTAGTGGTTTCATCCTCAGCTGATGAAGGCAATGAATGCATTGCAGGTTCTCCTTTATCATCTGGTTCTACTTCCGAGTCATCAACAAGGGGTTCTTCTATTCCTACACCTTTACATTTTTCAAGCCGTAGATTTTTGCGATAAAGGCTTATGATGAATCCAACTGCGACGACGAGTAAGCCAGATAATGTGGGACAGACTGCTATGAATAAGTATTTAAAGATGTTATTTGGTACACCTGAAACAAAAAATGAGAAGTAAAACAAACTGGACACATTTAGCAATCTGGGCCCAGTTGTTCAAAGCGTTGTTAGCTTAACGAGCTCGTTAAGGGTCATTTCGTTACCTGTTTTAGCGGATTCAATATACAATATTCTGATATTTTTTGCTGAAAAAATGTGAGTAGCTTTTGCAAAAGCTACTCACATTTTTTCAGTAAAAAATTTCAGAATATTTGCGTATCACTCGATGTAAATTTTAACGAATCGTTAACTAACGACATCGTTAGCTTTGAACAACTGAGCCCTGGGTAAAAATGTCAGGAGATGGCATTTTGATATTTTTCTTGTTTATCCCAGAAAAAGATTTTGACATTTCGTGCAAATTGTCTCCAATGGACTTCAAAACGCCGTACCCATTTAATCCTTGCGCCCCATATAAGGGACATTGGCAAACAGTGTAATCCCAGATCAGATGCCACAGATCAGAGTCTCCACTGTTTGTATTTAATACAGGAACTTCTATAAAACATAAAAATAATGAAAATAGAATTAGCCAGACACCCCTTCTATTGGAAATGGACTAACCCAAAGGGTTTCGGTAGAACAGGCCACTCAGCATTAATGAGTTAATGACACCCTAGCGAATCTGTGACTACAAAGTGCATTGAAGATACGCAGACATTAATGAGTTTATACAGCCATAACAGAAATACACAGTATCGTACTTACGGAATACAATTATTTCGATCAGCATCGGCCAGCACGTGTTTGCAATGATATTAGAACCTGTCCATTTCCCAGATACATTCTTTGGGGGCTCATAGCACCTGACTGGAAATATGGATCTTTTCTTTGTTCCTCGGCAAATTATGTGTATGTGCGGGTTTGTTAAAACTGGTTTAAGAGCTTACCCTATTTTCTTCTTTCTCTCTCTCTCATTTTCCTCTCTCTCTCTCTCTCTCTCTCTCTCTCTCTCTCTCTCTCTCTCTCTCTCTGCTGAACGTTCCAAGGCAATACCTCTGTTGAAGTTCTTCTTAGTTTGTCTGTCAGTGGTTTTGTGTGCGAGATTTGTTTTGTCCTTATTTTTTCCTCATCTCTTCTTATTTTTATGCCTCGGGAAAGATGTGCTTCGTTATTGTGGCATTTCCTGCGTATTTTTATTTCCCATTAAGAAAACAAGCCTATTCAAATATACTGAACATTTTACCAATAAAAAAATGAAAATTTTCAGATAAAAATTCGGATTTTTTTTTTTTTTTTTTTTTTCATATTTCTGCTCTTAGCATAGATTGTGGGTACTCGTTATAACTGCCTCGCCGAGGCGATTCTAACGAGTACCCACAATCTATGTTTTTGAGCAGAAATAAGAACAAGAATGTATACCCTAGTAAATACCAGTTTTACTATATAAAAGAAGGGCTTAAAGGAGTCTACTTTATATAGGCATGTTTTTGTGATGCATTTGTGAGTCTAATATTATCTTTCTTGTATAAGTATGTACCACGGTCAACATTCCAAGCAGGTGATCGTATCTGGGCCAACTCTGAGAAAATTGCTACATCAAAACATATTCTGTTATACTCATCTGAAGCGCATATGCGAGGAGCTTCTAATGAGTAACCTGCATGTATTTTCGTTGTTAAGTGAAAATTATCAATATTTTCGGCTTAAAAAAGCATCCGCCATATCTGGAATTTGAAAATACACACTGGCGCCTATCGAAAAAAATGTTTGAGAAGAAGTTTCGATTCTTCATCCCTTCAAACTTGTGTGGTAATAAATTTGATGCTTTTATTGGCAGATTCCTTATGGTTTGAACCACAGTGCCATTTGCGGCATCTGTACTAAGCCGCAATCAGAAGGATTTTTTTTTAAAGAAATCAAACAGGAAATCACAAATATTGTCTCCTTTGTAAAATATGGCGCAGAGACTTTCAGGCATATCCAGTTCCCTTAACCTCAATAACTACCCCAGTCAGCATTCTACGTAAATCTATATCGGGCCGTCATCGGCCCGTCAGGGTAGCTGACGGGCCGATGACGGCCCGATGTAGATTTACGTAGAATGCTAGCTGGGTACCTTCGCAAGTGGGGGGAACGGAAGACCACTGTCCAAAATCCATGCAGGTGATAGTAGCTGGACCAACTCTGAGAAAGTTTGTGTTACAGGTGATTTCCACCACTTCATCTAAAGCATGAGTTCCGTTTATGGTACCATTGTGGCTACCGTTGGGCACTTCCAACACTGGTCCGCAAGGCTGATCTAAAACGAGATGCACTGTGTCTCTTAATACAGTAAAATTCCAATGACTCCAACACCGATAGCCTGATTCGAACTCAGTTTTGAGTCCCTGGAATTCTTCCGATAGCTCAGATACACAAATATTTAGGGATATTTAAGGGTAATTCTCTTATTTTAAAATGGAAATGTATGTCGTGTGTACCCATTTGAATCGCTTAAACGAGGAGTTTCTAATGAGTACATAAACATACCATTACTTTACAGAAGATAGAAAAGACCTGCCTAAATCATCCACATTTGTCTTCAGATCTGGCGATATGATTAACCCTCAGTGACTCGAACTGTCATTGTCTAGAACATATTTCCATGGTCCTTAAGATGTTCGAGCCATTGAAGGTCGACGGCATCGTTTTCTCATAATGGATGATATCCTTTTCGTCCTAATTATCGCACACATCCTTATAAGCGCACAGTCAAGCAATTCCGTCGTCTCCAGATTACACCCAGTGCACTCTTTATTTGCTTCTTTATAAAGCCATATGTTGTGGGTAACCATTTGAATTGCACCGACTTGTCGATGTAATTCAAATGAGTACCCACAACATATGTTTTTTTGGGGTTTTTTTTGAGAAAAAAAAAAACAACAAAAAAACATAGCATCGCGTAAACACTGTTAAAGAAGTCATGTGCTGATGTTGTTTTAGTAGGTGGATATATATCATACTACAAGTTTTCCCAGTAATTTTGAAAGAAAAAAAGCAAAACAAAAAAAAAAGCGGACGGTGCGGTAATTAGGTCGAATTTGGTATTTGAAATGTAAGCGATATTTCAAATCCTAAGAATAACCATTTTATGTGTACGTATCCGCAGTTGTATTTACGAGTATATGTAGATGTTGTAAAAATGAGGATCACCAATTTTACTTGTTAAACCTGATACTCATTAGCGGTTCTTCCGGCACAGTTATTCTTTGTTTGCGTATCGCTGGTTCCATATGTTGCTTTTGTTTTGTTATTGTTTGTTCCTCATCTCTCCTTCTTTTGGTGTCTTGGAGAGGCTGATCTTCCTGAGAAAGGCATTTCCTGGTTATCTTTCCTTATATTTTGTTATAGTACTGTTAATGCAATTATCTAAACAGTTATTTATTTAAACCGTTTATTTAATACAGTACCAATGAATACGGCCATGCTGTATATTCCATGTAACGTATTTCCTGATTTTAAAATAAAAAATACAGATAATTTTAAACACACATGTATAAGATGCATCATGGAAAAAGATTCATTATAGCATATGCGAACACTAAAGGTTCTGGCGAGAATGCGCATCCGCGCATTCTCGCCAGAACCTTTGCTGTTCGCTCACGTAATATACTGAAAGGAAAAAGAAACACAGGGTAGAGTTTTTTCCTTGTTATTTTAACCATTTTTACGGTGTATACTATAGCCATACACTTTTACAGATTGTCCTGTGAATGTGAACTGCGGGTATACGTGTCTTTGGTCGATGTGCTATCTACCCAGTGTGTGAAATCATTCAACCGTGCACTACACAGTGCATTGCACGGACAATACGGAAAGCCAAAATTTCGTGCAAAACAAGCATGTCTAAACCTTCAGCACAAGATTTCCTCACACCATTTGGTACACTTCAACGATACACAACACTCTTCGATTCTTTTACCGATTTTTCTTTTCATTTTTACGCTACTTTGAACTTTTTTTCAATCATGGTAGATTGACTGATGTTCAGAGGGGTAGGGCAATTGCGTTGCTGATGCAGGGTCAGAGGCAAAAGCAAGTTGCCAATCATTTTGGGGTTAACGTCTCAACAATTGAACGTCTTCATAGACGTTTAAGGGAGACAGGGCATTAAGCAGACCGACCGCGGTCTGGGCGTCCACGCGTGACGTCGCGACGTCAAGACAGGACAATCCGTCTGGCACATTTGCGGAATCGTCATCTCACTGCTACCGAACTGCCCTTAATACAGTAGGTACGCATAATCGACAAATTTCTCCGAAGACTGTTGGAAGTCGATTGCGTGAGATTGGTCTTCGAGCTCGTCGTCCATACGTTGGTCTGCCTCTGACCCAGGCACGTAGGTTGCGTCGTATGGCGTGGTTGACGGCGCATGCGCCCAGGCTATTTCCGATGAGGCAGTGGAGACGAGTTCTTTTTACGGACGAGTCTAGGTTCACTCTCTATCGCGCAGATGGTCGACGTCGTGTGTATCGACGTCGCGGAGAACGCTTTGCCGTCGCCTGTGTTGTGGAACGGGATCGGTTTGGGGGTGGCTCCGTTATGGTCTGGGGAGGCATTGCTCACGGGATAAAATCACAGTTGATTATTGTTGCGGGCAATATGACCGCAGTAAGGTATAGGGATGAGATCTTGCGTCCTGTTGCAGTCCCGCTTGTGCAACAACGTAATCTGATTCTGCAGCAGGACAATGCCCGACCACATGTTGCCCGAGTTTGTCAGGATTTCCTGGTAAACAATAACATCGCACCACTAGCATGGCCACCGTACAGTCCAGATTTGACCCCAATAGAGCACATGTGGGATGAGCTGCACAGAAGGGTTAGGAAGCGCCGAAATCCCCCCGCAACTCTCGCACAACTAAGGAATGCGTTGATCGATGAATGGAATAGCATCCCGATGCGAACTGTCAATGCTTTGGTTAACTCTATTCAAAGGAGAATTAGGGCAGAACGGCAGCAAGAGGGGGGCACACCCGATATTGATTTTCAGTTTGATTTTGATTTCAAGATTTGGGGGGTAGCTACCAATGAACTTCAATAACTCGAGACTTGTTGATCACAAACCAATGAAATTTGGAACTTTTGTTCCATACCTGTACCGTTTAGTAATCATAGTAAAATATTTAACACACTTTTTCAAACTTGAATGAAATTTAGGAATAAAATTTACCCTGCGTTTCTTTTTCCTTTCAGTATATGTAGGCCTAGAGGAAGCGTCAGCCAAAGAACTAGACATATGGCTTTGCTTTGGAGCTTGGCATGCGTACTAAACTTTGATTCGACGGAATGTTCAAAGAGTTGTTTCTTGCGCTTGGCACGTATGTCTGTTGCTAAAAAACACAATAAACACTACTAGTCAACCAAGCGGACTAGCAGTCTCGAAGTTCATGTATTGGGAAGACTAATATACCATAGTTAGAAGACCTCCACTCGGAGTGAAAAATATATATATGAGTTTATCACTATGGAAGCTGAGGCCCGGGCGAGGGCTGAGATCCCGTAAAGCTAGTTTAAGCCGCCTAGTAATTTATTATTGACCGTTCCAAGGTGGTAATTTTATTGTGGTACTATTTGTTAATTGTTATGTAGTGTTTCACTTTCTAATATTTTTCTTTTAACAATTATGTAAGTTTTAGATATATTCAGTTAAGTTTGGCTAACAGAGTTGCCATCTTTTTTGAAAATATTTGGAAATATTTGCCAACTCTGCTTGCCATCTGTTCATTTTGTGGCCTCTTAATTCTATTTATATGTCTCTCCTTGTGGTCACCGGGTTCAGTGACAGTGTGTGTGGTCAGTTAAAAAGACATGTAAAACGTTTTGATACGAGTCTTTTGAGGGTCCTATCAAAACAATATTTACTTACGTCTCAATTCTTGGCCTATTTTCTGCACCAATGCAGCTGAAAAGAAAATAGCATATTGTAAGTGTGTATGATTTTATGTAAGTGAAGAAGGGTACCAGCGATTATGCAACACTTCACATTTAGATAAGTCTGTGAATTCTTTGCCTTATCGATGTGTAGTAGACTGGCTCCAGTCGTTTTTTTTTTTTGTTTTTTTTGTTTTTTTTTATATCTGTTTCTCTCTTTCTCTACATTATTTTTTTTATCATGATCCTCTTTAATCCAACTTCAAGTTACCTATGGCTGAACAAAAACCTAGCCAAGGGACTGAAGTAAACACAAATTCAACAAGCTATACAAGTGTTGTGTCCCCTCAAAAAAAAGAAGAAAAAGAAAGAAAAGAAAAATAAAGAAAGGGTCTGGGGCCAGACTAGATGTGTACATATAGTAGAGTTTTCTGGCGAAAGACAGACCTGAGCAAATAATGTAGACCCATATTAGATGCCGCACAACGATCAGGTCTGAATTGTTTTCTACTCATCTAGCAGTTTTACACACAGCCATAGCTAGCACAAATGACTTGTTGAAGAGAAATCTAAGGTAAAGATTCATTACGTAAACACGCCTATTCAAATATATAGAAAATTTCACCTCTAAAAACTGAACATTTTCAGATGAAAAAACTCTATTATTCATATTTCTGCTCAAAACATAGATTGTGGGTACTCGTTAGAACCGCCTCGGCGAGGCGGTTCTAACGAGTAGCCACAATCTATGTTTTCGAGCAGAAATAAGAAAAATAATGTATACCCCTGTAAACCCCAGTTTTACTATATAAGAGTGGGGTTTAAGGGGGTCAAAATTACATAGGCATGTTTTTGTGATCTAGGGTAAAGATTAATGGCTGTGAATAATTAGGGTGAATACGTTATCCAAAATTTATCAAATTTATTCTAAATTTCCAGTGGAAATGGAATTTTGAGTCAAAGGGGGTGGGGGTGTCGTCTAACCCCAAATACTCTGAGATCCGCCATTAAGAGGAACTGGTAAAGGTGAATACTGTCACGAGTTGGTATAACAAAGAACGCGAGCTTGCAGGCAGCTTTTCATTTCCTAGCTCGGGGCATTATTCGCCAAATATCAGTGCAATAATTCATTTATTATATAGCTGTAAATTATTTGTGTCATTTTCAGCTGTTTATAGCTTCAAAATAGGCATTTTATTATCTAAACTTCTGAGCATGCACAAAACGTGACATTCAATGCGCATCCATAATCCACTTTGCCAATTTATTACTTGATATTGTATTGTTTATCAAGTTTCTTTTAGGGTCTCAGGCAAGATTGGCTAGTCCTACATATTGCTTTCTATACAGCTGATTCTTAAAATACATGGTGAAATGGCAAGCAGTGTAGACCCTGATCAGACTGCTCCTCTTTCAGAAGTAGTCTGATCTGGGTCTGCACTGCATATACCATTTTGTCAGAAACTTTGGTGTACGAAAACGTTCTTCATATGGACAACTAAGATTCTGATCAGACTGCGCGGACCCGTAGGCTGATTTGATTCGTCAGAGGGCGCACATGCCAGAGGGTATATATTCTCACGTGGTGGCCTATTTTGTATTTTGATATCGTAATTGTCCCGTTTCTAGAACATGTATAAATAAAAAATCGAAATCGGTGCCATTGAAAACAAAGGACACATAAAAGGACTAAAATCGGTGACTCGGTTTAAATAAGTCTCTTCATTTACAGCTGTGTAGTTTGCGAGTGTCCATACGCCCCAAGAAACGGCTTCAGTGATATTCGATTTTCAAAGGAACTAACCAAAACGGGGGTTCAATATCCGAAAGGAAACAAAAACCGCATGTAGGACCTCGATGGATCCGACCACAGACATTTTTAACCCTAGTCCTGCTGAATCCGGATACAGTGTAGATCCAGATCAGTTGGCAAACACTGTAGATCCAGATCAGTTGGCTTCTGAAGAAGCAAACTGACCTGGATCTGCACTGTTTGCCATTAAGTATGCACATTTATATCAACAACCTCGGTCAAGTAATCTGATTGGTGAAAATTGGAAGTTGGCGGGGCATCATAATTTATTCAGCATGACAAGGGTTAATGAGGAGTCAACCTGATTCAGGTTGAGGAAGAAGTCGGCGTTAGTCCTTTTTCGTACATGTTCTTAACCCTCCTGAACCCGGATATACCCTGCCTTTGCAAACAGTGTAGATCCAGATCTGGATCTGCACTGTTTGCCATTACCTATGTGAATTTATAGAAATAATTGGGATCAAGTAATCTGATTGTCAGAAAATTAGAAGTGGGCGTGGTAATTAACTTGGTAATATTTCCTCCATTTGAACAAGGGGAGTTATTTGTGTGAGTTCCTGTTAGCCTTCTTGCTCACAAAAGTCTTCTCTAAAAGATGTGAATTTGCTCCTGAGGGGTGCAAATTCAATCGTTTTAGACTAGACCCTTTATATTGACAGAGTAAACCACCCCCTCCACACACACACCTCTTGAAAGTGTATCAATTCCCCTTAACCCTTGTCATGCTGAATAAATTAAAATGCCCTGCCCATTGCTAATTTTCTGCCAATCAGATTGCTTGATCCAGGCTTTTACTACAAAATAACTTAATGACAAACAGTGCAAATCCAGATCAGTTGGCTTTTTCTACACTGTTTGAAAAAGCAGGGTTAAGTTCGAAACTTTCATTGATTTCTCGCTAAAGTGCCTAAATTAAATCCGTCTGATTGAAAGGTAGACAGCAGTGTAAACAACTGAGTCGCGGAAGAAACCGTTTCTAGCGGTTTCTTTTTTTTTTTTTTTTTTTACTCTACGTTGTTTGACTCGTGAATGTCGCCGAAATAACATTAAATTTAATTTTGTCCAATAAATGTTAATTATATGTTCTTTCTGTTGGCATTCAGTGTGTCCTGAGTAACACGAAAATAGAATAATGCAAGCTGGTGGTCTTTAGAGCTCGGATACGACTAATCTGATGTACAACGTCAGACAGCTACCGTTTAAGCGGTGAAAAAAAAGTGGTGTCTTTGATCAAAGCACTGACAGCACTGGTGGGTCGATTGTCTCGGAGTCTCGGCTAGAAAAATGGTCCTGAGCGGGGACTTAAGACAGTTTCATTTAACCCTTAACATCCTTTAATTCAAGCAAACAGTACAGACCCCAATCAGACGCCGCGTTCTGCTGATCTGGGTCTGCACTGTTTGCAAATGTCCCAGTCCATTCTTTACAGATAAACTTCTATCAACAGCACGCTGACGTCACAACGCTTAGAAATAGCCGGTACCTGGATTTTGTCTTACATGCGGTTTGACGATACATTTTGTGTAACCACGTGGACAACAACCTTAAGGGAAGTTTAGCGTTTGAATACTGTGGATCGATAGGGATCAGTCGACCAAAAAGGACAGCTGCCGATAGTACATACCCTTTTTTTTTTTTTTTTTTTTTTTTTTTTGTTTTGTTTGTTTTTTGGGGGTTTTTTTGGAAAAGGATCTGATTTTTATACGTAAGTAGGCGGTAAGCCAGGATTCAGTCCAGATTATGACTCAAACACTGGAATGGAATACAAATGCAACTATGATGGCCAGTATGACTGTTAATCATAAAATTAAAAAAAAAAAAAAAAAAAAAAAATAGAGAGAAAAAAAGAAAACGAAAAGAAAAGAAATATGTATGCCTGCCACAGGGATCGAAGCCACGACCCTCTACATGTACTTACAAACCGGACGAGTGGTGTTCCTTTTTTATCTCCCTGATCGAGCTCTTTTCGGCTAGAGATTGATAAAGTGCCTTGAAGTCCCCATATTCCTCAATAATATACATTTTTTTATCCAAGAAAGGTTTAATAAATTGATATGTAATACTAATACTTCATTAAATGTGGCATCTGACAGTCTGTAAAATTTTAATTAGTCTCTCGTTTTTGAGCTGGATCAAAAATGAGATCATTTTTATCGTATCTCTGCATTAATGTTGGCAACATTAATTCAGAGATACGATAAAAAATCATTTCATTCAAGAACGAGATACTAACTGAAATTTTACAGGCTGTCCCGTGCCACATTTTATGATTGTATTAATACCATATATAAATTATATGAAACCTTTCTTGGAAAATAAAATGTCTATTTTGAGGAATACGGAGACTTTAATGGAAACCTAACATTCAGAAAAAATGTCTCACCTTTACACCAGGATGTACAGTTTGATTGGTGTTCCTCAGTGAAGCACATTCGGAAGAAATCGGAGCACTTGTAACATATCGTCAAGTCAGGATGGCAAAAATGCACACCTTCCATGCATAAGGTGACCCCGCATATCCAAACTGGTGAAGTCAACTTCACCAGGCAGTTCAACAACAGCAGGAAGAAAATCCATACTGAAATAATTAAATTTGATATATATACCCCTGTGAAACCTGTTATACTCTATAAAAATGGGGTTTAAGGGGGGTCAAAATTATATAGGTATGTTTTCGTGATGATTTTTTTGTATTTCGTGACTGTGGCATTTCCTAGGTTTCTTCACTTATATTTCAGGACTATGGCAGTTGAACCTTTCAAAATTCTGAACAATATATGCCCTCCAGTATTATCTAACCTGAATAGATTTAAGAAAAAATTCAACATATAACTTGCGATATAATGGTATTTTGCAGATATCACAGATCCGCACAATGAAATTTAGAAATAAATGTTCTAGGCATGCTCCAGCAGTACTATGGAACAACTGACCTGGTTAGGCTAAGAGAAAATTCAACATATAACTTTCGATACAATGATATGTTGCAGATAACACAGATCCCCACAGTGAAATTTGGAAATAAAAGTTCCAGGTATACTCCAGCATTACTATGGAACAACTTCAAGTTGATGTTGTCCTTGGTGCTGTCTGCGGCATGTTATATGCGCTTATTTTTATGTTCACGTTTCTCTTTTAGCGCATTTTGAAATGTTCTATGCCTATATCCTTTTACCCAGTAAGCATTCTTTATAAATCTATAGCGGGCCGTTATCGGCCCGTCAGGGTAGCTGACGGGCCGATAACGGCCCGCTATAGATTTATAAAGAATGCTAGCTGGGTACTGTATCTTTACTTATAGTTTAGAACTATGACACTTGAAAACTTCAAAATTCTGAACAATATATGCCCTCCAGTATCATCTAATCTGGTTAGTTTAAGAAAAAAAATTCAACATACAGTCGAACTTCAATGGCTCGAACATCATTGGGACCATAGAAATTTGTTCGAGATATGGGTAATTCGAGCCACTGAGGGTTAATTATGGCGCAAGGTCAGGAAGCACATGGTGATAAATTAGATAATTTTTTTTCGATCTTCTATATAATAATTGTATGTTGAAATCCGATTCTAATGAGTACACACAACATACAATTTACCTAAATCAGAACATTTACCTAAATATTTGTTTTCTGGACCTATCGGAAGAATTTCATAGGGACTCAAAAATGAGTTCGAATGATCCATGTTAAACGAGCCATCGGTGTTCGAGCTATTGAGGTTTTACTGTATAACTTTCGATATAATGATATTTTACTCATATCACAGATCACATATCAGCAAGATGAAATTTGCAAAGAAACGTTTTTGGAATGCTCCAGCAGTATTATGGAACAACTAGGGAACAACTTCCCTGATGAATTTAGGCAAAGGAGTATATTCAATTAATTAAAAGGTATGAGTATCTCATACCGGAATGGTGAAGACTGTTAAGTGCAATATATGTAGGTACCGTAGTTGTGTCCTTGGTGCTGTCTACCGCTTATTTTTATGTTGATTATTTTTAGCGCATGTTGAAATATTCTATGCTTACATCATTTTGTATTGTTTCATGCTTATATTTGCGTGTGCTTAAGTTTCAGCTTCATTACATTTGACCTGTATCTTATTTATGTTTGTTTATTTTGTAACAAATCCAATTTTCCTACTTGTATAGTTGAGTTGTTCTAAATATGTTTTATTTTCAGTGCATTTTAATTTTGTTATGTAGCCTACCAATCATGTCAAATATATTTAAATGTATCCATACCTCGGGGGGGGGGGGGGGGGGTGGGGGGGGGGGGAGGGTAACTTAGGGGTAATTTTGGTACGGGTGTGCGAGCCAGTATTTCAAAACTTACCCCATTCATATACCTGGCCTTTGAAAAAACGGACCCATTCATATACTTGATCACCCAAAATGTTGACTATTCATATACTGCCCTTTGATTTTTTATACCCATTTTTGCTGGTTGTTACAGTCAATTCATGTAATACCAAGAAGATAAGCAGTCTCGAAAAATCTATGAGCGAAAAATATGTGCATATACCAGGATGTGAGAAAAATGGGGTCTTTCACATAAGAATCCAGAAAAATTAGGCCATTCATATACTTTTTGTTGAAAAAAGGGGGCCAATCATATACCTGGGAGTGCTGAAAAAGGGGGCTATTCGGCACGCACATCCGTACTATGCCATATATAGGAAGTTACTCATCTTCGCCCCCTCCCCCCCCCCCCACCCCCCCCCCCCCCCCCCCCCTCCGAGATCCATACGCTATCTCATGTGTTTTATGATAAAGTATTACTTGTATATTTATAAGTTTGAATTTAGACAGCCAACAGCACAAAATATCCTATGTTAATTGTTATCTCATTATGGATTAAAAAAAAACTCATTATTTTAAGTTACCCTTTTCAACGGTCTCTTTAATACTCTCATACACTACTAGATCAAATATTATAAAAGACGAATATATCCTTTTTCAATATCAAATATACATAATTTAAAAACAATAGAATGACACTATAACAGCTATTTTCCTATTGCATACTTATTAGAAATATTGAACGGCTTTACCTAAACGCAGAGGAAGACATTTGATATATCAGGATCTTCACTGTTTGCTATTTCATCTACATTGGATTACTGCAATGTGAAATTACTTTTTTAATATTCTGAAATAATTACAGTGGCTGTTTGGATCTGTCTGAAATTTTAGGACTTATAAGTTATTAAATTTATTTATCAGTGATTATGAAGTTTGTATGATGGTACAGGTAATCAAACATTTTTTGATAATTAGCATATTTAATCATTTAATAATTATAAAGAGTAATTACATATTTTTATCACTTGAGGTGAAATTAATCAGTTTGTTTTCAAACTTAATTATCAAGTGCAGTCCTTAATTTTCTTTGATTTTCTTTAATCACCATCTTTAAAACTATTGATGATCAATTAATTTTGAAATTAAAGGTTATGTTTTTAATCTTTTTAATCACTGGCACTATTCACTTTTTATCCCCAGTTACAATATGCCTTGTTATATAAGGGGACAGATTTTTTGTTCCATCATTGCATTCGCAAAAATGGAATTCATTACAAGTAATAAAGGCTCTAGGAAACTCTGCTATGCAGGGCATGCGTATACGAAAAAGAATCAGTCCAAGACAACCGTCAGATGGGAATGTACTCAACGCAGTGCCAGACAATGCAAAGGTGCACTCGTAACAGATCTTGCAGTAAGTAATTTAATGATTATTACTAAAAACACTTACATTATTGAACAATTTTCACAAAAACAAATGTTTGAAATTTTTCACAAAAAAAAACAACAAATGTTTGAATACGAATTTAATATGCAAAATTGAACATATTTGAAAGAAGATTCAATTTAGCTTGACAAAGATTTACAATATAGAGCACTGAAATCGATAAGCTCATCTCATCTACCATTCGAGTACCTTTCCTATGGCAGTAATCAGCAAGGGGGATTTTGTCCGAAGGGGATTTTGTCCACCTTATGGAGGGGATTTTGTCCACCTTGTAAAAATCACGAGGGGGATTATGTCCATCCTGTAAAAAGTTTCAAAGGGGATTATGTCCACCTTGTAAAAAACATGAAGGGGATTTCGTCCACCTATGCAAAAATGAGCAGAGAGGATTTTGTCCGGAGGGGATATTGTCCGGATACCGCATGTTGAATAGAGCTTGCACATCAGAGAAAAAATGTATGCACATGCTGATCTGGAACTACAATGGTTGCACGTCATATTTAATGCTGCTTTTATTTGGATAGACTCGTGTTATTCACAGATTTAGAGAACAACGTTTGAGAGAGAGAGCCACACCCTCATTCAGTTTTTATAGTCAAATTTATTTTGTACACGCACGCACTTAGATGAAGCCATGATTATGAACCATGTACTTTAGTCCTTATTTATGTACAGGAATCTAAAATGAGCAAATCGTGTCAATTAAAGTGCTAGTTTATGCAAAAAGATCAAATGTTGGATTTGATTCTGTTTGTGCAATTAAAATTGCACATAAGCATGTACTGTATGTCAATTATGTAAAAAGTGATTTCGTTGTTTTCTTTCGTCAAGATAAGGACAGAATTGGCATTCATTAGCAGTAATTGTTCTTAAGAAAACATCGCAGGAGTGGCCGCGCATTTAGGTATTTTTCTTGTATCCCGACAATGCATTTTTGTTTCTTCATTAAACAAACAAAAAACAAGTAATTAAGCAGTTTGTAGTTTTCCTATGGTCAAAAGTAATTATATCAAATTTTCATTAAAGCTTCAATAAGTTGCCAAATAAAAACATAATTTGACATAAACAAAAATTAAATAAGTAAGTTTATACTATTATAAATATATATCTTTGTTTTCCTTTTTGAAGCTAAATAATAAAATAATTTATTCAATATTTTACTACATAACTATAGATATTAAATAGATCTATCGAATGAGAGGTTATAGCGAACGGAGAAATTTTAAAATATATGACTTTTGGGCGATTGAATCAAGGCTATTTTTCATTTTTGTTGTAAAATACAAAGACTTAATAAGGAAAAACCCTTGTAGCATTCATTACAATCTGGGCCATTTTAAAAATTTATTTTATTTCCAAAAAATTGGTATCAAATTGAAGCAGATACATTTTTCCATCTATTGCGAGGTTATAATAATATCTTCTATTATTGAAAATAAATGATATTATTAGTTAAATGATGGGCTCCTATATAATTCTATACATTTCCACACTATTACCTGTCTGAGAACTAGTGACAGGCTGTGACGTCACCGAAGGGACCGATTGGTGCGGATTAGTACCTGTAGTACGAGAATTCCTGCATATGTCAGGGAAATCCCTAGTTAAAAATAGACTTGAAGTGTGAAAAACCCTTTCTAAAAATAATTTAACCGCTGAACATCAAAATAATTTGTTAAATGTAAAATTCTTCATGGTAGTAAAGGTCGTTGTTACCAATAGACAATAATCTATAAAAATCTGTTTTGGCGCCTCGTTTAAGAAATCTCAAAGCATATCGGTAGTGAAAGGGGAATCCAATATTATACCATGCGTCTAGTAATTTCGAATTGAAGCTATATTAGAGCTATTTATAGAGTGTGTATATGATCAAACCACACGGCCTGGTAATGATTCCTATTCAGAATTTAATTATATAGACCTATAGTATGTTATAGAGAGTACTGTCTTGTAAAATTAACATTTCCTATTTAGAGGTTATACAGACCTATAGTTTATTCTTTAGCCTACTATAGGGCTATATAAACACCAAATAGGAACTGTTACCAGGCCCTCAGGACCAACATGTGTATATGTGTGTAATCTATTAAAATCACACCTACAAGAATTAGTTAGTTAAATATATGACTTACTTTTATCCATCGCTACACGAAAACAATAGTAAAAATATCCAAACAATTACAACGCAGTTTGTATCTGAAATAATTTAATATTATGTGGGCTTGCAATCAGTGTCGTAAGTGATAAAAATAACTCTCTATATTTTTAGCCCTAACATCGAATCGTTCTCATAGCGTCCCAAATCTCTTCATCAATGAATATATTTTTCGTATTTAAATAGCTGTCAAGTTTTGGCATAAACAGTGATGCTAAATAAATATTTTGAGAGAACACTTTAAGACAGATCAGCCAATAAATTGAGGAACAGGTTGAGAGAGATCAGCGACTTAAATTAGACGCCTGGTGCGAAATTTACTAAGCAGTCTAATGGTAGTAGCGAAATTCCCACGGCTGACGTAAACGTTCTATATTTAACTTAGTATTGACGGCCTTGAAAATAAGCAGATGCATGTTGACAGATATTTATACAAATAAAACACAGCAGAATACTGCTGTCAGATTAACAGAATCTACAAAAAATATTTTAGATCTACTTTTAGATCTACTTTCTATTTCGGTGTTGCTTAACATGCATAAAGATGCTAATGTACGTAATTACTTATTCGAATTCATATTTGTTCTAGAGTTTAACTATTTAAGAGGTCACAGAAAAAAAAGCTGTATCATTGTCCTAAAGATTCATATTCCCTTATATAATTCACAATTTATTTATCAATTAATGCAGTTTGTATGTATTTGCAGTACCACGTCTAAACATTTCTGTAAAACATAACTTGAAGGGCAACATACGTCATTTATATCTGTTTGCATTACGAAAACAAGCCTATATAATTTAGACCCCTTAAACCCCACTTTTATATAGTAAAACTGGGGTTTACAGAGGTATGCATTATTTTTTCTTATTTCTGCTCAAAAATATAGATTGTGGGTACTCGTTAGAACCGCCTCACCGAGGCGGTTCTAACAAGTACCCACAATCTATGTTTTGATCAGAAATATGAAAAAAATATCAGTTTTTGGGGATAAAATTTTCTATATATTTGAATAGGCGTGTTTTCGTAATGTTTATTTTATATCTTACTGATCACACTGATCTTGACTGTACTGCTGTTCTTGATATAAAGACTGTTCGTAAAGTAATCTCCCAAATACGTCGACTGTGCTTCGCGCTGCATATAGAGAGATATAAGAGGCTTTCTCTGGTGCCACATAGAAAGAGAAGTAAAAAAGACTTGACTCACATTTTATGGGACATCGATTTTGTATATAAATGGAAGCCGTGGTTCACCTTAGCTACTAAGTGTTCTTATTCTTAAGGGTGTAAAATAGGGAGGTGGACATTCATCATTTTCTTGCGTGTGAAAATAGAAAAAAAAAAACAGGAAGCCCGAATTCCTTAAAGACATAGGCAAAATGAGGCCAAAAATGGTACCACTCACTAATGATTTTATTACCCCTACTTAGGTGCCATGCAAGGTAGCTCAAAGACATGTCCTAAAGATGTGATTATGAATTACCAGCAGGGGATAGTAAAGTGGCCTCATGAGGGGTAATCAATATTTTTGAGGGGATAACAGATAGTTTGGAAAATTGACTTACTTGGAGAGCAGATTTAAATGGTTTGTTTATTTACTAATTTGTTTCTTTCAAACTAACAATATTTATTTAATTCTATTTTTTTTTTTTTTTTTTTTTTTTTTATTTAAGAGGCCTCTTAAGGACCATAAATATTTTGAAGGAACAATACATGGTTTGGAAAATTGATAAATTTGGAGGGAAGATTGGATTTTTTTTTAATTAATACATTTTTTTCCTTCATTGTGAAATTGTTTATTTTATTTATTTATTTATTTATTTATTTATTTTTCATGTATTTAAGTTGTTATAAACATTTCGGGGATAACAAATATTTTGAAAACAACAAAAAAAAAAAAAAAAAAAAGGCGAACAATTGTTTTCATTATTAGGTTTGTTTCTTTCAATGTTAAAGTATTTATTTATTTTTATGTTTTCATTTATATCTGTAGTGGCCTTCCACAGGGTTATAAATATTTTTAGAGATACCAAATATTTGTGTTATTTTTTTCTTCTTATTCTTTCTTTAAAGTGTCTTTTGTATTATTGTTTTTTGTTTTGCATATTAATTGAATATTGTAAATTTATTTGTTTTTATGTATTTATTTATATACATGCTCATTGAAGACTAAAATAAACCTGCGCAGGTTTTTTAGTCTGATCTGAGTCTTCACTGGGTGTAAATGCCTTTTTGTAGAATTGCTGTGCTCTATTTTTTTGTGTGTGTTATTCATTAGTGCGAAAAATGTCTCAATAAATGGAACTGTGCAAAATTCTAATTTGGATTTATTCTGCAGTGGATTATATAATTATAAGGAATGTGATCAATATTTTCATAAAATTATTATTAAAATTCTAAAATGGCCACTGGACAGTTCATGTTTCGGGTTTAATAATGGAGGGTAATAATGCAGAGCACATCATACAAAATAGAAAGTATGCCCAGTGAAGACTCAGATCAGTCTGCACTTCCATAGTCTGCTTAGTCTTCTGATCAGATGTGCAGATTGGTGTGACTCTCCACTCAGCCCACAGGTAATTTTGTAGGACAATTGCTGTGCGCTGGCTCATATGATATTATCTATGGAACAGATAAATAAGTCAGTACTAAATTCCCCATTATTATATTCCCCCTTTTGAGCCTCTACCTGTTTATCTTTCATTGACAGAATACCTAGTTTTATTGCTCCCAGTCCCTTATCAGAAATAAGACTAATGACCAAGACTCATCAGATTTTTATGTCTTTAAGTTCATTCATTTTAAACTGCTTGAAGCAATAATCAATCTGAAAGAATCTGATGCCTTTGGAAAGAAAACAAAAACAAACAAACAAACAAAAAACACAGACGATCGAAAATCAGAGGCTCAGTTTTATTAAATCCTATAATTTGTTACTGACCGTGCCAGAGCGGTACTTTCGTTGTAGTATTTTTTGTAAAATATTCTTTAGTGTTTCACTTACAAATGTGTTCTTTTAACAATTATGTAAAATAAAAATCAAAAAGGAACACATTACAGATACACAATGTTCGTTTCGGTTTTATTGAGACTCTTCATATTTAATAATGAAATTTGCAACATTGCTTACGCCCTCTAGCGTATATATGAGCAAAACTCATTTTCAAAGATACCACAATGGGCTCAATGATCCCAAAGACAATTAAAATATGATCTGCATGATGGTGAAGTACAGGTAGACCTTCTACCACCGCCACACTACAGAAAAGTTTAAGATGTATTCAGCCAACTCTACTTGCCATTTGTTCTTTTTGTGGCAGTTTAATTGTATTGCCTTTCTTTGATGTTGAGAACTTGGACGTTGATCTGACTGTATCAGTTCCTGCGCTCACGTTATAGCTCACCTGAGCCGAAGGCTCGTGAGGTAAGTTTATAGTATTGGCTTCGTCCGTCGTCGTTCACACATTGAAACAAGGTTATTCCTAAGACCGGTAGGCAAATCTGAATCAAACTTAATATGAAGCATTTTTTTGGGAATGGGGTATTGCTTGTATATTGGTTTAAGGCAGGTCCTTCAAAAACTCTGGTTGCTATGGCAACCGAAAGACCCATCGGCTTAAAATGGGCTAAACGGTGTCGCAAATCTTTCTCGGCTATTTTGTTTGGATCTTCTTTGAACTTGAATGCAACCAGACCATACAAAAAGTCTCGAACGAGTTCGAATTTTGGCCAGATCAGAATACACACTTCAGAGTTATGTGCCTTTGAGTTGAGAAAAAAAAATCCCGTATGGTTATACTTGTAAAGAAGAATATCTCTAGGAGCAGTAGGTTAATCTGAATGAAACTTGATATGTAGCATTGTCGGAATAGAGGATTGTTTGCATATTGGTTTCATGCAGGTCCTTCCAAAAACTCTGGTTACTTAGGCAACCGAAAAGTTCTACTGATTTATAATGGGGAAGTCTTTTACTTTTTCACTGCCATGTTTTGATCGGATTTGATCGGATCTTCTTCAAATTTGCAGGCAACCAGGACAGTCATAAAGTCTTCAGCGAGTTCGAATTTCAGCCACGTCAGACTGCTCACTTAAGAGTTATATGCCCTTATTTAAGAAATAATTCCCCCTATGGTTACATTATAACAAAGACCAGTAGGCTAGTAATGTTGAGATGGGGGATGATTGCTGATTGGTTTGAGGCAGGTCCTTCCAAAACTGGTTGTTATAGCAATTAAAATGTCCTGTTGACTTATAATAGGAAAACGGTGTTTCCAAATTTTCTTGACCATTTTTGATCTGATATTCTTTATAGGAGTTATGCCCCTTGTAAAGACTGATAATGAAATCTTCTAAGCACGTTATCTCATAACTATTTGAGTAAGGGACTTGAAAACTCGGAGAGCTTATTGGAGATAATAAGTAAATCCCCTGATTAACTTTTAAAACAAACTGATTAATTTTGTCAGCGTTATGCCCCTTTTGAACTTTGGCATTTTGTATTGACAAGCATATAGTTGGGGACATAGTGTTTTACTAACAAATTTCAGAGTTATGTATGTTGAGCTTAGAACCAATATAGTTTCATTTGGGAAAGCAGTACCTCCAACTTTCCAGCCATTTATAGCTCTAATAAGAAGGCTCTTAACGCCTACCATCACGAAAACATACCTATATAATTCTGACCCCCTTAAACCCCACTTTTATATAGTAAAACTGGGGTTTACAGGGGGATACATTATTTTTCTTATTTCTGCTCAAAAACATAGATCGTGGTACTCGTTAGAACCGCCTTGGCGAGGCGGTTCTAACGAGTACCCACAATCTATGTTTTGAACAAAAATATGAAAAATATCAGTATTTTTCATCGGAAAATTTTCCTTTTTTGGTGGTCAGATTTTCAGTATATTAGGATAGGCATGTTTTCGTAATGATTACATCAAAAACAAAGATCTGCCGACATATCATTTTTTTTTCTGTTGATCGGTAGATGATGATCATTTAATCGGGCGACAGCAGCTATTACATTTGAAGTATACATTATTGGTGGCCTGCGTTAATATCAAATCTTTCAGCATCAGGTATCGGACGGCAGGCGAGTAATACACTCGGCCAATTGTTACAAATACAGCCATATCGAGCAATTCATGTTTGAGTTATTTACTCCATGAGTACTAAAAGCCCCTATTTGCAGCTTTTAAGTAATAAATTAAATGAAAGAAGTAGCCAGGTAAAGTAAATAAGTAAACTCAGGAACTGATGCAATCAGATCCAAATGAAACCCCCAACACCAAATGGAAAGACAGTCGAATGCAACTAAGCAACCATAAAATGAACAAATGGCAAACAGAGTTGGCAACTCTTTTCCAACAAGGTGGCAACTCTGTTGCCCAAACTTAACTGGATATACTGGATAATCTTGAACTTACATGAATGTTAAAAGAAAAACATTAGAAAATGAAACACTGCATAACACTTACAAAAAAGAACCATAATGAATGCACCGCTTTGGAACGGACAGTAATCTTCTAAGATTGATTCACGTGAGCGAGCGTTGTTCATTGGTCTACTTGTTTACTTTTATTAAGTCTCTTCATTTGCACACACTTGACTACAGTCGACTCTCGTTATCTCGAATTCCAAGGGGCTCACTGAAATACTTCGAGATATCCGTACCTCGACATATCAGAGTTGAGAGAGTGAGGAAAACAATAAATTGAAATATCGCATTTAACAAATGAATGTGTAATTTGACTCCTGAAGTTAGAAATATATATATATATATATAATGTGGAAAAGAGGAGAAATTGCTCCTTAGGAGCAATTTCTCCTCTTTTCCACATTTTTTGTTACCTGTTGTCATAGTTTCATGTTAAAACTGGGACCAGATTTTCACTTAGATATAAGCGGTAATTCGAAATAAGCGAGTTCGAGATAACAAGGTTCGACTGTAATTGATTGGTTGATTGATGTTTATTCGATAAAATCAACAAACAATTTACACAACATTAAAGCACTAAGAATATATCACAAAGCATCAAAAAAATTTGATAGAGGTCCCTAAATTTACGAGATCCAGTATCAAATAACTTCCAAGAGGTAGGAATTTAAGCTTGCTATCCGAGGTAAATGCAATATTTGTGAAAATGTATTAGTTGGCTACCTTTTAGGATCAGAACAAGTTTCACCATCAATATCCAATATTATGTTACACGAATTATTGTCGTTTGAGTAAAAACCAAGGTTTTTAACTGCTGCCAAAGTTTTTGTCATCAATTTTGTTAGCCAAATACTCTGATTTTGATAGCCTAGTTTCTTTTTCAATTTTATTCCGAAGTTGGCAGTAAGCCTAATACGATCTGGGATTCCTTGTTTTATCTGAAATTTTTTAGCCACTCATCCCTTTTTGAATACACTGCAAAATATCTGATTTCATCCAAGATTCAGTTGTTTAATTCAATCCAACCTCTTTTGTAGGTGCAACAACATGTAAACCGAATGAAAGCTTGAAACTGATGTGATAAATTGGATCAGCAAATATCAAATTAAGTTTGGTCTGTTCCAAGCATTTTTATAGATTGTACATTTGCTCTGAAACGAGTGCTACTCGGATATGGCGCCAAACGGTCGTACCTGCTAGTAGTAAGGGAAATACAGGTAGAGCTGTGAGTTCTGGTTCCAGTGCTATTGTTCTAGGTTCTATTGTTAACAGTCTATTGTTTAAAGGAATGTGTGAAAATATTTTAATCCTTTGTTCAACAATGGCGTGTTTTCTTAGCATGTAGATGTGATATTTCAATATTGATACGGAGCCTGTTGCTTTGTTTATTCCTTGTACGTGTGAAATGTAAATAATCTTTTCAAAATGCCGGAAAAGGGTGTTCGGATGAATTGGTCTATTACAATGAAAAGAATTTATCAAATAAAGGGGAACATTCTGAACATCTCCGTGTTATTGTATCACGGATCCCGTGAGATGTTCTTTTACATTTCAGACCAGCACCGACTCTGACTACGCGTTTCAGTACATACACATTAAAATAAGCAATGTCTAGAGATGATTCAGAGGCTGCAGTTGGGGAGAGCTTGTTAACAAGGGATCGGCCAAGTGCACCAGACCAAACGTCCATTCAGCCAGTAGCGGTGAGCGACTGGAGCTGGTGCGGGGCCCGCGTCCCGAAGAATCAGGTGACATATTTGACTCAGGTTGTTCTGGTGTACGGCATCATCGCTGTCTCGCTGTCGCAACTCATTCTGCAGTCATCAGATAGGGAGCTGTGGCTTATTCTTCTAAGTACGTCTGTCGGGTACGTTTTACCGTCACCAAGACTCAAGTTTGTAAAACCTAAGATATCCGTTACGTCAGCCGCAGCCACTGCAACAACAACGACAACAGCAACATCGTCGTCATTGCCGTTCCCGTTGTCGCCGGTTAACTTCACAGACACCCATGAGACACCAGGTGGAAGCAGTCGTAGTGATTCGGGTAGGGTAGCATAGAAATATAGACTGATCGAAGCATACATGCACATAGATCCGGCGTATTTACATATTGTACTAAGCAGAAATGGGTGAGGCAAAAGAAAACTATTTAGCCAAAATATACACCGATCCCAGTCATCCAGGTTGTTTTTCCGGGCCAGCGAAACTAAAACAGATCGTAGACCAGGAGGGCAAATTCAAAATAAGTAGAAAAGAGATAATTTCGTTCCTCGAGAAACAGGACTCGTACACCGTAAACAGACCTGTAAGACGCACTTTTCGCCGGGGACACATAGTAACTCGTGGAATAAGGGATCAGTATGATCTGGATTTAATTGACATGGGTAGACTTTCTAAGTATAATGACAACGTTAAGTTTCTGCTGACGGCCATCGATGCTTTCAGTCGTGTTGCCATGGTGAAACCACTGAAGGATAAAAAAGCAGATACCGTCCTCGAAGCGCTGAAACTGATGTTGGGCGGACAAAATAGATGCAGAGCAGCTCGTACGGACTTCGGAGCGGAATTTAAAAATGAAAAAGTCAAAGAATTCTTCGAACGTAATAACATTAAGCACTTTTTCGCCCACCCGCCATTAAAGGCCCAGATAGTAGAACGCTTTAATCAGAGTCTTAAACAAATGATATACAGGTATCTGCACAGTCGAAACACATATCGCTACATAGACAAGTTAGCGCAGATAGTTCACAGCTACAACCACAGACCACACCGATCTCTCGGTCCGCTTAGTCCAAGCCAGGTTACTAAAGCTAACGAGATTGCCTTGTGGAACGAATTATATATAAACCGACCCTACAAGAGAAAACGCCTCGCACATAAAAATACAAAGCCTAGTGACGGCGACAGCAGCAGCAACAACAACAACAGCAACAGCAACAGCAGCAGCAATAATACTAATGGTCTTGTTAATAAACTGAGACCGGCAGCTAAATTCACGCTAAGGAACGGGGATCTTGTCAGTGTGAGTTTCAGCAGACACGCGTTTGAACGCAGTTTCAATCAGCGCTTTTCAGAAGAAGTGTTTCGCATTCGGCAGCGTGTTATGCGAGATAACATACCTACGTATTTGCTAGCTGATCTAAAAGGGCAAGTAATACGCGGTTTCTTCTACGGCCCTGAACTCCAGCGGGTCTTGCAGTCAGACGAAAAATTATTTAAAGTGGAGAAAATTCTTAAACGCAGAGGCAAAGGCAAAAACCGCGAAGTTCTCGTGCGCTGGCTGGGTTACGGGCCGTCATTTGACCAGTGGATTCCATTTAGCTCCCTTGAGTCGATTTGAAATAGATCTTCTGTGCGCCAAGATGAACCTCGACCGAGACATTTATGCTGAAATTAGGAGCTTTGAATCTGCCCAATTCTTTCCAAATAACAAGGCAGCTTTCTTCTTGGTGCAGTTCGATCGAGAGCTTCGATTTGAAGGCCTATGGGAGCTTGCTCTGCGGGCCATAAATATAGATTGTCCTTCAGAAGACCGCCCTCGTTTCGCTGGACAAAATATGTACATTTACACAAACATTATTGACTTTTCTTTCGTTGGTGGTAGTTTGAAACAACTTTTAAAATGTGTAGGCCTGGGGCGAGCCATACATTCGGGTAATCGGATTATCTACCAGATGAGTGAAGCTGACAAAAGTTGTTGTTGCTGCTATTATAAACGTATAACAACACCTCATTGTTTGTGTGTTGAAATACGCATTGAAGATGACAATGGTAAACTGATCGATTTCCCGATTGGCTGTAAGGTCAGTCTATCCTTGCACTTCAGACGAACCAGTTAGTAGAAATCGCCGAGAAGTATGAAGAATGAGTGAAAAGGCATCGAATTTATACGTGCCTGATTATCGAGCGTGGGAGAATTTTTACGAGCAAAAAGCTAAGAGAGACCAAAAGGTTGGTTTCGGTTTCGAGACAGAAAGCGAGGCTTTGAAACAGCAACAGCAGGAAGTTGTAGTGAATACAGAACGCGCCTGCGACCTGAAACAAACAGAGCCCAAAATAATAAGCGTCGTCAGTCCGACAGAACAAACAGTCCTACAGGCCGCCAATGTTATGAAAAAGGCGGGTGCAAAGGCGAAAACCAAGTGCTCAGGAAAGAAAAAGGCCAAAGGAACTCGATCAAAGAAAGTTAAGAGTCAAAGGAAGAAGAAAGGCCAAGGGGAAAAGTCGGCATTTAGTTATCGCACACTTGGGGACATATTCAGTAAACGCAAATAGCGGCTCGTTGAAGGCGGCAGCCAAGGTGACATATTCATTTATAAGTATGTCCGTCTTTTCGCCGGATAGTGGAAGTGACGTTGCACCACCTGGGCTGGATTTATTCAGTCTACCACCAAATCAGGTGGCCATTTTGAAGCAGTATTACGAAGATGTAAGGCCGATTTCACAGTATCATGGACTAAATCCGCTCTCATTTGAGGTGAATTTGCAGGGTGATGTGTATACGGATTTGTCGAAAAGCAAGCTCTATCTGAAGGTCCGTATTCTGAATGCCAACGGAAGCAGACTAGGCCCAGACGATCAGGTGACCCCGGTCAACTTGATGTTTCACGCTTTGTTTTCGGAGATAGACGTGCGAATGAACGGTAATCTGGTTCATAGCTCGGGAAATATGTATCCGTATGTAGCATATCTTCACACTTTGATGCATGAGAGTGAAAGTGCGAAAAAATCAAGGCTCACGGAACAGCTGTACTATCCAGACACTGCCGGTTTCTTTGACGAAACTAGCCCAAACAGTGGTAATTTCGGCCTTTTTACGAGAAATCAGTATGCCAAGTCATCAAAATTAATCGAACTCTCTGGTACCCTACTCAGCGATTGCTTGATGCTCAACAGATACCTGATAAACGGCGTAAAACTTGGTATCAACTTGAAAAGGACCTCTCCAAAGTTCTGTCTCATGAGTGCTGATGATACGGCATCGGCTGCGGAAAATTATCAGGTCGTAATTGAAGATGCGTTCCTTCGGCTGTATAGACTTAAAGTTAATCCCGCTATACTCGTAGCTCACAGCAAGCTCTTGAAAACGATGACGGCAAAATACCCATACACTAAAAGAAGCATCAAGTGTTGTAATGTGCCCCCTAATCAGACGGTGTTTCACTGGGATCATATAACCGAGTCGCCGTTGCCGAAATTTGTGATTGTTGCCTTCTGCACCAATCAGGCTGTGGCCGGTTCATATAAACACAACCCATGGAACTTTATAAATGGGGATGTTCGAAAAATTTCCTTGCACATAAATGGGGTGTCCGTTCCGGCGGATCCAATCGACGTCTTCTATGACAACGAAGAAACAGAAGGCGAACGCTCTTTGCAGGTGTTTGACCGGTTTTTCGACAGTATGACAAGTCGGGGTCTGAACGTTAAACGAGAAGACGTTAGAAAGGGATACTCAGTCTATATTTTCAACTTGGATCCGGACTTTAGTGAAAATACTCAGTTTCCACTCCTAAAGAGCGGGGAAATGTCCCTAAATGTAAGACTAGGTACGCCTTTGACTGAAGGCGCTACGTGCATTTTGTTTGCCGAACGATTCGGAATGCTGGAACTGGACGAGACTCGCAACGTTACTGTTACTTAGACTTAAATAGCTACACACCCAGAAAACTCACAACGTCGTGTGAACGTTGTCGCGCGTACTGCGACATTGCAGTGGCGTTGAAACGACGTTGTTTCATGGCGTGGTGTTTTACTGGAAATACACAGGCGATATGTTCTTTATGTACTACAGACAAAATATATACCCGAGTACTTAAATAAATCTCAATGCGAGAAAAGGACTTTTACACTATATGCGAACAGCGAATGCCCATCCATATCTGACTGCGCATCCACGTAGGCCTTCTCGGTTCATCGATATTTTCTGCAGTATCAAATGATTCCTTTCGACAGACCGCGCGGATGCACATGCTGATCTGGGCCTATGCTGTTCATATACGGCATGAAGGTCTTTTTTTCTGTGCGAAACAGAACTGGAAAATTTATCTTTTTGTAGGATCATTTACTATGTAGAATGCATGTACTGTTTGTTTTCTTTTCATGACCTATTCAAAATAAAACGTACAAAATTCAACGTCGGTTTTAATTTTGTTATTTATGCCCTTTGCCGTATTTACCCTAGGTATTCGTAGAGACAGGCGTCAGCAAACAGTGTATACCCAGAACAGCTGGGGTGACACTCGATCGGGGTCTACACTATTTACAACTCAGCCAGCAGTATTTATGACGCATCAACAGTGGCGTCATGTGGCGGCTGACCTGGGTCAACACTGTTTGCAGAACCCTGTCTGTCTGTTATTACGGTACATAGAATTACCTTAAGTGTAGATATTTTCACATAACAAAATATCTGACAGGAACATGCAAAAAAAAGAGGAAATTTAGCGCATTTGTTTTCATTACGCTTCTTAAAATGTGATACTCAGAATATCACGCCTCGGGAAAGTTTCCTTTTAAATGTTGATTGGTTTGATCGCCCTATTAAAAGAAGCGTTACTGCCAAGGATTATTACAAGGCGACCACGCGTCTGGCCAGTTTGATTATTAGCACTTGATGTGTTTGATTGTTTGGTAAATTTCTGAAAAGAAACGTAAGCTGTAATAATTAGCTATTTATGAATGATTTCTGTCGCGTGTAGTTTTCTCATTGTTTTCTTGTTGTTGCGGGGAATAGATTGAAATTCGATTAAATAAATAATAATAATAATAAATTAAAAGAAAAAAAAAAATCTAGCGCACTCGCAGTTCTTTACAACTTTGCATTTATTGCAACAATGACTTTATAAAAAGATGAAACTTTTCTCAGATACTTAGCACCTGGAGCGACGTAATAATGTGTCATTGTCTTTTATACTAACATTATGTGAGTTTCTAAACAATTTGTTATCATAATAAACAATATTTCTCATAACACCACGATAATAGCTTTAAAGTGTAAAACACTAATCTTATGGCAATGAAAGATTCGGGAATTTCTCTATACTTTGAAATGTTTTCGTAAATCCGAAAGAATTCCTGTTTACGAAAACAACAACATTTGTTTCGCACATATCGACGATATAAAAATCAGACAGACCAACGACTGTCGTTAGGTAGATTGAGAGCATGGTTTGGTGATGTAAAGATATTCATTTCATTTAAAAGAACAAATATGGCAGATTCTGACATGGACTATTTTTCAGACTTACTTGGTTGTGATGTGACAGAGCTGAAACATATTGATGACTTTAGATTGCAAAATGAAATAGCTAGACTAAGCGCTGAAGTCAAAAAGACATTTAAGTGCAATAAATGTGATGCCAAATTTTCGTACGCTAAAACTCTAAACAAACATTTAAAGAATAGTACGTGCTCCAAGACTAACTTTATATGTCAAAACTGCGGTAAGGTTTACAAAAAGGAGGCTTTTCTCGCGAGTCACACGCAGCGCGGAAAATGCATTAGGCCGAGAACATCCAGACAGCCCTCGGAGAATGCAAACAGCATTAAATGTGGCTGTGGAAAATCTTTTTCAAAGCGTAGCAATCTTACGCGGCATTTAAAGGGTTGCAATTCTCTTAAAGGAGATCGAGTATTTGAGTGCAGACTGTGTGCAAAACAATTCTCCAGCGCTAGGACATTAAATTTACACCTAAAGACTCACAAACAAAGTCCCCCGTGTAGTGTGGAGAGATTCTTTGAGTGCGGGCGTTGTTCAAAGAAATTTTCAAGTTCTGCAACATTGAAACTTCACATGAAAAATCATGCCACATCAGAAGCCACGGCGAGTGGCGTGCTTAATGGGGCTGAGCGCTCTAATGGCGGTAATGGTGATAATGATAACGGTGGTGGTGATGGTGGTGGTAGTGATGATGATGATGATGATGATGATGATGATGATGGGAATGTTCAAACCAGATGGCTTTTGTTTCAGGGTTCACTTGTCAGGTATAAATTGAAAGCGCAACAAGCAGAACAACAAGACCTGATGTATTTCTTCTCCAACAGGAGGCGGCAACTGCGGAAAAATGTGCTTAGAGAGCTGCGTCGTTTCAGGCAATTGAAATGGTACGTGGTTGTGAAAATGGTACGGTTCAATGCTGATGGCGAAGTAGTCGACCAGGGAACGCCAGTGTTTCGCTCATTTACGAGACAGGTTCTTGACCCAAACGTAATTGACGATCAAATAAACGAAGCCTATTTTAAGATGCTAAACAGCCTGGACGCTTTCAGACAAGATGGCAGTGGGTGGAACATAAAGACAGTGCTTTATATGGAACAGACGATAGCTAAATATAGTCCCTTACGTGGCTCTTGTACTCTGTATAATCTACCAGAGCCTCTGCAGCGTAAAAGGTGCCTTTTGAATGTAACTGGGCCGCCAGAACTCGACGGGTATTGCTTCAAATACGCCGTGCTCGCCGGGCTATACACTGGCGAAGGTGTTATAGGTCAACTGCCCTGGTCAGACCTTCACCAATACCGTGATGTTTTAGAATTCGACGATGTTGCCGGTTCGGGAAGATACATGCCGATAACAAGTGTGGGAGAGTTTGAGAAGAACAACGCGCTTTCTATCAACATTTACGGGTATGAGGAAGGGGAAGTGTTCCCGGTTTACATTTCAAAACAGTACAAACGACACAAGCACATCAATCTGCTCCTTTTGTGTCCTCAGGGAGAAAATGATAATGGTGACGATTATACTGAAAACGAAGTGGAAAATTTCCAAACTATAGCCGATCATCGCCGGGGCCATTACTGCGTGATCAAGAACATGAGTGGGCTATTAGCATCGCAGGTCAGTGAAACTCGTCACCGGGTGTTCATATGTATGCGATGCTTAACAACAAAGCATTCGGCTGAAAGTCTGTCAGAGCATGAAAGACTATGCTTTCAGGAAGAAGAAACAGAACCAGTGAGGTGTTTTATGCCGTCGTATGAAGAAAAATGGCTAAAATTTAGAAACCTGGGAAAACGAATGAAAGTGAGCTTTGTTATAGTCGCATGTTTTGAATGCTATACGGTCCCATTACTGTCGCATGAAGAGCCGACGTATGGCTATGAAGTGCGCGAAAGACGTCTAGATCCTTGCGCATACTCTTACGTAAGAATTAGTGTGGACAATTCCAAACCAAAAGAACCCGTTTATTATCGCGGAGCTACTCCAGACGATACGATGGACCATTTTCTGTCTGCAATGGCTTCCGAAGAAGACGAAGTATTCTCCATAATGTCCCAAACAGCTCCTATGATCTGGTGTGATGAAAGCCTGGCAAACTTAGAAGCTTCAAACGATATTTGCTTTGTGTGCTTGGACCCCTTCCTACCGAATGAGAGGATAGTGGTGGATCACAGCCATGTCAGTGGTGAGTCTATTTTTCTGCATTACCTCCCTTTCCACGCTATACTTATTACCTCCCTTTTCAGAATAAATTACTACATGTAAAGTGTTGTATGTCACGATTCCTTTAGAAATGCATATTTTTGCATTACCTCCCTTTTCAAGTTTTACTTGTTACCTCCTTTTTCAAAATGAATTACTACATGTTAAGTTGTCTATCAGGATTCCTTTAGAAATTTTCTTTAGATGTTTTATGCTAACTTCTGGTGCGGTATTACCGGTATTTTCAAATAAATTCAATTCTATTCTATTACAGGCAAAGTGAGAGGTCGCTGTCACAATAGCTGCAATTTGCGAATGAAAGAGGCCAGCTTCCTACCAGTTGTGGTTCAGTCACTTTCACAATACGAGGGTCGCTTAATCCTGCAAGCGGTGAGTCGGTTTGGAACAGATTCGGTTACAGTGGTGCCACAAACTTTAGACACTTACGTTTCCATATCCGTGAACCGTTGTAGGTATCTTGACTTCACGAGATTTCTCAAAGCGCCATTAAATGACTTGGTTGGAGTTTTACGTTCCAAGTCTGGAGTGGAAGCCTTCCAGTTTACGAAACAGCATGTACCTCGTGAAGTTCTGGACACCGTTGTAAGAAAGCAGATTTTCTGTTCTGACTATATGGACAGTGAGGAGCGATTAAGCGAACAGGACCTGCCTCCTATGGCCGCATTTTATGACAGAATCAATGATCAACATATTAGCGATTCGGATTACGATCATGCTAAACAACTTTGGGCGTTATTTGAAATGACCACTCAGGACGACTATCTTCGGCATTACCTGACGGTGCAGAGTCTACTGTTTGCTGATGTTCTGGAGAACTTCCGAGACGTAATGATGAGAGAGTATCGCTTGGACATTCTTCATTATTACAGCCTGCCTGGTTTCTGTTGGGACGCATGTCTGTTCCAGTCCGAGGTGACACTAGAACTGCTAACGTGTGAAGAGATGCATGCCGTACTTCTTGATGGGATACGAGGTAATAATAAATAGAAGTAATCAAATAATTGTTGCATGAACATAAACAAATGAATAAATGAATGAATGCAAATATTAGGACCAGCATGCGCATCATTTCCCAGCGAAGACGTATTACTGGTCAAACTACGCGAATGTGCAGGTTGATCTAAGTCTTCTCTGAGCTAACGCCATAAGGTACATTTTCTCACGGTGTAACTCAAATCAATCAATCAATCAATCAATCTTATGTGCCTGCAAACCGAATAATAGTTTACATTGTGTCATTTTGTCATTATTTATTTATTTATTTGCATTCAGGCACACATCAAATGACATAACCGCCTAATCTGTTTTATTATCATTATAACTGCAGGTGGCTGCACTGTCGTTGGAACGCCCAGGCTAGCACAGGCCAACAATGAACAAATGCCCGAAGGTTGTTACGATCCAGAAAAGCCAACCAGTTATATCTACTATCTGGATTTTAATTCCCTGTATCCCAGCATTATGGCAGACTTCCGACTACCAACCTACGGTTTCAAGTGGTTGTCTCAGTTTGAGATCGAACGCTTCGATGTTATGAGTGTACCAGCCGACTCAGATACGGGGTACATACTGGTGTGTGATATTGAGTACCCAGAGGAACTTCATGATTTTCACGACCGTTTTCCCATGGCACCGGAAAATGTAGTTATCGGCGAAGAAGACGTGTCACCGTATACTAAAGATCTGGCCGCCGCATGTAAGGTAAATCTGCATGCGTGTAAAAAGCTGTGTCTGTCTCTGAAACCGAAAACTCGGTATACAGTTCACTACCTAACGCTGCAGTGCTACCTCCGTCACGGGCTGGTTTTGACGCGTATACATAAGGTAATCTCATTCAGACAGTCTCTGTGGTTACAGGATTTCATGAAGTTCACGACGGGAAAGAGGCGCAGTGCGACAAATGAATTTGACAGAATGCTTTATAAAAGCGTTGCTTGCAACGTTTTCGGCAAGAGTATTGAAAACGTCAAACAGAGAATCAACGTAAAAATTGTCACATCAGCAAAGGCACTTCGTCGGCTAGTCAACAAGCCGTCTTTCCAGGCTGTGAGGGTATTCAGTTCTAATATGGCGGCCGTTCAGCTTTTTCGAGATAAAGTTAAGCTGAATAAACCAATAGCAGTTGGTTACAGCGTCCTTGAACTTGCCAAAATGAAGATGTATCAGTTTTGGTACGATGTCGTGCTGGAGGCATTCGAAACCTTTAAAGTATCTCTGCTAATGTCAGACACCGACAGTTTCCTAATTCACTTGGAAAGCGATTCCTCCGAGACAGAAAACAGCGCAGTGGCCGTATTCAAGGAGCACAAGGACAAATTCGACTTTTCGAAGCTTGAAGACGACCACCCACTGAAAGACGACAGAAATGGACAGGTTCCAGGGAAAATGAAGCTGCAGCTGCCCAACGATGTCTGTATGGAAGCAGTTGTGTTATCGTCTAAGTGCTATTCAATTCGGACCGACCGCGGCTCATTATCGGCGATGAAAGGTGCGTCAGGACGCCTCCAGCACGAAATGTACAAAGACTGCATATTAAACGAAAAGTGCTACGTTGGCAGAGTGAGGAGCGTAAAACATTTTGGTCAGTCTCTGTACCATGTCTCAACAGAAAGACGTATGTTATCACCAATTGACACGAAAAGATTTTACTTCTCGGCAAACGAGTCGTTAAGTTACGGCCATTATCGGCTGCGCAATATTGTCAATTGCTGACTGCAAGCGTCTGCATTCGGAGGCATGGTACTAAACGCCACCCCCCGCCCCCCGCACCCCACCCCCCACATCCACACACACACACACCTAAAAAAAGTTAATATTTATTGTAGATATGTAAATGTAACTTTTATACATATATGTATATATATTCATGTATAAATATGTTAAAAACATATGTCGATTATAAACTGTTAATAAGGTCATATCGTGTGATCACGTGCTTATATGCGTTCATGCTCATCTGCTCAGTAAGTCTGTCCATTAAGCCACTTTATCTGTACATCAGTTAAACAATGAATACTTGATTATAGCTATCTACCCTACAGGTACACGCGTGCACGCATGCATGCATACACGCGCGCGCACATGCGCCCTTGAAGTAGATATCTAATCACAAATGCCCCAGATCAGCTGATTAATGGTTGGTCAACAAGGTTAATTGTTGGTTTTATCCGCTTCGCTGACTGGCTCTGGCAAATTGCAAATTCTTATCATTGGTCTGCGACTTTTAACAATAAAACCAGACTGTGAACTGGGCGGGACTTAAGGTGATAGGTATTGTTTGATCCAGTTAAAATAAAGAAAACAAAATCAAAGATCAATTAAGACGTTAATTACATATCTATAACCGAACGACATACAATTACGCACATTTATCATTGCAAAAACAAAGACTGCAACAACAACAACAACAACAACAGCAACAACAACAACTGTTAACCATGTATCCTAATAGAAAAATAGTGGAGAAAAAAAGGAAGTTGTCGCCATCTGGCAGTAAGGCTAAAATAGTAGAGAGGGCAGATGGATCCGTGTTTGCAGAGATCACAGATGCAGATGAAAATTGTGCAAGAATTTCATTTGGAGCCCTGACATTGTTGCATGGACTTATTAGCGCGGTATTATCGGGAAAAAGACTACCATCTCCTGCCAAACCACCTGTGAGAAGACGTCTTGATTTTGACAACATCTTCGTGATAGAGACATTTATAGAAGACGAGGAATGTATTCCTTGTGGACAGAGAAGTCCACTAGTGAAGCTAGACGTGGCACTTCAACCTGGATACTTGCATGACGGTTGGTTGACATCCAAGCAGAAAGATGTCCAGTGGTTGTCGGAATACCAAACAAATATCGTTCGACAACAGCAGCAGCAGCAGCAACAACAACAAAATCAGCAGCAGCAACAACGATTTATATCCGACTATCTTGGTGTTAGTTTTGATGTAGGGGTTGCATCAACGTCATTCATCATATCTCCTACAACGTACGCCGAAATGCAAACTCCTTCTCAAATTCCAGGAATTTTATCTTTGCCGCTAGAAATGATTCATAGAATTATGGACAATTTATCTATTAGAGAGGTTCTTAACGTGACTGAAACGTGTAACTATTTACATTTTGCAATAAACACAGCCGATTTTTGGAGACACCGGCTGCTCAGAGACTTTAATTGTTATAGTTTTAGCATTCGTGCCTGTACAGATGAAACTCTGTGCTCAGAGAATCATACAAGCTGTGTTACTGGGCAGATGACGAGCTATATGAAGAAATGCTTTAGACAGTTGTTCGCTCACATGTCAGACAGTTTTAAATATGTTCTGTTTATCCGTCATTTTTTAGTAGACATTCAACGCTGAAACAACGTCGTTTCAGCGTCAATTCAAAGTTAATGTTTTGGATCGACGTTGAAACGACCTTCTTACAACGTAGTGTGTGTACTGAGTGTACGGATTTGCTTTATTTGTTTGTTTCTTGTTCTCTATAAATCCATGCTAATAAAAAACTATTTATAACAACAAAGATGTTGTCACTTTTTAATAGTCGTGATAAAGAATAATGAAATGTGTCTTTAGTGTCTAAGCAGACAGCGAAGACCTAGAATATGCTGTGCATACGCACAGTCTGATCAGGGCATATCTTTCAATTCGCTTTGCAATATCGATTATTCTGTAAAGTGCGAACGAAGACCGTGTGCTGACTACGCCAATGAGCAGGCTAATCTGGGCCTTTTGGTTGTCTGCCTATACACTAGACATATTTTTTGAACAATAATTCAATTTGATTAGTTTGAACCGAGCAATGAGAAAATGGGTCTCCTCGGATACACAAACAGAGAAGAGTGCATATGTGCCGTGTGGTCAGAGCCATACAATGAATCTGTGTGAGCTCAGCGAAGTCTCTGATCAAACCGCGCGGATGTGCAGCCTGATTTGGGTAGACCACTTTTCCTATGGTGACGTTCATCAAACATACATACTGACGAAAGAAAATGAACAGAGACCGTGACTATACCTGACCCTTGTGAATATGCTTAAAATAAACGAATAAATAATTATAAATTACACATTGGTGTAGTTTTATAATGAAGCCGAAAGAAATTAAACACCGCACACCTTTTTCCCTTCGAAACAGTTTCTTTAACGCTCGGAGAGAGACAAATGTATAAATGCATTAATGTCCAGCGCCCGAAAATGACCTCTCCTGCTGTGTGAGTTAGTAAAATTCATGTACACGTCAGTTTTTGTTACTTCTGTGTTACGTTCTGTCATTGAACACCCGGATCAGATATTGCGCTCCGTCGTATCCGATCTAGAGCTACACGATCTACACAGTCTATAATTTACGACACTATACATTAATGGGTTTACACAATAGGACGATATATGTATATAAATATATTCATATATATATTTATATAACCAGGCATACTGTAAGGTTGTATCATTTTTTTAGGCTTCTTTAAGTAAATTAAATGAACGCTGACCGTATATTTCTTCTTCGTCCATACACAGATATATGAATGAAAGCAGAGATAGTTTGGAAGTACATGTACTTGTATCACTGAAATAATTATCTATTAATAAGCTGTGGTCGTTAGTTACGGATCAGTGATCATCGGATGGTAATCCGCTATGTTCACACCTTTACTTTGAAGATTTGAAAGAACAGGTGTTATCTGGTGTAACTGTCCTGTGGCGCGTGCCCTGGTTTGAAAGCTCATAATGACCGAATAGACAAAAAGGCGCGATATATAAATATTACTCGGCTATTATCATTTCACACGCCGACTTCTTTAATATGCACAGATTCCAGAATTACCCGACCCCTAGATATATCTGTATTACGTACATGACGTTATTCTTAATCATTCCAGACATAAGAAAAAGTGTTTAAGTGAAAGATAGGAAATATTAATTACAAAGTCGATTTGAAATGACCAGGACTTTTTTAAAGTAAGAAGCCTTTATTATTATTTTTATTATTTTTATTATTATTATTATAATGCTTCTGTGGATAATTTGTGGCTATTTATTCATTCATTCATTAATTATTATTATTATTATTATTATTATTATTATTATTATTTCAGCAAACATATTGTCGAGACACACATTAGACCGTGCCAGGGGAAATAAAAATTTGACAGCAAAAGGATTGCGGCTAAAGCCATTCAAAGAACCCTAGAATTTTGGAGGGGGCATAGATACAGTTGAAAGGAAGAAAGTGTATAAATGCGTAATGAATTTCAAGACTGGGGTCGATAAGGACGGTCAAGCTCTTTACGGGTGCAAAATAGTAATTAACGGAAAGGGATGGATCATCACCGCATTCCCCATATAGCTCTCTCTCTCTTTATCTGTCGCTCTATCTCTCTGCATCAGTATACTTTGTTGCTCTGTCTCTCCCAGTCTTTCTCTCGTTCATGTATGAATCTAACATATTTTGCGTCTCCTTGTACATGTCTCCATCAAATGCGAAAAAGGTATATATATATATATACATATAGTTTATCTTTATTCTCTCTCTCTCTCTCTCTCTCTCTCTCTCTCTCTCTCTCTCTCTGTGAATATAATATATGTCCTTATAAAATCATTTTATGCCGCTTTTTTTTCCTGTGCACATGAAAATATGTCCATATAAAAATAACTTTTCGCCGCTTTTATTTCCTGTTAAATGATGTTACTTGAGAAAAAAAAAAAAAAAAAAAAAAAAAAAAAAAATCGGCCCGATTTTACATTCCAAGGTGAAAAATAGATTCTACTATATTGAATATTTTATCTCTAATGTTATAAATATTATGTGAAATACTAATATTTAAAAGAAAATGAGTAATTGGCAGAAGGAATAATTACGAAATCCTGTCTGCGACAGTCTTTGCGAATACGCTTCAAAGGGACTAGCGGTGTCTCGTGACCCTTGTCACAGCGCCTAAGTTTCGGATGCGGCTGGACTTCAAACAACCAGCGGTATCACGTGACCGTCTAGCAGCCTCCGAATTTGAGACAGCCGGACAAGGATCACTTTCACTACAGCTCTCAAAATGTTAATATCGCTCGTCATGTGTTTCCTCAGCCTTGTAGGAGGTGGAATGCTGAAGAGTGTGAACGTGTGTTCCTGCCCAGAGAAGAATGAGATTCTGCTGTGCCGGCTAGAGGAGGAGGAAGGGACCAGGCTTGTTGCGGGAAAGCATGGCGAATGTAAATGAGAGACTTGCGTGTCACCGGAGCAGGTTTTGTGTCAAACATAGAAGAAGGACTGCTCCACAGATTTGATTCTGTGATCCTAGAAAGAACGACACTGTCGTGTGAAGACATTGTTGCCGCGGAAACAACGCTGGTGGTTGTTAACAACTTAGTGTGCGAGACAACAACAACAACAACAACAACAACAATTAATGCGACGGTCATCAAAACGACAAAGGTACTTATCTAAATAAGTTAACTTTTTTTTTTGCCGCGCTAAGCGAAAAGATGTCTTTAAGCATGTGCAAATTCAAATCATACTGCTCATGTACAGTCTTATCAGGGCATTCGCCCGCTGTTGATAGTCGACTGCATGATTCTGTTGGCAGACAGCGAATGCCCCGATCAGACAGCGGATGCACAAGCTGATTACCACACATCAAATCTAGGCCTTCACTGTCATTATATGTGGACATTTTGCTTGCCGCGGCCCATCATAGATGATACTTTTGAGTAGCTCCTACTTGTTAGAACATTCGACTTAAACCCATCCATTCTTTCTATTCCGAGAACTTGCGGCTCTATATACAATTATACACAACTAAGCTCCGCAGCAAAAAGTAAACTGTACTAAATTTGATGGGTGGGGTTATCATAGTTATGAAAACACTGCGGTGTGTACTGGTTATTACGAGCGTGGTTTCTTGAAAAAAAAAAAAAAACAAAAAAAACGAGTATATGTATATATCTTGTTATCTTGGATATTATTGCTACTATTTCCGTCGATCTCCCTCTGCAAACTGTACATTGACTGGAATAATGGGAATGTTAAAAGCTGGAAGACTGATTGCACATGATCAAGAAATATTGTTATTTTAAAGTAATATATCAAGCAGTATTATGATTTCCTGTTTCAGGAACCGAAACCACGGCCACCAGCACACCCTGATGATGATGATGATGACGATGACGAAGAGGAGGATTATAGTTCCACGACTATTAACACAACTACATCCACAGCAACTACAACAACAGCAACAACAACAACCCCTATTCGCCATAGAATCACTGGTGAGTTGTTCATTTAATTTTCAATGAACTGCATGTATACAGAACTTTTGCATTAGTATAGCATGGCTGCCTCTATCAACAGTTCAAACAAGCCATGGCTCTAGCCTCTAGGAAAGGTGCTGCACAGTTATTGACTTTTTCTTATTACCACACATGAAAACATGTTAAGGGTACTCAATAGTGCCCGGCAGCTCAAGTGCTTTAATGAGTACCTTCAACATGATTTGACAGGTAAGATGGACTGCCTGACCGACTTGTGCATAAAAGAGTGTATTAGCATAGGTCATAGATGGCTGACCTTTTACTCTTGAAGATATAAAAAATAAATAAATAAATAAATAAAGAAAACAAGTATGTGTACCTTATTTACTCTCAGTATTCAGACACAGTTACCATACTATTCCTAAAATTTGAACAAGCTCATTTGATTACCTGGCTGAGTCTAAGATGCACTAATGGAAAGGCAAACTGTGTAGACCCAGGTTATACAACTCCTTTAGGAACAGTTTTATCTGGTTCTTCACTGTTTGCCCAGACACTTCTGCCTGAATATGTAAGGCAAAATATGGAATACATTCTTTTCCCTTTCAGTTTCAACCGTGGCTTCATTTGGCGAGTAGTGGTTGATTTGTGGATTTGTATTCCTTGTGTGCGGATCAGGACTAGTATGCATCATCATCAAAATTCGTGTGCAAAGAAGAGCCGCAGAACAACAGCCAGTACAAGTGCCAGAAATAAGTTCCACTGACAATCATCCTCAAAGAACATATGTACTCAAAACAGTGCCACGTTCGCCAAGGAGAAGACATTCAGAGTCGATGGAATCGGTGGTACTCTATGCAGTTGATGACTCTGAATTGTGAGGCTACATGTGCTTATCTGAGCTTTGCTGAGTTTTCTTGTGATATGGACCTCAGTTCTTCTTAACTCAGATGTAAATAATGTATATATTAAAAGGCTGGTGGAATGTGGTGGGAGTAGTGAGGGGAGAGAGGGGATGAGGTGGGGTAGGGCAGTAGTCATAGCTCCAGATAAGGTGCTTTTTCAATAAAAAAAAATGAAGAAATATTGATATTTTTTCCCTTATTTCTCCACAAGAAATGTGTTGTGGGTACTCATTAGAAGGGCCTGACCAAGGCAATTCTATTGAGTACCCATTATATAATTTTTTTTTTGAGAAATAGATAAAACAAAATCAACATTTTTCTGAATATTCCTCTTATCTGGAGCTATGAAGAGTGCAGTTATGAATTTAGTGGCTGGAGTAGAGTGGCCAGGGAACAGAACAGGAGGCATGAAGGGAGGTGGATAAATGGGTTATAGCTTCAGTTAATGTAATAATGTGATGTGACATGAGAAAAGGGTCTTTATGTTGCATGTGGACAACAATGTACCAGATCAGCCTGCACATCCAAGCAGTGTGATCAGGACTACTGCTTGCTAACAGAATCATTGGACACGTTATAATATATTAGGAAAGAACATACAAGATCCTGAACACTGCATTGATAAGCAGGCTTATCAGGGCCTTCAGTCTTTACATGCAATAGAATGATTTCTTTTTCTCATGACCTGGCAGATTTGGTATAATGATAAGATTAGTTTAGCCGTTTTTTTTTATTATTTTTACTTTTGTTTATTTAGTTGTTTTTTTTTTTTTTCAAATAAAGTTAAATTATTTGAAATCTTGTTGTTGTATTTCAATGCTTTTACCTTTTGTTTAATTGTCCATCAGTATAAAAATAAGTATCCCTCTTTAACCCGATTAATTGATGGTTCAGATATATGCAGTTTGGACTGTCATATAATAATCTTACATTGAAATAACTATCTTCTTTCCGGGATACGTCTTTTCACATTGATGAACCAAAAATCTCAGAAAAGAAAAGTGACGAATGAAATAGCTACGCTCGAACCTCTTTATAATATTTTAAATCAAAAGAAAACATTATTTTAACAAGAGTTCCACTGAACAGAGTTTTTTGGGGTTTTTTTTACTAAACAGAGCTGTAACACTTTTCTTTTTATCTTTCAAAATTAACATTGGTTTAATTCAGTGGCCGGCAGATGTGTCCTTTAAAGAGGCTTGGGCGTATTCCAAACAGATAGGAAAGGCGGTTCAGAAAGACAAACACTGGTCTAGAGAACTGTGTAAGCTATGTAGGACCACAGTTTTTTTTTTGTTTTTTTTTGTTTTTTTTTTTGTTTTTTTTTTTGTTTTGTTTTTTAGGTTTATGGGAGAGCTTACTCTATGATTTTAGCCCCTCTAGAAAAAAAAATTGAAATTCTTTCGTTTTAATTTTATGTCCTAACTCTTCAAATATTTTTTTCATGTATTTTTGTTTGAACATTATTTTATTTCATTGACCCAAGTTTTTTTCATATTTATATGCTTCACTCTTGATAGTAACTTTTTAAGAAATCTCCCGTAAACCTGAAGATAAAAAAAAAAAAAAAAAAAAAAAAAAAAAACTGGTGGCTTCGTCATTGGGTACAATATGCGACACTTAAGCATTTAATATGAGCTTTCATTTCATACATTCCATTTGTTTGGTATTCTTTGGATATATAATAGCCTGTGTGACTGCATTAAAAGTAACTACATATTCGCGGAAGTGTCGCATCTTGAACACGGTGGAAAACCTGGAGAATAAAAATAAAAAAAAAAAAATGTTGAAAGAAGGCATTGCCACTTTATTCACTCAGTTTCAAGGTGACAAATACAATGTATACTGTATTTACCAAAATTACTGGGACAGACATGCCTGGGCAAACAGTGTACATCCAGATCAGACGCCACGAAATGTGGTGTCATCATGGTCTACACGGTTTGCCAACCATGTATCAGTTTTTAGATACATGAACACGTTTCAAAATAGAAATTTTCAAGTTTTAGGACAAGTATGGTAAGGAGTTAAGAGGTCCCAATATTTAGGGTAAATACTGCAAGTTTTTGTGAATTCGTGTCTTAAAAATCAGGAATACAGCCGCATACAGCGGAGATACTGTTGTGACTGCTTTCACAGTGAGAGTTAATAAGGTCTCCATCGACCAGTAACAGGTCTTTCCTGACGCCATTTTCCGGTATTATAACCATTAAGGTAAAAGTTTGAGGGAACATTGATTTCATGTAATGCTTGCAGAAATGGCCGGTACCCGACTGGCTTCTCTGAAATCTGATTCGACACCGATGCCTCCAGTAAATCTAGAATGTTCGATTTGGAATCGATAATTTGTCCGTTTACAATCACATTACCTTTCTGGTTAAAGTTCAAAACCTCCCCACCAAAATGAACGATGAACAAGAACAGCTTCCGCATTTTTTTCATTACAGGTTTTGGATAACTGCACTGAATGATTTGCAAAAGTTTCGCCTCTACGTCGTCAAAATCTTCAGACTCAGCAGCACGGTAAATGATGTCTGTTTCTCCAGGCATGGCTGTTGAACTGCTCGATTCTGAGCTTCCATTCACACGACTTTGCTCAGTTTGATCACGAGCTTGTTTGTCTCTAGGCGGCGTCGTTGTTGTTGTTGTCGTCGTCTTCCTCTGATTCTGAATCAGCTGTTGGTACTGTGTCTGAGGTATAACGATTAGCTGTCTGATACCGTCTGAGTCCATACTTTAAGGGCCCGTTGTGATTGAAGAATACAGTCAGCAGATGTTTAACTGCAATGGTATTTCCTAATAAAGCAGATCTCTTTTCGTCCACTTGGAAATGCCTAGAAGCTAGTTTCCTTATCAGGTATTTATAGCGCTGCAGGCTGGACAGCTCGGAATCGGTCAGTTCATATATTCCACCGAGGATATTGTAGGCTATTTCCGCTAAAGCAGTAATCTGGTCTGCTGATGCGGTCTCTAGTAATGATTTCCGCTGAACAGAATTAACGAGTGTGCTCAAATATCGGAGAAAATAAATATTTCTTTTTACTCTATCCATAACAAACGGGCAGTACAGCACTAAAAAACTAACTGCCTTCAAGTGTTCGCGTGCCCAGTCACGTTTAACTAATTTCGTAAATGATAGGCAGTTCACCAGGCATCACTCTGCTGCGCAGCATATATCGTCTGTTTGTAGACCGGGGGCTGTTGTCTATTATCAAAGGATTACCTATACTGTTTTCACTCGTCACTGTGTCGTACACTTTGACAAAGTTTCTCGCCTTGCCTTTGTGACAGAACAATTGCGACCCTAGTACTGATAACTGTAATCTGTTGCGAAGAGTAAACAACAAAATGTAATGTAGATTTGTAGATATAGTTTTCGAGTACTTTGCGCACATAAAGATATTGTGTGACGTCATTATGCAGCTGATGTTCAGATGATGACTGAGCATTATGGTAAGGTCGCAAACCGCTTTACTCTGAATCAGCTCTTGATACAGGTCGTCGAATACAAGCATCAAATGGCCAGCCGTCTTCGCTGCCCAGTCTTCTATAGTCGTCCGATCTGGCAAACCTTGATAAAAACTTATATTAGGCACTGTCTCTGCCATACGACGAAAAAGATCCTGGAATATGTTATAACACACTATCACGCGCTTGGGTGGTACAGTAAAGACACCGTCCGCTTGTTCGAGAAGTTTTCGGATGTAAGTCGTTTTGCCGCAGTTGTTCATCCCAATTAAACATATGCTACACGGTGTCACGAACTTTATGAGCGATTCCGTCTCATACCAATTTTTAACAGTATGATCGCGACTAGCAGAATGCACCGCGGCACTGTCGTTTGAAACTCTTGCGCTGTCTGCTCCATTGCCATCGCTGCTAGCCGCACTAACGCTGATGCTATTCTCATCATCTGATGGCGAGTGACTGCCCATAGTCTCGTCTGCCGTGGATTCTGCCGATTCATTTTCTCGTCCGTTCATTTGTTCGACTGCACAGGAAAAAATAATAATAAACGTGAACAGCAATCGAATCGACTCTTGCTGCTCTCTTTCCGTTTCTACTCTGACAAATGATCGGATAAGATTTCCATTAAATGCCTACAGGCTACAGCGCTTTCGAAATACAGCCTGTGATAAGGTATAAAGTACGATGCGACGTATTCATGTACAATGACCAGAACAGTTAAGAATACCATCTCTGATTGAATTCTCCAGTTCGTTTAACGAATAGTGTTCTTATTGTTACGTTCAGAATGTTCCCCTTTATTTGATAAATTCTTTTCATTGTAATAGACCAATTCATCCGAACACCCTTTTCCGGCATTTTGAAAAGATTATTTACATTTCACACGTACAAGGAATAAACAAAGCAACAGGCTCCGTATCAATATTGAAATATCACATCTACATGCTAAGAAAACACGCCATTGTTGAACAAAGGATTAAAATATTTTCACACATTCCTTTAAACAATAGACTGTTAACAATAGAACCTAGAACAATAGCACTGGAACCAGAACTCACAGCTCTACCTGTATTTCCCTTACTACTCCTGCTTATGAAACCCTTACATGTTGAAAGCCAAAGATAAAAAATGTCGTCATTTGTGAAAAGCTGGATATGTACATGTACGCTATTTTTTTTCTACGAAAGTTCTATGGAATCTTGTAATTTTTTATGTTGTTTCTTTGTGTGTGTGTGTGTGTGTGTGTGTGTATGTGTGTGTGTTAGGGGCAGGGGGTGGGGGGTCCGCTGTTGATTGCGGATGGCAGTATTATGGTGCGACGTTTAAATAATTAGTGGAAGCATTTCAAATTTTACTCCTGTAAACATCTCCCGTCGCACTAATATGTCTGCCGTTATGCTTATGTAATGTGTCAAAATTATGTACGTTAATATTTTTACCTCCTGACCTGGCGCTATGATTTACTGTCAGTTGCATACTACCCCATTACCCAGTGAGCATTTTTATAAATATATAGCGGGACGTTATCGGCCCGTCAGGGTAGCTGACGGGCAGATAATGGCCCGCTATACAGATTTATAAACAATGCTAGCTGGGTAGACACCGTTGGATCTCTTTCGTTGCAAAATAAATTTGCAACAATCCTGTTTATGATTTTGCAGTCAGTTTAAGCTTGTTAATATTTCATTTTCTTTGGGATCATGGGCTCATTGTAGTATATTTGAAAATGGAGTTCTGCTCATGTATACGCTAGAGGGCGTATGTAGTGTTGTTAACTTCATTGCTGCTTATGAAGAGTCTTAATAAAACCGTGACTCCCAGTTTTTAATCCGTAGTGTGTTCTTTGTTTCCAAGGGTAATCTTTTGGACGTTTATTAACAACTTTTGAAATGTTGTTTAAAGACGTAGCTAAAATAAGACCAAAAGTGACAGGCAACTCATTAATTAGCTCGCCGGGACTATGTCCCTGGAGAGCTTATGTTGTCACCCAGTCGTTTTCGTCGGCGTCTGTCGGCGTCCGCGTCTGCGTCCGCGTCCACGTCCGCGTTAGCACAATGCTTAAGTTTTCTAAGGTGTTCATAGCTTTTTTAATGTTTAAGGTACTGCTTTTATATTTGGCCTACATCTACCTTAGGGTAAGATCCTGTCTCCATTGGCAGAAAATCAGGATCTCCACTGTTTGCAAATAGTCTAGCCATTTTTCTCTAGGAATATCTAAATCATACAACCTGACATACCTAAAAATGAAATTTGGACTCTTCCGATATAAACTATGGAGGAGTTAATTCAGGCTAAAACGGGTTAAAGGCACAGATGAACAGTAAAAGACCAGATCTCCCAGCGATGCCGTACAGTCTAATCAATGCCTTTACTATAAGTAGTTATGACCACAATGGTTCTTCAAGAAGACTGAATCTCCTTGGTCGATATGTCGCCTTTTCTTCTAATGGAGACAAGTTTTGAGTATCCTGCACGCCAAGACGCTTCTGAAAATTGGTCAGCTCTATAAGAAAAGAATTTGCTCCCTGTGGGAGCAAATTCTTCCCTTATCGAGTAGACCCCTTTTTGGAAGGAGACAAACAATGCCTCCCTGAAAAAAAGTTACCTCCTCTGGAAATATCGATCGCCTTAATGAAGGCGAAGGCAAGGATCGAATGCGCCGACCCGCAGCCTTATCTGGAGCTTTGCTGTTCGCCTATGCTCCAAAAGGAGCAAATTCTTTCTTTATAGAGTAGACAATTCTTTAGAAGGGGGACAAAAGCAATTTTGAAAGAGTTGTCTCCCCTGAAAGTGTTTTAATTACCCTAAAGCTAGGCGAAGGCAAGCATCGAATTGGCAAATCTGCAGCCTTATCTGGGCCTTCGCTGTTCGCCTTTGCCCAAAGGCACCTTTTTGCAAGGTGCGGGTGCTTAATTTTAATCTTTTACCACCCTCAGGGCTAGTTAAGCAGTCGACAAACTGATGTTGTTGTTTTTTAGAGCACCTGAGCCTTTGGCTCACCAGTGAGCTTATGGTATGGGTAGGTTCCGTTTCCATCGCCTGTCTCTAAAAGCAACGAGCCGATTGAAGTCAAATTTCAGGTAGCGCCTCCCTGGAATAGGGGAACGTAAGTTTGTTTAATTGGTCCAGGTCACATGACCAAGATGTCCGCCATGACCATATATGGTAAAACCCTTCAAAAATCTGCTTCTCTAGAACCTGTAAGCCGATTGCTTTGAAACTTGGTATGTAGCATTGGAAACTTAGGCCCATTATAATTTGTTCAAATGATGATTCTGGGTTGACCTTGACTTATTTTACACCAAGGTCAAATTTAATCACTAGTGCTTTTGTATGGGCAAATGTGAAATTGTTAAGTTTTCGAAATCTGTTGTTTTTGTGAACTTAAAGCTGGTGTATGGAATTAGCTTAATAAGGAAATGAAGCTGCATGAGTCAAAGTCACCCAAATATCAAAATTAAAATTTGACAAAAAAAATGGACAAATCGAAGCCAAATTTCATATGAAGCCTTTATGGCATAGAAAAATGAAAGTTTGTTCAAATGGTTCAGGTCACATGACCAAGATGGCTGCCATGACCATATACGTTTAAAACCCTTCAAAAATCTTCCTCTCAGAAAAAAAAAAAAACGGCCGATAACTTTGAAACTTGGTATGCAGCATTGAGGACTCAGGTCCTACCAAATTTGTTTAAATGATGACCCTTGGTTAACCTTGATCTGATTTACGTCAATGTGAAGTTCGGTCGCTTTGGCTTTTGTATGGAAAAAAAAGACCTAACCGTGGAATTTTCAGATGCTATTGTAACCTGTAAGATCAAAGTTGAAAAGAAAATGAAATGATGTTTTATCGTACCTCTGAATTAATGTTTGCAACATTAATTCAGAGTTATGATTAAAAAAATCATTTCATTTTTGATTCAGTTCAAGAACGAGAGAATAACTGAAATTTAACAGGCCGTCAGGTACCACATTTTATGATTGTATTAATACCTTAGATCAATTTATTAAATCTGTCTTGGATGACAAAATGTTTTGAGGAATATAAGGTCTTTAAACTACTGGGCTGATTAAAACCAAATTACAGTTGGAGCCTTTGCGGGATGGAAGATAGCCAGTTTGTTCATGGGACCTTGGTCAGATGACCAAGATGGCCACCATGTCCATATATGGTAAAAACTTTGAAAATCTTCTACTCAGGAACTGGATGACAAATGACCTTTAAACATGGTATGCGGCATTGGGAATTGGGCCCAAGTTTGTTCGAATGATGACCGTGATTGACCTTGGCATATTTTACATCAAAGTCAAATTTGGTCACTGGTTATTGTTTGGAAAATGCAAAACAGTGGATTTTAAGCACACCTGAGCTTTTGACTCATTATAAGCTTATAGTATGAATAGCGTCCGTTGTCATCGTCTTTAGTTTGTCGTCTGTCAACATTTTCAAACATCTTCCCATCTGAAAAAAAGGTAAGAGAAAAGTCCAGGGAGTGCCACATTCAGAAACCGCAGCCCTTCCCAGACCCCAAGAGGAAGAGGAAACCGACAAATCTAAACAAGCACAAACCAAACAAACGTACGAAAAGCACTAAGATTAGCTCTCTCTTCCCCAAGCGAGGTAATTGCAATACTAAAAGGACTGAAAAACACAAGAACAAAATGACACACGGAAAGACATACAACAAATCGCCTCGTAGAATAAACCACAAAGCAACAAAGAGTAAGACTAACACCGGGACCACCGCCCCAGAACGGTCGACAGAGCAAACCACCGGGAGGTCCAAAGCACTTTTACAGCCAGCCAACTTCACCCCGGGTCCCGACGCCACTCTTAATACAGAAATACATAAAAACTCGGCCCGCACAAAGGCTCCCAACTCAGTCAATGCATCAAAGCGAAAACATAAAAACCAAACCAATCACTATAATAAACAAAGAGGAGTACTTCTGGCTAATTCTACTGTATGCCAGAGTAAATGAAAACCAATAGTTGAACCACGGCGGGCCAAGCCAAAGACATATCGTCAAGCCCCAACCCACTGGTTAAAGTTTTACGAAGAGGCCGTCATTGAGTCAGAGGCCCGAACTGCCGTCGTGCAATTAAAGAGTGAAGCATAGCCATCAACAAAGATTGGGTTGACAACTAGGCTAGAGTCTGCCGCATAATATCCAGGCTATAGCCAATTCTTTTATAACGGTCAATAAGTTTTCTGCATTGCTCCGAAAAGTTAGATTTACCTACAATTTTTCTAAATCTGTACACTAAGTCACCGTAAAATTCGGGTTCCGATATACCTTGTTGCAGAAGTGTTTTCAGACTGACGCTATATTTTTCTAACAAGGCACTGTGTCTGCGATAAAATTTCGAAAACGCCTTACGAAGTTTAAAATAACGATAGCCCTGCCTAAGAAGTTTGGCAGTAAGTGCTTTATTACGGTAGTTAAAGTCATTAAGATTTGAAGAAGCTCTGGCGAATCTTATAAGTTGAGATATGTATACCCCATATGAGGTAGCCGGGGAACATCGCCATCCAGAAAAGGGAAATTGACTATATCAAAATCAAAATCGTCCCGTTTATCATAAATTTTGGTGGAAACTGTACCATTAGATATACATAGATTCAAATCCAAAAAAGGTGCCTCGGTATCGGAAGAATTTGCTCTATTTAATTGGAGTTCTGTAGGGTATATCCGGTCCACCATTTGGTCAAAGTAAATATTGTCAATATTTAATAAACCACAGGACTGACTGAAGTCATATGTCAAATGGAACCTCTCTGGGATAGAGGTAACTCTAGGAAACCTTACAAAATATTTTCATATATGTATATCTTTACAGCCACATACCACCACGCATATTAACGGTCCATGGGACATTCGATCATGCCCTTCAAATTAATTTCAATAAACACTCAGTATTCAGGTGCGCAGCTTAGGACCATTGATCCTCTCTTTTTGTTAGTTTTTTTTTTTTTTTTTTTTTTTTGTTTTTTTTTTTTGTTTTTTTTTTTTTTGTTTTTTTTTTTTTTTTTTTTTTTTTGTTGTTGTTTTTGGGTTTTTTCCTTTCTTTCTTTTTTTTTTTTTTTTTTTTTTTTTTTTCCTAGAAAAAAGGATTTTACAATTCATGCAAAGTGTCTCCACTGGAGACAATTTGCGTGGAATGTTAAATCAAATAAGTAAAATAGTTCAGTGTGTCGTCTCCTGAAACTTTTGACCTTGACCCAGTTGTTCAAAGCATCGTTAGCTTAACGAGCTCGTTAAGGGTCATTTCGTTAACTGTTTTAGCGGATTCAATACACAATATTCTGATATTTTTTGCTGAAAAAATGTGCAAAAGCTACTCACATTTTTTCAGCAAAAAATTTCAGCCTATTTGCGTATCACTTGATGTAAATTTTAACGAGTCGTTAACTAACGATGTTGTTAGCTTTGAACAACTGGGCCCTGAGTGCTAAGCGTTAATGATGATTATCACTGCATTCTCGTGCAGTCGTTCTGTTTCCGTTTCGCTTTATTAATAGTTACGTTGTATTTAGACCTTTCATGGCTTGTTATTTTTCATTTAATTTTAACCATAGTCCTACTGAACACGGATATACCCTGCCTTTGCAAACGGTGTAGATTCAGAAGTATCCAACTAATCTGGGTCTAAACTGTTTGTCATTAAGTAACTGAATTTGAGTCAACAATTTGGATCAAGTACGCTGACTGGCTGAAAATTAGACATGGGCGTGGTATCTTAATTTATTCAGCACGAAAAGGGTAAAACGAAATATATATATTTTTTCTAATTTATTGAAAATACGGATGTGACAAATTTATCCATCATTCAAGTTTTAAACCTTGCCATGCTGAATAAATAAAGATACCTCGCCCGTTTATAATTTTCAGCTAATCAGATTACTTGATCCAGGTTCTTAATATAAACTCACCTAATTCATGCCAAACAGTGTAGATACAGATCAGTCGGCTTCTGAAGAAGCCAAACTGATCTGGATCTACACTGTTTGCAAAGGTAAGGCATATCCGAGCTCAGCTGGACCAGCGTTAAAGTATTTGACAGCATTAAGGAGACTTGGTACACTTGGTATTTTTAGTCAGTTTACCAGGCAGACAGCTTTTTTGACTTTCTGTTTGCTGTCCTGAGCACCAAACACTTTCTGAAAAGGTTCTACTCTAAACAGGAAAATTTACTCTCAGCGGAAAAGAAAACTTTTACTAAGAGTAGACCCTTATCAAAGAGGACAAACTGTCTCCAATTGATAAATAAGAAAAATATCAATACATGTATACAGAGGAAATAAGGAATAATAACGTATGCCGCAGACTGAGGTTTTTCGTATTAAGGATTAATAGATATAATAAACATATTTTTAAAGTGGTTCAAATACAACGAAATTCTGGATATTTGCCCTATAATGTATACTCCGGTATCCTGGGTAAAACATTTAGCAGACAAAACTTTGATATATATTTTATTTTTTTACTTTTATCAGAAAATAGGCTTTGACATTTAAGGAGACCAATTGCATTAAATGTCAGAGCCAATTTTCTGTGAAAAGTAGGGAAGTATATAAAATTTTCATCTTATCATAAATTTATCGTCTGCTGAATTTGTCAAGAGAATGGTAAAAGTTAATGTTTATATATTGGACAGTTTGTTGCTTTCTTTATATCTTCCTCAGATATCGCCACTGAAGAATTATCATTCAAAAGTAAGCTGTTGCTCTGATTCATCCGATATATATCAATTATAGACGCTTTGTGATACAACAGGTACTTCTGGCAAAAGTTAAATGTCCTAAATTTTCTAAGATTTATAGCATTAGCAGAGTCATGATAAAACCATACCATTAAGCCATTCCTCCTTTCGTTGACAAACACAAAGTCATTATAAATTCCAATCCATCTTCTAAACGCGTGCCCAGCATTTTCGTTAGTGTCATCTAAACAATTTTTATCACGCCTACCCTGACATAGTTGTCTTCTTGCAACTCTTCGGCCTAGTTCTCTGCCCACGAAAAGAAACATTTCGTCCACACATTCCTGTGTGGGACAGTATTCCTTTGACCCTGTTGGGTAGCCATAATATAACAGTTCATGTTTAACCTCATTAAGTCTGTCAAATATTTGTGGGGCACAAACAAACACGTCATCGTCCATTCGTCCAATCAAAATTGCGTCAGGAAAATTCACGACAGCGTATTTAAGCCAACTATGTAGCTTGCTCTCAAAATGTTTAGACCACCCATGAATGGTTGTGTTCAAAAATACTATATCCTGATTAATTCTTTGTTCCTCTTCAAGTTCTGGTGTAGAATGATCTATAAGAAAAAAAACTTTCACAGTCAATGGTTTGTATGCTTTGGCTCTCGGTAAAAACATCTTTCTTTGAGCTTCCCTAAGGCATAAATTTTCTGATCTGGATAGAATTCCAATAACTATTGTTTTGTCGGTGTTTTCACTGGATAGTTTATCCTTACTAGTGAATAGAGTATTTTCACTTGATAGTTTATCCTTACTAGTTAAAAGAGTATTGTCATTTGATGGTTTTTCACTGGATAGTTTATTCTTACTAGTGAACAGAGTATTGCCACTTGATAGTTTTTCACTGGCCAGTTTATTCTTATTAGTGAACAGTGTATTGCTACTTGATAGTTTATCCTTACTAGTGAACAGTGTATTGTCACTTGATAGTTTTTCACTGGCCAGTTTATCCTTACTAGTGAACAGAGTATTGCCACTTGATAGTTTTTCACTGGCCAGTTTATCCTTACTAGTGAACAGTGTATTGTCACTTGATAGTTTATCCTTACTAGTGAACAGAGTATTGTCACTGGATATTGTATCCTTACTAGTCAACAGTTTATTGTCACTGGATAGTTTATCCTTACTAATCAAACGAGTATTTTTTCTCAATTGTTTGTCCTTACTAGCCAACAGAATATTTTCACTCGATTCTTTATCCTCATAATATAAAATATTAGTCAATGGAATACTTTCACTTGATTGTTTATCCTTACTAGTGAACAAAGAAAAATATCCTGTTTTCTCAACCATGTTCATGGTGTGTTCAAAATTATGTTCCTTATTTCTTATCATTAGTCTATCATGACCGATAATAATCATAAAAACTATTATGGCATATACAAATACTACAGTTAATATCCAACCTTTCCGACAGGAATCTGGCATTACACATTTACGAGTCATCCTGACTTTATTAAGATAAGATTCCAGCTCAACATCACGAAAACACGCCTATATTATTTTGACCCCCTTAAACCCCACTTTTATATAGTAAAACTGGGATTTACAGGGGTATACATTAATTTTCTTATTGCTGCTCAAAAACATAGATTGTGGGTACTCGTTAGAACCGCATCGCCAAGGCGGTTCTAACGAGTACCCACAATCTGTTTTTTGATAGAAATATGAAAAAAATCAGATTTTTTCATCTAAAAAGTTTCCTTTTTTGGTAATAAACTTTTCAGTATATTTGAATAGGCTTGTTTTCCTAATGACTTATTTTGTGCAATTTGAATGGTTGAGAGTGCATTCAAAACGACTTGTATACTTCGATCTATCCATCGAAGAGGAATCTTGGAACTTTTGTTGCATAGATTTCTGAAATACGCTATTTTAGTAACGTTTTCAACGTACACATGACTGAGTAGGAATTTTAAGAAAAGAATTTGATTTTTTTTTTTTTTTTTTTTCAATTTTATTGATGTATAAACACCGTTGAAACACTCACAAACTTAAAATGAAGCCCCCTCCGGGCTTTATTCAGTTTGTGATTGATTCACCTGGTTTACGTATTGGTAAAATCAAACATAAAAATCGAGTTTTACCTATAAAAATACATACATTATCGGGCGACCTAAAAGGACGAAATCAAATTAACATTTGAAAAAAAAACATGTGTGCTTACAGATGTTAAAGCTAGCGGAACCGATTAAAACTGATGAACCCGTAAATATGGCTCTAAAGGTGACTGAACACCACCGTTAGCTTAACTATCATTTTATACAAGGGAGAATTTTTGTGACTTTCTGTTTTTGTGCCTGCATGATAAACCTCTTCTGAAAAAAAGAGTCTGCTCTAAAAGAAAAGAATTTGCTCCAAATGGGAGCAAATTCTTTCATTTTATAGCAGACTCCTTTTCAGAAGGGGCAAAATTATTATTAATTCCCTCCCTTGAAAGGATAGCAATTCCACTTAAGAATAAAACGAACATTAGCCGGGGCAAAACATTTCCATCAAGATAGCATGTGCGCCCAGCGAAGAATCGGATCAGCCTGGGCATCCGCGCTGGCTGATAAGAGTCTTCGCTGGCCGCCTGAAGACGCTTTTGATCCTTGGCTACCCACAGTTCCCTGTGAAGATTTGGAGCAGACTGTGCGGTTGCGCATGCTGATCTGAGTATATGTGCACATGTGCAATATTTGCAGAAATTGCTGTGCTTCGGCTCACCTGCGTTGGATACGACAAGCTTTGACCGGAGAGCAACATGATTGTTATACTTTACCCATTTATGCCTTGCGTCCCATAAAAGGGACATTAGCAAACAGTGCAGACCCAGATCAGATGCCGCATTTTGCGGCATCTGATCAAGGTCTTCACTGTTTGCTTACAGGAATTTCAATTATAAATAGAACAAAAATGAAAAAAATACACCTGACACCCCTTAAATGACAAATTTAGTCACCCAATGTATAAGGATGGGAAAATCCATTACGCTTATTTTGGTTGACTAGACGCGGATACAATAAATGGTTTGTAGAGTCTGCTACACAAAACGCCATAAATTACAGTTGGCAATAGTTGCTAAAACGTGTCTTTGGTCATATGCAGGCAGCTAAGGCCCAGATCAGCCTGCACATCTGCACAATCTGATCAAGACCTTCACTCAGTCCTCTACCAGAATCAGTGATACTACAAAATGTATGCATGAAGAAGAAGAAAGGCCCGGATGATACTTTGCGCATGCGCAAGATGATGTGAATATGCGCATTTTGCGCATGTTTGGTGGCTCTTTTTCGCTTGACGCGGCCTATTAATTCGATACAAACCAAAACCAAAGAACGCAAAATAGTCATTAATGGAAGCGTTTCATCCGGACTTACCTGACATCGAAAGCATTGTCACTGGAACAAACTTTTCTCCTAAGAACATTTGAAGCAAACATTTAAAGGGGAAACCTCTGATATCTCATAGACGACCCAACAAGCTGCGGGAAATTCTGACAAGAGCAAATGTATGTGAAGATACAGCCACAGTCACGAAGCACAACCTTCTCGATACATCAGAAGAAGGAAATATGACGAAAAACAAAACAAAAACAACAACAACAACAATTACTACGCAGCAGACACACAGCGCTATGAATTTGTTCTGTAATATTATTGTAATGTCTGCTTCAGAATATCAGGATGAGGTATCAATCAAGTACAATTGACTCTCGTTATCTCGACCTCGCTTATCTCGAATAACCGCTTATCTCGAAATGAAAATCTTGTCTCTGCCTAAACATGAAAATCTAACAATAGGTGAAAAATATTGTGGAAAAGAGGAGAAATTGCTCCTAAGGAGCAATTTCTCCTCTTTTCTACAATATTTTCGCAATATCTCTTAACTTCAAGAGTCCAGTTACATATAAATTTGTTAATTTTTTTTCCTCAATTCTGCAAATCTGATATGTCGAGGTACGGATATCTCGAAGTATTTCAGAGAGTCCCTTGGAATTCGAGAAGATACCCAGGGAATGCTGCAGATACAAAGCACAGCCTTCCCGGAGCACAGAAAAGAAGAGACGAAGAAGAAACAATGAATAAAACAAACTTCATATATGAAACCAGAACAGTACAAAGAATTATAATAAAAAAAAACGCCTTTGTACACTCAAATAGTTAGCTAGAGAGCAAGACAGGCAGCAGGGTAGGCATAGATAGATAGATAGATAGATAGATAGATAGATAGATAGATAGATAGATAGATAGATGGATGGATGGATGGATGGATGGATGGATGGATGGATGGATGGATGGATGGATAGATAGATAGATAGATAGATAGATAGATAGATAGATAGATAGATAGATAGATAGATAGATAGATAGATAGATGAGTGGGTGGGTAGACAAATAGATAGATAGATAGATAGATAGATAGATAGATAGATAGATAGATAGATAGATAGATAGATAGATAGATGGATGGATGGATGGATGGATGGGTGAGAGGGTGGGTGGGTCGGTAGACAGACAGACAGAGAGACAGATAGATAGACAGGATTTTTGTGTTGTTCTTCTTCTCCTTTAGACAGCGATGTTTACCTTTTGGTGAAGGCTAATACGTCATTTTGTAACACTGATTTATGTTAAGGAAAACCGCAGTCCACAAAAGTCATCCGGTGGGGTGGGGATGGGGCCTATGGTCAGCCCACGGTTCTTGGCAGTGCATCGAATGGGTTACAGGGCCACAACATATTTGTTTCTACGTGTGAAAAAGAACACTTACGACATATGCCGACGTTAATGGCCCTGATCAGCATGCGCATGCGCGCGGTCTGACCAAGGCTTTTATTTTCCGCTTACAAAATCATTGATTATTGTAGAAAACACCTATGTTTCGAGAAGGATAAGATCGGACTGCGCAGAATACACATGTTGACCTGACTGAAAGTACATATTATCACTGACCCATGGTCTTCCCAGTAAGCATTCTTTATAAATCTATAGCGGGCCGTTATAGGCCCGTCAGGGTAGCTGTTGTAGCCCGTTGTATATTTATAAAGAATGCTAGCTGGGTTGTTATCTCGACCATAGACCGTATATTATGGATGGGTAATTTGTGCCGTCTCATTCGTAAAGGTAAACTGATCATTTTAGTTTTGAGACTAAAAAGGATAATTTGCAAATAGTGCAGACCCAGATCAGACACCGCAGAATGCGGTGTCTGATCAGGGTCTCCACTGTTTGCAACTAGTTTAGCGATTTTTCTCTTAGAATATCTAAATCACATAATCTGACATACTTAAAACTGAAATTGTACTCCATTACCCAACGTCCAAGGCCTTTGATATTTGTTATGTAGCTTAACTCTTCTCTTGCTGAACACAACGTGCCTTATCTTAGCAAACAGTGTAGATCAAGATCACTTGGCTTCTGAAGAAGCCAACTGATCTGGATCTGCACTGTTTGTCATTAAAACTGTGAATTTCTATCAAAAACCCCGATCAAGTCATCTGGTTGGCTGGAAATTAGAAGTAGGTGTGGCAATTTATTCAGCATGAGAAGGGTTAATTTTGTGGATCTCTTTCCAGAAGGAGAAAAAAACAGATTTGACAGTTGTCTCCCCTGACAGTGTATGAACTCCCTTAATGGAGGCGAAGGCAAGAATCGAATACGCAGATCTGCAGCCTTATCTGGGCCTTTGCTGTTCGCCTTTGCCCAAGGACATCTTTTCGCAAGATGAGAATGTGACTAAGACTTTACCACCCTCTGGGCTAATTCAGCAGACGACAAATTGATAATAGTTTTTCCCCCTAGAAAATAGGACTTGACAATTCATGTGAATAGCTCCACTGAAGACAATTTGCGTGGAATATCAAAATATGTTTTCTGGGGAAAATAAGTAAATTATTTCAAAATGTCGTCTGCTGAAAATTTTACCAAGCGTGCTAAGCGTTAAAGATGAATGCGACTTATTCTCATGCAGTCTTTCAATTTTCGTTTTGCTTTATTTGCTATTTAGACCTTTTAGGGAGTGTACTTCTTCTTTTAATTTTAACTATAGTCTTACTAAACAAGGATATGCACTTCCTTTGCAAACAGTGTAGATTCAGATCAGAAGCCAACTGATCTGGGTATGCACTGTTTGTCATTAAGTAACTGAGTTTGAACCAACAATTTGGATGAAGTAATCTGACTTGCTGAAAATTAGAAGTGGGCGTGGGATCGTAATTCATTCAGCATGACAAGGGTTAAACGAAATACAGTCGAACTTCAATGGCTCGAACACCTTTGGGACCATGGAAAATTGTTCGAGCCATGGGTAGTTCGAGCCAATGAAGGCTAATCATGGAGCCAGGTCAGGAAGCAGATATCGCTAATTCAGGGATATCTTTTGATCTTCTATACAATTCCATGATAAAATAAGCAAAAAAATCATTAAATATTTGTTTTCTTGAGCTGTTAAAAGGAATTTGTAGGGACTCAAAAAAGAGTTCGAATCATCCACGGTAAACGAGCCATCCGAGGTTATACTGTATACTTTTGCAAAATAATTTATTGAAAATACGGATGAGACAAATTTTATCTATCATCCAAGTTTTAAAGTATTTGACAGCATTAAGGACACTTGGTACACTTGCTATTTTTGGCCATATTTACCAAGCAGATAGCTTTTGTGGACGTCTATTTTCTGTCCTGTGCACTAAACCCTTTCTGAAAAGGTTCTACTCGAAATACATTACGAAAACATGCCTATTCAAATATACTGAAAATTTTACCACCAAAAAATGAAAATTTTCAGATAAAAAAATTCCTATATTTTACATATTTAATTCTGATCAAAACATAGATTGTGGGTACCCGTTAGAACCGCCTCGACGAGGCGGTTCTAACGAGTACCCACAATCTATGTTTTTGAGCAGAAATAAGAAAAATAATGTATACTCCTATAAACCCCAGTTTTACTATATAAAAGTGGGGATTAAGGGGGTCAAAATTATATAGGCATGTTTTCATGATGAGAAAAGTTTACTCCCAGCGGAACAAATACTTTTCATTTAGAGTAAACTTTATCAGAGGAGTAAAACGCCTTTCTGACACAGTTGCCTCTCCTGAAATGGTGTCCATTTATTAATAGGTAGGACTCTTTCATTCTTCAGCAATGGATTCCCTAGGACCGGTATCTTGCAGACCAAGACTGGTTTGATGAGAATGACAAATAAATCCAGGTGCTTCTTGAAGATAAACACACCAAAAAAAAAAAAAAAAAAAAAGGCATATCTCAGTGATAGCAGCTAAGTATCTAGTAAGATTGCCTTTTCAAACATATGACAGTCCAGACTACGCTCAGAGACATGCGAGACACCTGGTTTAGCAAACAGGCTGAGGAAATCCTGTCCTTTGCAGACAGAACGCATAAGAAGTTCTTTGATGCACTTTAGACAATATATGGTACCCAGAGCTCAGGAACCACCCCATTCGTTAGTGCAGATGTGACTAGTCTTCTGACTGACAAAGAAGCTATCTTGAAAAGATGGGCTGAACACTTTGATGGCGTCCTTAATCGGCCATCATCTGTCAATGTTGAAGCTATCAACAGACTATCATAGGTGGAATATAATCCGCTGCTTGATGAGTTCCTAAACGTCTCTGAAACACTGAAAGAAATAAAACTCCTGTCATCTGGCAAGGCTTCAGGATCAGATGCAATACCTACAGAGATCTACAAAGCAGAAGGTCCTACAGTCGCAGAGAAACTGACAGAGTTTATTCACATTATGTGAAGAAAAGAAGCCATCCCTCAAGAATTCGAAGATACAACAATTATCCACCTATTCAAACGGAAAGAGACACCTCAAGTCTGTGACAATTATCAGGCCTTCCTTTATTGTCAAATGCTGTGAAGATCATTGCAAGTGTTCTACTGAACCGATTGAATGTACACCTTGAACAGATAAGCCAATGTGGATTCAAGAAGGACAGAGGAACAACTGACATGATCTACATCTCTAAGCTTCAAGAAAACTGCCAAGAACAGAATGTGGACCTCTACATGACCATTGTTGACCTTAACAAAGCATTTGACACAGTCAATCGTGAAGGACTTTGGAAAAATATGGCAAAGTTTTGTTGTTCGGTTAAGTTCATAGCAATGGTGCGGCAGTTCCACATTAGTATGCTTGCAAGGGTCCAAAATGATAGCGATTTTTCTGGTCCCATTCCCTGTGATAAATTGTGCTAAGCAATGTTGTGTACTAGCTTCAACACTGTTGAGCACGATGCGTTCTGTACTTGGGATCGAAGTGGAATCAGACTTGACACAAAGCTGAACGTCTGCAGATCTGTGGTGCTGTCAACACTATTATACGCATGTGAAGAAACTTGGACAGTTTACTAACGGCATACCAAAAGACTGAACCACTTTCAAGCTGTCTTACAAAATTTCTAAAGATCAAGTAGCAATATAGGACTTTCAGACACAGAAGGCCTGAAAAGGGCAGGGTTGTAGAGTGTATATACTCTTCTGAAATTGGCACAATTAAGATAAACAGGCCATGTTGTCAGAATGCCTGATGAAAATTTGCCAAAGAAAATTCTCTGTGGAGAACTGCAAGTGGGAAAATGTTCCCATGATGGTCAGAAGAAGCGGTACAAAGACATCCTGAAAGCCTCCCTTAAGGACTTCAACATACCAACAGTGTCGTGGGAACAGATTGCACAGGATCGAGCACAGTGACGAGGCATTTTAAGAAAGGGTGCTGGTAAATACGAAGTAAAACAGAATTAGTGAAGCCGAGCAGAAACGTGCTCAGCGGAAAGCCAGAGTTAAGGCATCACCAACAGAGCTTTCTTCCTCAGACCTCTCTTGTTCTATCTGCAACAAGCAGTTTAGAGCTAAGATTATTCTAATCAGCCATCTTAGAACACACAAACTATAACACTTCACGCATTTGATTAGGACCGGTCATTGTCAATAATTGGCCGGCGCGCGAATCGCGCCGGTCCCTTAATATAGCTTTGGATTTTTATGTATGGAGAAGTGTTCGATTAGCGCAGAGCGCAGTTTGGTAAGTTTGAATATTACCTGCAGGCCATCTTTGGTAAGTTTGATTATAACCTGTGGTCCATATTTAAAAAAGTTCAAACCGTCATATTCATGCCTAAAAATAAGCTTCTAGATAAGATCTGGTAACTTATTTAAGTTCTAGCATGTTTTTTTTTTTTTTTTTTTTTTTGTTGTTGTTGTTGTTGTTGTTGTTGTTGTTGTTGTTGTTGTTTCTTCTTCTTCTTCTTTTTAAATAATATTGTACAAACTAAATCTCAGTATGACTAGGATTCGCTTATTGCTTGATCAAGAAAATTCATAAAGCTTACTAAAAGCATACATTAAAGAATCACATTGTTTTTTTTTTTTTTTTTGTTTTTTTTTTTTTTTTTTCCTATTACATTGAAAATTTATTCAACTTTTGTATACCCGTGTAAACATGAACAAAATTTGCGCCGGTACTTAGATGTTTGCGTCTAAATATTTTGTTTTGTGTCTTTTAATGCCGCTAAGAATAACTTCTATAAGACTTATTACATGTAATTCTTCCATTCCTAAGTTTCTGAACCGGACTCTTCCCAGCGGGCACACAACAACAAAATGACGCCGTATCAACCTCGATGCGACGTGATCACGTCGCATCGACGTTGATACGACGTCATTTTAACGTTGTGTGCCCGCTGGGTTATGTCTTTGAATTTCGACACATCCATAGCTGCCAATAGGGGTGTCAGTCAAGAAAACTCACTCACTCAAACAGTGCAGATTCTTGCGTCTTATCTCAGGCCATCTCATGAGGATCTATACTGTTTTAAAAGGTATCTATTATGTTTTGCAGGGTTACAAAAAATCGCTTAAATGTTAGAACATGTTCATAGGTACTTCCTGAATTTTACCGTTTGCAAGCTGGTAAACTTTTTTTTTAACAGATACCATTTTAAAATATTGTTTTATACCCAGAAAACAGGTTTATGATTAATTAGATACAACGCAGATTAATAGTTTGTTTTGTTTTGTTTTGTTTGTTTTGTTTTTTTTTTTTTGTATAAAAGATTATAAGATATAATAAACATTTTTGGAAAAGTGGTTCAAATACAATAAAATTCAGGCAATCTGCTCTATAATGTATACCCCGGTATGCTTGGTTAAACATTTAGCAGAAAAAAAATCTGATATATTTTCTTATTTTTCCTAGTAAACAGGTTTTGACATTTCATGCAAATTGTCTCCAATTGAGAAATAACATAAATGTCAATATATGTATACAGGGGAAATAAGAATAATTAGATACAATGAAGATTGAGACATGTTTTTTGGTATAAAAAGATTAATAGAAGTAATATACAGTTTTAGAAAATTGGTTCAAATACAAATTCTGGAAATTTGCCATATAATAGGCAATTGGCATAATCGAAAAACAGGCCTAGAAATCCCTTTAGGTAGACATTCGTGTTAATGAAATGCACCGATACTGAAGAGCTTCTTCAGACATTACTTTGATGAACTTAGGGCGGTGCCATCTATTTTTTTTTTTTTTTTAGAAGCTTTTTGGGGGGCTTTTGGGGGCATATATGCGAAACAGTGTATAAACTCTGTCATATCTGACACTGCACATAAAAAGACGTTAACTACGGTGTTTTAATATATTGATTTCCATTTTTCTTATATCAAATGAAGTGCAAAACCAGAAAAAAATAAAATTGTAAAAATATCCTTATATGAGTTCTAAAAGGGGACAGAATACAACAAAAAGTGGGTGGGGTATAATAAATTACGTTAGCACGTTCTTATTTTTTTCTGTTTATGTGTAAGTTGAAGTTAAAAGCTAAAACTTTGAGATGAAATGATAAAACTAATGTACTATAGTGACATATATAAGACATTTGCATGTAATTTTTGCGTGTAGTTTAGGAATTAAAAGTAGTACCCGGCAATTATGGCTGTGGGTAGCTGATGTCAAAGTCCAATTATCGGGACTACGCTAAATATATTGAATATGTGGTGTCTCCGCAGCAGATTAAACGACTTTAACTTTAGCGTACTGGTTACTCGAATTAACAAAAGGCTCAATGAGCCTAAACCGCTCACCTGAGAAACTTAAGTTTTAACAACTCACAGACTTGGCTACTAAACGTGCTAATGGATTCCTTTAACCCTTGTCCTGCTGAACCCGGATATGTCCTGTCTTTGCAAACAGTATAGATCCAGATCAGTTGGCTTCTGAAGAAGCCAACTGATCTGGATCTGCACTGTTTTCCATTAAGTATGTGAGTTTATATCAACAACCTGGATCAAGTAATCTGATTGGCAGAAAATTAGAAATGGGTATGGCATCTTAATTTATTCAGCAGGACAAGGGTTAATTGCACCAGGTAATTTATGCTACCCACTAAGGTAATTCAACTTACAAATATCTCCTTTTTTCAACTGGATGCGTCTTACTATAAAGAACAAAAATCTATATGGTTTAGGGGTGGGGATCTGAACGGTTTCTGAGATATAAAGCCTTTTATGAAGTGAAGGGGGTGGGGCATATCCCCGAGGAGCATAAAGTCTGTAACTGAATGCGTCTTATCATAACGAGAAACAACATTATATATTGTTTAGAGGTGGGGTTCTGAACGGTTTCTGAGAAATTAAGCCTTACATGAACTGGAGGGGGTGGGGCATAGTGTCAGAAGACCACAGGCTGGTGTCAATGGATGTGTCTTATCATATGGAACAAGAATATATATGGTTCAGGGGTGGGGATCTGAACGATTTACGAGATATTAGGTCTTAATGAAGTGAATGGGTGGAACATGATTCTGGTTTACCCCACCACCACCCCAGATGTGGTCAATTTGGACCCAAGGGACATGATCGACAGGACTTATGTAGGAGACCACTAAACATTGCTACATAATAAGTATGTTACCTCTGGGCCTCATGGGTTCAGAGAAGATTTTTGTAGGGTCTTTAGCTATGTAGCTCTTTATAAAAAAAATGACCCCCTGGGGTGTGGTCAGTTTGGACTCCAGGGGCTTGATTGGTAGGATTTATGTAGGTGACTAATAAATATTGCTACATGCTAAATAGGCTAGCTCTGGACCTCATGGTTTCAAAGAAAAAGATTTTTGAAGGTTCATTAGCTATATAGTTCTAAATAAACAAATAACCCCCTGGGGAGTGGTCAGTTTGAACCCCAGGGGCTTGATTGGCAGGAATTATGTAGGCGAACACTAATCATTGCTAAACAGTAAATATGTAAGCCGTGGGCCTCATGGTTTCAGAGAAGAAGATTTTTGAAGTTTTTCCCTTTATACGTCTGTGGGAGCTAATAAGCCCGTGGACGTGGCCAATTTGGACCCTAGGGGCGTGGTTGACAGGATTTGTGTAGGAAACCGCTAAATATAGCAACATACTTAATATCTTATCTCTGGGCCTCATCGTTTCAGAAAAGAAGATTTTAGAAGGATCTTTAACTATAGAGTGTTATGTAAACAAATGACTCCCTGGGGTGTGACCTTATAGACCACAGGGTCTTGATCGGCAGGATTTATGTAGGGCACCATTTAACATTGCTACATGCTAAATATGTAAGCCATGGGCCTCATGGTTTCAGAGAGGTAGATTTTTGACGTTTTCCCCATTATAAGTCTATGGGAGCTAATGAGCCCCTGGGCATGGCCAATTTGGACCCTAGGGGCATGGTTGGCAAGTTTATGCAGGTGACCACTAAACAATGCTACATACTAAATATGTAAGCCGTGGACCTCATGGTTTCAGAGAAATTTTTTATTTTTTTTCCCATTATAAGTCTATGGGAGATAATGAACCACGGAGTGTGGCCAGTTTCGACCCTAGGGGTATGCCATATCATCATCATCGGATTTTGGATTAACGTGCAGGTATAGGGGCAACATCCACATCAGTGTTCCCCTTTCCAGATAGCTGGCTTGCTGCACGCATGGCAGATCTCACACCAGATCTCCAGGTATGTCTATCATGAGGGTTGATAGCCAAGAGCTTCCACTCTGTGCAATCCCTCTCTGTCAGTTGCTGCCATGTCATCTTGGGCCTCCCAGGCCCACGCTTTCCCTCAACCTGTATGTGAAAGCTGTCTTGACTGCACCATTGGAGCGTTCCACATATCCATACCAGTAAGCCTTCTCACCTTCAGAATGAGGTCCAGATCCTCAATCCCGCCAAAAAAGTAAGAGAAAAGTCCAGGGAGTGCTACAATCACAAACCGCATCCCTTTCCAGATATCAAGAGGAAGAGAAAACCGACAAATCCAAACAAGCACAAATCGGTCAAACGCACGAAAAGCGCTAAGATTAGATCTCTCTTTCCCAAGCGAGGTAATCGCAATGCTAAAAGGACTGAAAAACACAAGAACAAAATAGGATAAGGTAAGACATACAACAAATCACCTCGTAGAATAAACCACAAAGCAACAAAGAGTAAGATTAACACCGCCTTAGAACGGTCAGAAGAGTAAGCCACTTGGGGGTTTTAAGCACTTTTACAGCTAGCCAACTTCACCCTGGGTCCCTATGCTACTCTTAATACAGAAATACATAAAAATTCGGTTCGCTTAAAGGCTCCCAACTCAGTCCATGCATCAAAGCGAAAACATAAAAATCAAATTAATCACTATAATAAACAAAGACGAGTACATTGGCTAATTATATTGTATGCCAGAGTAAATGAAAACCAATAGTTGAACCACGGCGGGCCAAGCCAAAGACATATCGTCAAGCCCCAACCCACTGGTTAAAGTTTTACGAAGAGGCCGCGCAAGTAGCTCATTGGACCTGGTGGTGACATTGTCTTGCGGCCTGACACTGTAGATCTGTCAGATCATTGCACTGTCATTCCGCTGCAGACGCTGGAGTTTTTGTTTTGTCAATGGCCAAGTCTCTCTGGCATAGAGCATTGCGCTCTGCTCACAAGAGCTGTACACAAGGCCACGTGTCTTGAAAGAGAGGTGGCGTGAAGAGAGGACTGGTAGCAGCTCCTTGAACTTCTTCCAGACGTTTTTCACATGTGTTGTGTTTGAAAGTTCACAGCCACCTGCTGCTGAGAGTATGTCTCCTAGGTAGCAAAAGTAAGCTACCACCTCCAGCTTGTCAGGTCCGACCTGGACTTCCTTCTGTGGCCTACCGTTCAAGGGGCATGCAGTTCCCTAGTAAAATATACATCTATAGTTAGGGTCCTTTGTCAAGCGCTTGAGCCCACTGCATTTCTTGTGCACCCAGTGCTTGCAGTCGTTGCAGAAGATGCTGTTGCTGCCCAGTGCGACAGGCGACGCATGGAGAATCGCCTGAACTCTGCAGGAGGTCCAGGCCCGTACAGCAGATCATGATCTTCGTCTTTCCTGCATTTACTCTCAGTCCTTTCTTTTCCATTGCTTCTTTCCAAGTCAAGAGCACCCTGGCGTATTTTCAAGCAATTCAGCGATGATAACAAGGGGCATGGTTGACAGGATTTGGACTCTAGGGGCATGGTTGACGGGATTTGAAATATCTAAGCTCTGGGCCTCATGGTTCAGAGAAGAAGATTTTTGAAGTTTTTTTTTTCATTATAAGTCTATGGGAGCTAATGAGCCCCGGGGCGTGGCCAGTTTGGACCCTAGGGCATGGTTGGCAGGATTTATGAAGGTGACCACCTTACGTTGCTAAATACTAAATATCTAAGCTCTGGACCTCATGTTTTCAGAGAAGATTTTTTTTTTTTAATTTTTCCCATTATAAGTATATGAGCTACTGAGTTTCGGGGCATGGCCAGTTTAGACCCCAGGGGCATGGTTGGCGGGATTTGTGTAGGTGTTCACTTAACGTTGCTACATACTAAATATCTAAGCTCTGGGCCTCATGGTTTCAAAGAAGAAGATTTTTTAAGTTTTTCCCACTATAAGTCTATGGGAGCTATATGTTGCCATGGAAACCCGAATTTTAATCCGATCAGCCCCAAAATCTTATGCAGACTTTCCCCTTACCTGATAATGTTTTACATGACATTTGATTAAGATTGGCCGTCTGGTATAAGAGATAAACTTATTTGAAATTGTGTATGGACGACAACGTACAACGACGGGCGACAGAGCTTTGGCTCAGGTGAGCTTATCAGCTGTGGGCTTAATGATTTCAGAGAAGAAGATCTTTTTTTAAGTTTTTCCCATTATAAGTCAATGGGAGCTAATGACCACCGGGGCATGGCCAGTTTAAACCACAGGGGGGTGGTTGGCAGCATTTATGTAGGAAACACTAAACATTGCTACATACTCTGGGTCATGGTTTCATTAAAGAAGATTTTTGAAGGTTCTTCAACTATATAACTCTGTATAAATATATGACCCCTGGGATGTGGCCAGTTTGAACCCCAAGGACTTGATTGGCAGGATTTATGAAGGGGACCACTAAACATGCATGATACTTTATAGCATTATGTTTAATTAGGGCTATTTAACGGGATTTAGCCGCCATCTGGGCAGCCATCTTAAAATTTTGAAAATCTTATTGGGCTGACACTAAATTTTATAACTATACTATATGGAGTAGGTATTTTCGTTGAGTTAAAAGACGTTTTAAATAACTTCAGACTGGTGTATAATATGCTACCCTTTGTCATTTTGAGGAAAAATGCACTTAGTGACCTTTGACCTTGTACAGACACAACGGAAGGTCATATCAGGTGGCACAGCCCCTGAAGTTGATGGGTAGGGGTCACTGTAGCAGTGGTGCCTTTCGATAACATTCTGACCTACCTGGGTCAAAATTTAAAATTTTAACCACTAGCCTATAATGTATACCCCTGTATGCTGGGTTAAAAATTTGCAAACAAACATTAGATATATTTTTTTCTTATTTTTATCAGAAAATAGGCTTTGACATTTCACATTACGAAAACATGCCTATTCAAACATACTGCAAATTTTATCACCAAAAAAATGAAAATTTTCAGATGAAAAATTCTGATAATTTTCATGTTTCTGCTCAAAACATAGACGAGGCGGTTCTAACGAGTACCGACAATCTATGTTTTGATCAGAAATAAGAAAAATAATGTATACCCCTCTAAACCCCAGTTTTACTATATAAAAGTGGGGTTTAAGGTGGTCAAAATTATATAGGCATGTTTTCGTGATGAGGAGAGAATTTGCATGAAACGTCAGAGCAATTTTTTTGTGGAAAGTCAGGAAATATCAAATTTTCATCTGCTAAATTGTCATCGATTTGTCGTTGGTTAAAGTTAATGTTTATATTTCTGACAGTTTGTTGCTTTCTTTATATCTTCCTCAGATATCGCCACTGAAGAATTATCATTCAAAAGTAAGCTGTTGTTCTGATTCATCTGATATATATCAATTATAGAGGCTTTGTGATACAACAGGTATTTCTGGCAAAAGTTGAATGTCCTAAATTTTCTAAGATTCCCAGCATTGGGAGATTTATGATAAAACCACACCATCAACCCATTTCTCCTTTCGTTGACAAACACAAAGTCGTCATAGATTCCAATCCATCTTCTGAATGCGTGCCCAGCATTTTCGATGGTGTCATCTAAACAATTTTCATCACGCCTACCCTGACATAGTTGCCTACTAACAACTCTGTGGCCTAGTTCTCTACCCACGAAAAGAAACATTTCGTCCACACATTCCTGTGTGGGACAGTTGTCCATTGTCCCTGTTGGGTAGCCATAATATAACAGTTCATGTTTTACTTCGTTAAGTCTATCAAATATTTGTGGGGCACAAACAAACACGTCATCATCCATTCGTCCAATCAAAATTGCGTCAGGAAAATTCACGATAGCGTATTTAAGCCAACTGTATAGCTTGCGCTCAAAATCTTTAATCCAGCCATGAATGGTTGTGTTCAAAAATACTATATCCTGGTTAATTCTTTGTTCCTCTTCAAGTTCTGGTGTGGAGTTATCTATAAGGAAAAAAACTTTTACAGTCAATGGTTTGTACGCCTTGGCTTTCGGTAAAAACATCTTTCTTTGAGCTTCCCTCAGGCATAAATTTTCTGATCTGGATAGAATTCCAATAACTATTGTTTTTCTTATATTTTCACTGGAATGTTTATCCTTACTAGTCAACAGAGTAGTTTCTCTGGATCCTTTATCCGTATTATATAAAATGTTTGTAAAGAGAGTATTTTCACTGGACTGTTTGTCCTTACTAGTCAACAGAGGAAAATACCCCGTCTTCTTAACCATATCCATGGCGTGTTCAAAATGACGTCTCGTATTTCTTATCATTAGTCCATCATTACAGATAATAATCGTTAAAATCAGCATGGCATATACAAATACAACAGTTAAAATCCGAAATTTCCGACAGGAACCTAGCATCACACATTTATTAGTCATCCTGATTTTATCAGTATATAATTCCAACTCAACTAATGTTGTGCAATTTGATTGGTTTCAAAAGTGTCATCACAGAAACGTGCCTATATAATTTTGACCCCCTTAAACCCCACTTGTATATAGTAAAACTGGGGTTTACACGGGCATACATTATTTTTCTTATTCCTGCTCAAAAACAAAGATTGTGGATACTCGTTAGAACCGCCCCGCCGAGGTGGTTCTAACGAATGCCCACAATCTATATTTTGAGTACAAATTCGAAAAATGTCAGAGACTTTTATCTGAAAATTTTCAATTTTTTGAGGTGAAATTTTCGATATATTCGAATAGGCGTGTTTTCGTAAGCATAATTCCATTATTTTACTGAGTAGGAATCTTGGAACTTTTTTCTTTGCGTAGATGTTTGAAATGCACTGTTTTAGTAACGTTTTCAATGTAAGCATGACAGAATTGGAGTTTTGAGATTACAAATTTGATTTTTGTCAACTTTATTGATGTGTAAACACCAGCGAATCACTCACAAACTTAACATATTAAGCCCATTTGGGCTTTATGTAGTTTGTTAGTGATTAGCTGGGTATACACATCGATAAAAGTCACGCAAAAAAATCGAATTCATCCATATGAAAGTAGATATGAGACGTGTATACATTTGCTTATGTAATATGACTGCGGGTGGCATGCAAGGACGAAAACAAATTAGCATTTGAATTTAAAGATAAGGCGTACTTGCAAGTGTTAAACCTAGCGGAACAGATTAAAACTCAGTTGGCTCTAAAGCTTGTGACTGGATATCCCCCGTTAGCCTTTTCTTCATTCTATACAAGAGAGAAACGTTCAGCAAACCCGTTCTGAAAAAGAGTCTACTCTAAAAGCAAAGAATTTGCTCCCATGGGGAGCAGATTCATTCCTTTCAGAGCAGACCCCTTTTTAATAGGGGATAAAACCATTTTGATTCATTTACCTCCTTTGAAAATGTATCGATTCCACTGAAAGTTAAAATCGAATACGAGCCGGGACTCAGCATTTGGAACAAGGCTGCATCCGCGCTGGCTAATCAGTCTTCGCTGACAGTCTAAAACAATTTTGATCCTTGGCTTCCCACATTTATCTGCGAAGATTTGGACCAGGATGCGAGAATGCGCATGCTGATCTGAATATTCGCCAAGCGTACATGCAATATTGCAGGAAATGCAGTGCTACGGCTCATCTGCGTTGGAGACGACAAGCTTTGAGCAGAAAGCAACATACTTGTTATACTGAACCCATTTATGCCTATCGTCCCATAACGGGGACACTGCCAAACAGTGCAGACCCAGATCAGACGCCGCGTTCTGCGGCATCTGATCAGGGTCTTCACTGTTTGCATTTAACCCTTGTCCTGCTGAATAAATTAAGATGCCATGCCCACTTTTTATTTTCAGCCAATCAGATTACTTGATCCGAATTGTTGCAATAAATTCACAAACTTAATGGCTTCTTCAGAAGCCAACTGATCTGGATCTACACTGTTTGCAAAGGCATGGTATAATCGGGTTCAGCAGGAAAAGGGTTAATACAGAAATTTCTATAAAACGTAATAAACGTGGTAATAATAAAAACTAACCAGACACCCCTTATATTGGATATGTATCGGTCCGAAGGGTGATGGTAGAAAAGTCCCTTCAGCATTATTGGGTTGATTGGACGCGGATACAATAAATAGTCTGTAGAGTCTGCTATACAAAAAGTCAGAACTTACAGTTGGCAATCGTTGCCGAAATGAACCGCGCCGTGCAAAAACGTGTCTTTGGGCATATATGGACAGCGAAGGCCAAGATCAGTCTGCGTGTCTGTGCAGTCTGATCAAGACTTTCACTTACGGCACACAAACAGAATCATTGTCGGAATGTATAAATGGATAACAAAGGCCTCAATGATACTTTGCGCATGCGCAGGATGTCCTGAATCTGCGTATGTTGCGCATGTTCGATGGCACTTTTTCGCTTGACGCGGCCTATTTATTTGATACAAACTAAAACCAAACACACAAAACAGTCATTTGTCATTACGAAAACACGCCTATTCAAATATGTTGGTAAATTTACCACCAAAAACTGAAAGTTTTCAGATAAAAATTTTGATATTTTTTCAAGTTTCTGCTCAAAACATAGTGTGGGTACTCGTTTGAACCGCCTCGGCGAGGCGGTTCTAACGAGTACCCACAATCTATGTTTTTGAGCAAATTCTATGTTTTTGAGCAAAAATAAGAAAAATTATTTATACCCCTGTAAAACCCCAGTTTTACTATATAAAAGTGGGGTTTAAGGGGGTCAAAATTATATGTATGTTATAGGTATGCTTTCGTGATGTGATAGCGTTACACCCTGACTTACCTGACATCAAATGCATTCATTGAGCGTCACTGAAACATAGTTTTCTCCTCAGAACATTTGAAGCAAGTATTTTAAGAGAAACCTCAGATATCTTACAGACGACCCAACAAGCTGCAGGAAATTCGGACAAGAGCAAAAATATGTAAAGATACCTCGGAAAGGCCACAGCCATGAAACACAACCTTCTCGATGCACCAGAAGAAAGAAAGATGACGAATAAACAAACCATGTAGGCACATAAGGTTGAAACAACGTAGATTCAACGTTGATACGTCATGACGTTGAATCAAAGTTGAATCGACGTTGTTTTAACGTTATGTGAACGCTGGGAAAACAAAAGTCACATACGAAACCACTGACGCACGAACAAAGACGAACTACAACAGAGGAGCCACCTTGGAACGTTCATTAATGCATGAAAAGGAGTGTCGCACGTTATTAACAGCCGTGCATTAACCGGCGAAAAGCCGTGTATTAACAAGGCAATTCACGCGCTGTTAATGCACACTACGCAACTTTCAGTATGCTCGTAACTGGCACACAGATTTGCTGTCATTACGAGATCGTACTGCCAGGCCCTAGAACATAGTCCGTGGTAATTTCGTTCGCGAGACATCGGTGAAAAAGGCGAAACAAAATAGTGCAAGATATAACGCGAAATATAGCAAATTCTTTCAGTTTTTATGCAATAATAGCGATCGAACATGGTTTTTCTTTTTTTAATCAAACAGGATTGCGATGGGCCGACCACAGATATTGATAGTGAGGCACCAAACTTCTGAAACAGATTGAGGAGGGACATTTAGTCTGAAGTCCGACTCACTGTCGTGCAATAAAAGAGAGAAACTAAGTTATGAACCATAACTGGGTTAGCAACCATCAATCCAGTTTGCCGCAGAATATCCATGCTATAACCTCTCTCTTTGTAGCGAGTGACAACCTTTTTCAACTGTTCTAATCTTTAATTGCAATCTCAAATCTATAGCGGTCTTCCAAGACAAGTCTGCGGATATACGGGCGATCTTCAATCGCTCGAACATCGTTGGGAATTTGTTCGAGATATGGGTAGTTCGAGCCACTGAGTGTTAATCATGGTTCCGGTTCAGGAAGCAAATGGCGATAAGGAAAGTTTTTTCGATCTTCTGTACAATAATGGTATGTTGAGTGTACCCATTAGAATCACCTCGATGAGGCGATTCTAATGGGCACACACAACATACTTTATGATAAAGTAAAGAAAAAAATCCTTGAATATTTGTTTTATGGAGCTATCAGAAGAAATTTGTAGGGACTTAATAACAAGTTCGAATCAACCATGGTAAACGAGCCATCCGGGTTCGAGTTATTGAGGTTCGACTGTATTCCATTCGAAACACACGGAATAAAAGTATGCAAGATGTGCAAATATGTGAGCCGCAAAATAAAAAAAAAAAAAAAAAAAAATGTCTTTGAACGAGGATTCACATAAGCCTGCGCAGGCTTATCTGAATATTTGCTGGACGCACATTCTAAAGGTACCATCACGAAAACACGCCTATATAGTTTTGACCCCCTTAAACCCCACTTTTATATAGTAAAACTGGGGTTTACAGGGGTATATATTATTTTTCTTATTTCTGTTCAAAACATAGATTGTGGGTACTCGTTCGAACCGCATCGCCGAGGCGGTTCTAACGAGTACCCACAATCTATGTTTTGAGCAGAAATATGAAAAATATCAGAAATTTTTATCTGAAAATTTTCATTTTTTTTTTTTTTTGGTGGTAAAATTTTCAGCATATTTGAATAGATATGTTTTCGTAATGGGTACCAAGGCAGCGTTCAGAAGAGAAAGTTACTCGCGTTTTGCTCTGGACTCCTGCCCCTGTTGGCGCTCATCATTAGGTACAGGGATCCAGGACAGAGCGTTCGCTATCACTTTGCACTTCTGAACGCAGCACCTATACATTTGAACGCGGCCCAGGGCTGCGTTCACTTAAGTGAAACTTTCGTGGTTACTCCCAAACTATAGCAAACTTTCCGTTCATTTGTGACAGTTTTCAGAAGACTGTGGCGAGTATCCCCAACTATTCTCGTCCTTCACAAAACGAAATTGCGGCCAATGCGAATATTTTCGTATGCTTGTTCCTAACAAAAATTAAGGAAATGTTTACTGCGTTGATATTTTATATTCGATGCCTTATAAAATAAATATATTATTGATATAATTTATTGGATCTAATATCAAGTCTCGTCAACGAGAATAACGGCTATTCTCTAGATTTAATCTGATGTCAAATAAGAGAGGTTTACAATCGTTCAGAAGATACAAAATAGTTTTTGAAAAACTCTCGCGAGTGAATTGCTTTACTGAACGCAGCGCTGCGTTCAGAAGTGCTAAGTGATAGCAAATGATTTGGTCTTGGATCCCTGCATCCATTGACGAGCGCCAATAGGAGCAGGGTCCAGGGCAAACACGCACGAGTAACTAATTGCACATTTGAACACAGCCCAGATATGATATACATCTTCAGCAGAATGCCTGATTCGATAGCGCAGTCGGTAGCGTGTCTGACTGCAGATCCAGGATTCACAAGTTCGAAACCCAGCTCACCCTTAACTTTCGTATAACTCGTGGAGATTTATCATGAAATCACCGTTTGTCCTGTACCTAAATGCGGAGGCGATGCTTCTGACGTCTGTAATTATCGACCTACTTCCTTACTGAGTAATCTAGACAACGTCTTTGAAAGACTTGTATTTAAACATCTGTTTAATCATCTCCGTGATAATAACATCTTTTCAATCTGGTTTCATACCTGGAGACTCCACTTCTAACCAACTCACTTTCTTGTATAATACATTATGCTGGTAAAGAAGTTCGGATCAAAAGAAATTTCTGGTGAACTATTAAAATGGTTTTCTAGTTATCTTGATGGTAGAAAACAACGTGTTGTCTTACAGGGAGTAGAATCAAAAGTGAATTATATTAAGGCAGGCGTTTCTCAAAGATCAGTCCTAGGACCACTTCTTTTCTTAATTTTCATAAATGATATAGTAACAGACATTGGATCTGGCATACGGTTTTTGCTGACGATACTAGTCTTTTCATAATAGTCGATAATCCAGACGTTGCGGCTGAAATTCTTAATGCAGATCTTGAAAAAAATAGCTACATTGTAAATGGGCCGAAGCTTCGTTGGTAAAATTTAATCCGTTAAAAACGGAAACACTTCTGATATCCAGGGAATTCAACAAACCTGTACACCCTTCTTAATCATTCTTGGGCAGCAAATCAATGAAGTTGAATTTCATAAGCACTTAGGAATATGTTTTTCAAATGATGGCTCATGGCATAAACATATTGACTATATTAAAGAAAAAACTTGGACAAGAATAATATTATGCGCAGATTAAAATATGAACTAGAGAGGAAATCTTTAGAAATAAATCAGTTAACATTTATACGACCTATTTTAGAATATGCGGACGTTATTTTGGGATAACTGCAGAGATTATGAAAAACAGTAACTCGAAAAAAATACAGATAGAAGCAGCTAGAATAGCTTCTGGTGCTACTAAACTCATATCAATTCAAAATCTTTACAATGTGATTAGTTAAAGGAGAATTAATCATAAGCTGAAACTGTTCTACAAGATGTACAATAAGATAACGAGCCGTTTCCTCAAGATCAACATTTTTTTGCTATTCTAATATTGATTTTTGACTGAAACCTCTGTCTGCTACAATGAATGTATCCAAATTCAACATGAAAGAGTTCATTTCAGAAAATCGATCAGGGATGAAATGTATCCAAAGTTGAGACATGCATCACGAACACATGCCTATATAATTTTGACCCCTTTAAAACCCACTTTTATAAAGTAAAACTTGTTTACAAGGTTATATATTATTTTTCGTATTTTTTCTTATTTCTGCTCAAAAACATAGATTGTGGGTACTCTTTAGAACCGCCTCGGTCGATGCGGTTCTGACGAGTACCCACAATCTATGTTTTGAGCAGAAATATGCAAAATATCTGAATTTTTATCTGAAAATTTGCTTTTGGTGGTATTTTTTTCAGTATATGCGAATAGGCATGTTTTCGTAATTAAAGAGTCCATTTCAGAAACTCGGGGCTGAAAGGGTTAACAAGTCATTATTTTTTGATACCACATTAACCCCTAGATGGGGTGAAAGGCAAAAAAAATAATGCATCAGACCTTTTTATAAAGAAAAATTTATCATTTCTAAATTAATTCAGGACTTCTGAATAAATTAACTTTTACCACTCTCTGGGGTAATTCAGCAAATGATAAATTGGGGCTTTTCTTTTTCTTTTTCCCAGATGACATTTCGCATGAAATATCCAAAGTAAATAAGAGAACTCAGGAACTGATACAGTCAGATCCACTGAAGCCCCAACACCAAAGGGAAAGACAGACAAATACAATAAAGCTGCCACAAAATGATCAGACGGCAAGCAGAGTTGGCAACTCTTTCCCAAACATGTGGGGACTCTGTTACCCAAACTTAATTGAATATATAAATATATAATCAACTTATGTTAGTATTAACCCTTGTTCTGTTGAGCCCGGATATACCCTGCGTTTGCAAACAGTGTAGATCCAGATCAGTTGGCTTCTGAAGAAGCCAACTGATCTGGATCTGCACTGTTTGCCATTAAGTATGTGAATTTGTATCAACAACCTGGATCAAGTAATCTGGTTGGCTGAAAATTGGAAATAGGCGTGGCATCTTAATTTATTCAGCATGACAAGGGTTAAAAGAAAAATATTATAAATTGAAACACTCTATAACAATTAACAAAAAGTACGACAATGAAAGTACCGCCTTGGAACGGTCAGTAATGAATTACTAGAAGAGGTGGGCGAGGTAGGGTATGGCGGAGCTTAAGCTAGTTGGTATCCCAACTCTCGCCCTCAGCTTCCATAGTGGTAAAAACATATTCATTACGAAAACAAGCCTATTCAAATATACTGAAAATTTTACCAGCAAAAACTGAAAATTTTCAGATAAAAAATTCTGATATTTTTTCATATTTCTGATCAAAACATAGATTGTGGGTACTCGTTAAAACCGCCTCGACGAGGCGGTTCTAACGAGTACCCACAATCTATGTTTTTGAGCAGAAATAAGAAAAATAATGTATACCCCTGTAAACCCCAGTTTTACTATATAAAAGTGGGGTTTAAGGGGGTCAAAATTATATAGGCGTGTTTTCGTGATGTGTATGGTTCGTGTGGAGTTCTTCTAACTCATCCAGGAATCATTACGGGCAACAGATAAGTCACAGATAAAGCGTATAATAAACAAATGGGCCATGATGGCCCTGTAACGCTCACCTCAGCATCGTAGCACTTTGAGAACCCGATCTAGAACTGATCAAGGCAAACATTCTGATCAAAATTCAAAATGATTATATTAACAAGTAAGACAATGTAGCATGTCTAATGGACTGTGAAATAAAGGTCAAGGTCAAATACGGATGACTGCACTCAAGAGGCCATACTAAGATGTATGCATGTACTAAGAATCACTGGCTGTAGAAGCAATAGTTACTGAGAAACTGGCCTAGACACAAACACTTCACAAGTACCAAATATCACTCTGTAGGACCAATAATTACTGAGAAACTGACCTAAATGGAAAAACTTAAGAAAGTCACTGGATAGAATAATATACATCACCTTGAAATCAACAAGACAAACATTTTGAGCAAGATTCATGATGAACACTTAAAAAAATGTGACCTCTAGAGCATCAACAAGGCTTTCCTTTGATTTGGCCAGGTGACCTCGTTTCTGATATCAAGTGACCCAGTTTTAAACTAGACCTAGAAATCATCAAGACGAACATTTTGAGCAATATTTATGATGATTATTTAAAAAAAATGTGACCTCTGGAGTGTCAACAGTTTTCTGCTAATTTCCCCTGGTGACCTAGTTTTTGACCCATGTGACCCAGTTTCGAACTTGGCCTAGAAATCATCAAGACAAACATTTTGAGAAAGAGTCATAATGATTTCTAAAAAAAATGTGACCACTAGAGTGTTAACAAAATTTTCTGCTGATTTGGCCTGGTGACCTAGTTTTTTACCCCAAAAGACCCAGTTTCAAATTTGACCTAGAACTTATCAAGACAAACATTTTGAGCAAGATTCATGATGATTGCTTCAAAAATGTGACCGCTAGAGTGTTAACAAGGTTTTCTGCTGATTTGGCCGGTGACCTAGTTTTTGATCCCAAGTGACCCAGTTTTAAATCTGACCTAGAAATCATCAAGACAAACATGTTGAGCAAGGTTCATGATGATTGCTTGAAAAATGTGACCACTAGAGTGTTAAAGAGGTTTTCCGCTGATTTGGCCAGGTGACCTAGTTTTTTACTCCAGGTGACCCAGTTTCAAACTTGACCTACAAATCATCAAGACAAACATTTTGAGCAAGATTCATGATGATTGCTTAAAAAATGTGACCGCTAGAGTGTTAACAAAGTTTTCCGCTGATTTGGCCCAGTGACCTAGTTTTTGACTTCAAGTGACCCAGTTTCAAACTTGACCAAGAACTCATCAAGACAAAACATTTTAAGCAAGATTCATGATGACTGCTTCAAAAATGTGACCGCTAGAGTGTTAAAAGGGTTTTAGCTGATTTGGCCAGGTGACCTAGTTTTTTACCCCAAGTGACCCAGGTTTGAACTCGACCTAAAAATCATCAAGACAAACATTTTGAGCAAAGACTCATGATGATTGCTTAAAAAATGTGACCGCTAAAGTGATAACAATGTTTTCCGCTGATTTGGCCAGGTGACCTAGTTTTTGACCCCAGGTGACCCAGTTTCGAACTTGACCTAGAAATCATCAAGACAAACATTTTGAGCAAGATTCATGATGATTGCTTAAACAAGTCACTTCGATGCTTCCTAGCAAGTTTTGAGTCAATTGGCCTTTCGGTTCAGGAGAAGCAAAAAATAGATTTTCAAGATGGCTGTCATGGCGGCCATCTTGGATTTCCTATTGGAACGATTTTAGCTATTTTTGATCTATAAGTCACCCCAATGCTTCCTGCCATGTTTGGAGTTAGTTGGCTTTTGGGTTTAGGAGAAGAAGCAAAAAATAGATTTTTAAGATGGCTGCCATGCATTGATCTTGGATTTCCGATCGGCACGATTTTAGCTATTTTTGATCTACAAGTCACCACGATGCTTCCTAGCAAGTTTGGAGTCAGCTGGCCTTTTGGTTCAGGAGAAGAAGTGAAAAATAGATTTTCAAGATGGCGTCCATGGCGGCCATCCTGGATTTTTGATCGTCACGATTTTAGCCATTTTTTATTTACAAGTCCCCCTGATGCTTCCCACCAAGTTTGAAGTCAATTGGCCTTTCGGTTGACCGTTCAGGAGAAGAGGCGAAAAAAAAGATTTTCAAGATGGCAGCCATGGCGGCCATCTTGGATTTCCGAGCGGCACGGTTTTAGCTATTTTTGGTCTACAAGTCACCCTGTTGCTTTCTACCAATTATCGAGTCAATTGACCCAGGGGTGTAGGAGGAGTAGGCTTTTAAACTATTGACGACGCACGACGGACGACGAACATTGACTGACCACTTCGTGCTCAGGTGAGCTAACAAAGATGAGGACTCGACAAAAAAAATCGTGTTGAGACATTTGGAGATCTCTGAATTGTCAACAGCACTGGAATATTGGAGCAAAAGAAAACCACAGGTTGAACCCCGATGAGCCGATAAACAGACATTAAAGGTCCGGCCCAGACCATTTAATGAACAGGTTTTAAGTCGGGGACATCATAGAGTCTGAACCCAGACCCACCGGCGTGCAATTAAAAGAAGTAATCAACGTTGTCAACCGTGGTTGGATTTACCGCTAAGCAAGCAAACTGTTTTATGACATCAATGTTATACCCCTGTCGTTAAGTCACCATAAAATTTAACTTCGATAGGCCTTGTAGCAGAAATGTTTTAGTCCATTAAAGTATTAGTATCGTATTAAGAGATCAATTTGTAGTGTCAACGATAAAACTTAGAAAAAAGCTTTCTTAAGTTTACGATACAGATACCCATTGGAGAAGTTAGGCAGTCAAAGTTTTGTTATATTCTGTGTGATAAATTAAAAAAAAAATGAAAAATCAAATTAAAACAAAAATCAAATTGTCGCCTACTGAAATTTTTACCCATCATGCTAAGCGTTAAAAAGTCACCAGTAAGCAATTTTGTGTTATATGTCGTTTTCGTAGGTATATGTACTTTGTTATTTACATATATATACATATATTCAATGTGTATATATCCACCACGCAAAGTACATGTATGTAGGGATTAATGTATTCAAGGAAACTTACAACAGAATAAATTAAGTTAGTTTATTTGATTCATAACATGTTTATAGAATTCAAAATATGAATATGAAAGACGGGGTAAAATAAATACCGTATTTACTCCAATTAGTCGGACAAACAGGCTTTATCAAACAGTGCAGACACAGACCAGACATATGCTGCATTTTATGGTGTCTTAATTAGGAGCATACCGTTTGCCAGGCTCTCAACTATTTTTAGACACATCATCAGGTTTATCTGAAAATGTTTCATTTTTTCGGTGGTAAAATTTTCAGTATATTTGCATAAACGTTTTCGTACTGGCAGATAAAAAATTCAGGGCACAGTTGTTCAAAGCTAACGATGTCATTAGTTAACGATTCGTTAAAATTTACATCGAGTGATACGCAAATATTCTGAAATTTTTTGCTGCTACTCACATTTTTCAGCAAAAAATATCAGAATATTGTGTATTGAATCCGCTAAAACAGTTAACGAAATGACCCTAAACGAGCTCGTTAAGCTATCGACGTTTTGAACAACTGGGCCCTGATATTTTTCATATTTCTGCTCAAAAACATAGACTGTGGGTACTTGTTAGAACTGCCTCATCGAACAAGTACCCATAATCTGTTTTTGAGCTGAAATATGGATATATCAGAATTTTTTATCTGCGGTTCTAACGAGTACCCACAATCTAAGTTTTTGAGCAGAACACTATGTTTTTGAGCAAAAATAAGAAAGAAAGATGTTTACACCTGTAAACCCATTTTTAGAAGTGGAATTATATAGGTATGTTTACGTGATGGCTACTTAATTGGTTCTCTGATTTTGATTTTTAATGTATTTACCCTATTCTCCTTTCATCATCTTTTGGAAAATCGTTTTTTTTTTTGCAAGGCACTTTTCACAGAAGTAAATTTGCAAACGTTTTTTTTTTTTTTTTTTTTTTATAATTTAATACAAAACCATTTGCCGTAAATAGCCCTGCGCAAAACAGTTTCAGTGTAGTCATTGGTTTTCAAGAATTCGAACATTTCCATTTTTTTTTCCCATAGTAAAAATGGATGCAATTTAGCGGAAATTGGTAGGGTAGGTAAATTGGAGGCAGATTTTTAAACAAGTTCCACTTATTCGAAGTTTCTGAAATTTTCACAATATTGTCATAAAAGACAAATAATTAAAAATCAACAAAGAAAAGTTAAAAAAAAAGTTAAGTCTTAAGTATCACTTAACTAATAGTTAGAAATTGCATAGATGAGATCAAGTGTTGGCCGTAAAATTGATTTTTTTTCTCCATATTTCTGCTCAAAACATAGATTGTGGGCACTCGTTAGAATCATCTGGATGAGGCAGTTCTAACAAAGGTACCCACATTCTATGTTTTTGAGCAAGAATAAGAAAAATAATGTATACCCCTGTAAACCCCAGTTTTACTATATAAAAGTGGGGGTTTAAGGGGGTCAAATTATACAGGCATGTTTTCGTGATGAAACTTTCATTTTTGGGTGGTAATATTTTCAGTATATTTGAACAGACATATTTTTGTAATGTGATTCCAAGAAAGTTTAAATCATAGAACCAATTAAGTAGCTGATTTCAAGAAACATTTCTCATTAATCTCATTCAGAAAAATAAAATAAAAAAAAATATAATAAAAACAAATAAATAATGTATCACAGTGTTTCATTGGTAATATGTACAGCTGTATAATTATTTGCAAATAACTTGCTGTATAATTATTTGACATTCATTGTAAATAAACAGGCATATACCATGTTTGACTTAATCACCTTATTATTTTTTTTTCAGTGATTTTTTTTTTCAAAATAACCGAAAAAAAAACTTATGCAAAATGCCGGCATAAAACAGTACATGTAGTTACAGCTTACAAAATTACTGAAAAAGAAAACTGGTGCAACATAACTGCAAAAGAAGAAAACATAAAAATGCCAAAAGAAGATTACCTGAATGTGCATGTACTGGTACTTACAGATGTTTTCTGTTTTTTATTAAGACTTCTCCTGCTGAACCCGGATATGCCCTTCCTTTGCAAACAGCGTTGATCCAGATTAGTTGGCCAGCTGATCTGATCTTCACTGTTTTTCATTCAGTATATCAATTTATTTCCATATTGGATTAAGTAATCGGACTAATGGGCGTGACATCAAAATTTATTCAGCATGATATGGGTTAAAAAGACATGTTATAGATACTAATAAGAAATGCCTTAAGAAGATTCATTCAATTCTAATGAGTATCCACTACACTTGCTTCAAGCGAAATGGATAGAGTTACAAGGCAGTAATCTGAAGACACAGGAACTGCCTGAATGTATACGCTTATAATGGTAAGAGTGGTAATTAAATTAATTATGGTATATGTTTCAGAGCAGGTGCACAAATAATGTCACTTGTTTTGTTTTTCTCCAAGAATGCATAAATAACATTGTGTTAACTTTACAACTCTCTTGGCTGATTCAGCAGATGACAAATTGGTGATATATTCTTATTTTCCCGGAAATAGGCTTGGTCAGTTCATGCAAATTATCACTGGATCATGTCTTAATCCTTAAGATGCCAAGAAAACCTACATCTAAAAATGGCGTCTGTTTATGTCGTTTGCTGAATATTCTCATCCTGAATCTTTTCAAACCTAATTTTGCATACAGGCAAACAGGTGGACCCTGATCAGACTGCTCCTAGAGGAACAGTCTGATCTGGGTCTACACTGTTTGCCTTAATGACTTTTAAAATCACAAGCAGATGATAAAGCAGATGACAATTGGCAGTTTAAGGGTTAAGTCGGGTGGGTGTTATCATAATGCAATTCATTTAACATCTTTAATGACATCATAATTGTCTTGACAATGATTTGATTGGTTTAGCGTTTTATGGCCCAGTCAATACTATTAAGGTCATGTTGAGTCGATCAGTACTTTACCCACACTTTTCCTGGGCAGACTTAGTCCTCTATGCAGTTAAGCAGTACGCATGCACATTCTTTCACCAAAAACTGATTACTGCCTTCTTGACTGATTGAATGAGTTGAGATTTTGTGGCCAAGTCAACCCATTAGGGTCATGATGAGCCCATCAGTTTACCTAACCACACTTTTCCCGGGTACCCTTAGTCACCAATATTTGTGCACCTACTTTCACCAGAAATCAGCAGCAGGGAGATAACAGCAAAAGAAAACATTTCATGATCAATGTCCACGAAAGAATGTTGCCGACCTGGCGGGGCTTGAACCAACAACCTCCTGATCAGCTGACATGCATGCAACTGCGCCACCGAGAATGGGTGTCTTGATAATGATAACAAAGTTCCAGTGAGAACCCATAATCACCTCTGCTAATATACTACTCAAAGTTTGCTAAGGATCACTTTTTTGACGTCAGATATTTTGTTCATATTATCACCATATATAATCAAATTGCTACTAAAGGTAAATCGATGTTCGGGCCTCATAAACGTGTAATGCAGTTATTGATTTGACATGTACATTTTGCACGAGAAGCATGGGAAGAGGCCTACCCGTGAAAATCGTTGATTTATGGCCATTTTCCTTCATGTACATGTGTACCTGAAACAAGGTTTTGCTTGTGTTATCGTCAAATTTTGATCGAATTTAACGTGAGGTATGGCAGACCGACAAGTTAGGCGTCGTCTAAGCGAAGAAGAGATTAATAGGGGCATTGGAATGCTTGAGGCTGGGTTGTCACAGAGGGAGGTTGCTCGTGTTCTTGGGGTGTCCCAGAGCGTCGTCTTAAGAATGTGGATTCGATTCCATTTGACTGGAAACGTAATGCATCAGCACGCCGGAGGTCGTGAACGCTCAACAATTCGAGCTCAAGACTGATTTATCGCTCTACAAGCCCGACGTCACCGGTTCAACAACGCAACAACGTTACGTAGCGAATTGCAGAACGCTACCGGTGTTCGTTTAAGTACGCAGACCATTAGAAATCGGTTGCATGAAGCTGGCTTGAGGTCATGACGGCCTGCAATACGCATCCCATTGACACGACACCATGTTCAGGAGCGTTTAGAATGGGCACGAGATCATGTTACGTGGGCCCTTAATGACTGGACCCCCATTCTTTTCACTGATGAGTCCAGGTTTTGTGTGGACTTCACTGACAGGCGGGCTAGGGTCTGGAGGATGCGAAATGAACGTTTTGCTGAAGTTTGTATTGCAGAGCATGATCGCTATGGCGGGGGTTCAGTTATGGTGTGGGCGGGAATTAGCGCTCAGGGGAAAACGGACCTGCATGTCATCGATAACGGCACACTGACGGCAGAGAGGTACGTCAATGAAATTTTGGATGTTCATGTTCGCCCATGTGCAGGTGCTACAGGTCCTGATTTCATTCTGATGGATGATAATGCCCGTGCACATAGGGCCCGCCTCACCAACCGGTACCTTGAGCAAGCTGCAATTGTGCGATTGGATTGGCCAGCGAGATCCTCTGATTTAAATCCCATAGAACATGCATGGGATATGCTGCAGAAAGCCATTTCTTTTCGCCAGGTCCAACCAGCAACTGTCCGGGAGCTCAGAGAGGCTCTCATTGAGTAGTGGGCCCAGCTTTCTCAGCATAAGCTCCGTAGACTTATCGGTAGCATGCGACGGCGATGTCAGGCCGTAATCAATGCCCACGAGCACCATACACGCTATTAACTAAGCTAAAACTCACAGACTTGTGATTTTCCTGATTTTCAGATTTCCGCCAGCAATCCTAAAAATGTTGATTTTCGACCCTTACGTTCCATCCGCCATATTCACGCATCAATGAACACTTACTTGGCCATTACTTTATTAAAAATGAATTCTTAAATGAATAACACTTCCAAAAATGATCTAATTTCTCATGTCGTTTCAATCTGTTAAAAGTAGTAGACATTATAAAATGTGATCCTTAGCAAACTTTGAGTAGTATATTACTCACAAAGGGCGATACCAAAACAATCCATTCTGTGGAGATACATGTATATTGACAAAAGTATATTCTGCTATTAAGCCTGTTCCGCAATCAAGAGCAACTTTTGCAGGCTCATAATGGTTTCTTCCTTATTATTCTATATTCAATATTAAGACCACTCTCGTAAATTACGCCACTTTAAGGGGACTACCACGTTAACCCTTATCGTGCTGTTCACGACATTCCCTAACTTTGCAAACAGTGCAGATCAGATGAAGAAGCCATCTGATCAGGATCTACACTGTTTGTCATTCAATTTGTGAATTTGAACAAAAACAGTATATGAGATAATCTGATTGGCTGATAGTCAGAAATGGGTGTGGCTAATTTAATTATTCAGCAGGATAAGGGTTAATAAGACCACATTTAGGCAGTACCAAAAGTGGTCTTAATAGCAGAATTTTACTGTACATAAAAACAACATATCTGGAACAACAGCTCAAGATTCCATATTTCTAGTGATATATTAGTAACACCATTAATAACAACATTCTCATGTACATGTCAAAAGGAGAGCAAAGCTCCAGATAGAGCACCAAGCTACACAGGAACCGCTTTATAAGAGGATTGATTTTAAGACGGTTTGGATATAAGACGGTTTAAAGGTGGACCCCTAAAGTATTGTATCCAAACAAAATGTATAGATTATGTAGAAAAAAAAGACCATTAATGGTCACTTTTATATATAATCTAGACAATTTTGTTTGGATACAACATGATTGTTTAGATAACACGGTTTTCACATTGGATCCCAGCAATCGTGTCCTAAAGAGGTAATGGTGTAATAGTTTTCTTATTTCTCCAAGAAAACATATACCTCGGCAAGGCGTTTCTAATAAGTACCACCACGAATTACGGACAACTCGGCCCAAAGACAAGTCGGCCCAGGACAACTCGGCCCATAAAAAAGTCGACCCAAGACAACTCGGCCCAAGTCGTCCTAATTTCAGAAGACAACTCGGTCCAAATCGCCCCAACTTTAGAAGACCTCTCGCCGTCTCGGTCCATGAAAATCAGACCAGACACCTCTTAATGTATTAAATTAATTGGATGGTGGTACTTTTATTGCTCTGTACCCGATGAATAAAAAGCATATGCAGATGTCTTAGATCAGATCGCTAAAGTACATATTCTAACTTAAATGACATCTGATGGTTATAGCAGCATAATGTAAGTGATCGAAACAATTTGTTCAATGTTGAAAATAAAAGTGCGTGAGATCCATCAAGCTCACCCATCTATCTATCTATCTATCGAATTCTTTGAATTCAGTCATGAAAAAAGTGAAAAAATCGAACTTTAAAAAAAATATTAGAGACTTTCATGAACGGTGGTAATCAGCAGCCAATCAGCTTTAATCAGTAATCAGCGGTTGATCTCTTTTAATGACTTAATTCAAACTTAAACTATTTCGATGTTTGATTTAATTAACGATCAGCTCTGAAATTCACTAAGTATTAATTGACATCCTTTAACCGACAAAGGTTAATGGTAAGTAAGTTTGAACAATAACAAATTGCCAACCTTTGTTTAAATATTTTCTTTCATTTGCCGACATGATCTGTATAAATACAAGCCAATAGTTTTTAAGGAAATGGATACTGGGGTGGCTCATTTGATTTAAGACAATTGAGTTTCACGCACATTGCATGTGTGCGTGATGGGTAGGATGCGGTTATATGTATATTTAGCTTCCTTAGCTTGTGATCAAATTTGTTTCGCTATCTGAATTCATCAGGTACAGAGCTATAAAAGTGCCACCATTCAATTATTTAATTACATTGAGAGGTGCCTGGTCTGATTTTTATGGGCCGAGTGGTCTTCTGCAGTTTGGGTGATTTGGGCCGAGTTGTCTTCTGAAATTGGGACGACATGGGCCGAGTTGTCTTGGGCCGACTTTTTTATGGGCCGAGTTGTCCTGGGCCGACTGGTCTTTGGGCCGAGTTGTCCTGAACCCACCACAACATATGTTTTCATGAATAAAATATCTGTACTTTTCTGCAGAAAAAGAAAACATCTCCTGGAGCTTTGAGAGAGCACAATGTTCGTAAGTATTTAGCTCCCTTTTCAAAGGGGACCACTATAGCAGAAATCTGACTTGCTCCCTTGATTATGGGAATTCTTTTTGAAAGGGAGTTAATACTCTAGTCCTGCTGAACTCTGCGTTTGTGAACAGTGTAGATTTAGATCAGTTGGCTTCTGAAGAAGCCAGCTGCTCTGGATCTGCACTGTTTGTCATTAAGTATTTGAATTTGTATCAACAATCTGGATCAATCTCACTGGCTGAAAATTAGAAGTGGGCTCAGCTTCTTAACTTAATCAGCATCAACAACCTGTATCAAATAATCTGATTGGCTAAAAATTAGAAGTGGTCATGGCATCTTAATGTATTCAGCATGAAAAGGATTAAAGATACCTTTCAAAAGTCTAAATTACCTTTCAAAAAGTCTAAATTACTGCAAAATTTCAGAAGCTCTGCTGACATAATTTCTAAATATATAAAACTGAGATCTAACTACATTTGTAACTGGAATGTTCAAGGGATCAACAACATAATTATACCTTTATGGGGCTTGATATTAGTAGATTTTCAGAGGCTGTCTTTTTTGTACAAACGAGACAACTTTTGTGGCTTCCTGTTTACTGTTTTTGCACACCAAGCACCTTCTGAAAAGGGGTCTACTCTAAAAGGAAAGAGTTTGCTCCCAAATTCTTCGCTTTTAGAGTAGACCGCTTTTCAAGCGAGGAATTTCATTTTTAGAACAGACACTTTACAAAGATGAGCAAGTGTTTTCTTGTTTGAGTAAACCTCTTTTAGAAGTAAGGCAAAAACAATTTTGACAGTGTCACCTTCCTCTTCAGAGGAAGGTGACACTGTCAAAATTGTTTTTGCCTTACTTCTTCTATTATCCTTAACTTCTACCAATCTCTGGGCTAATTTAGCAAATGACAAACTGGTGACATGTTTCTTATTTTTTGCAGAAAAACAGATTAGATTATAAGATTTGCATGAAATGTCAAATCCTGCTTTCTGGAAAAAAAAATATTTCAACATCTGCTGAAAATTTTACCCAGAGTGCTAAGTGTTTAAGCCTAGCCTCAGTAGCAGCAGATAGCATTTTCAAAAACGATTTTTTTTTTTATTTTTTAGAGATACTAAGATTTAACATTTCATGTGACTCATCTTAGTTTAAAATTCATAAACAGGCGCTATTAACCTGTGTTTGCTAAATTCACTTTCTTCTGATGTTCTTTGCTCTTAAAAGATCCGTTTTTCTAGGCATTTTTGACACTTCAAGCAAAGGTCTCCGAAGAAGCCTGCATGAAGTGCCGAACCTGTTTTCTTAGAAATATATGACATATCTTCAATCTGCAATCTGGGCCCAGTTGTTAAAAGCGTTGTTAGCTTAACTAGCTTGTTAGTAGTCAAACTGTTAACTGTTCTAGTAAGTACAATATCTTATTCATAGATATTTTTGCTGAAAATAAAAAACAACATTTTTTTCAGCAAAAATATTAGCATATATGCCATATTCAATGGTCAAAGTTTTCACGATGCATTAACTAGCAACATTCTTAGTTTGAACAACTGGGCCCAGGTAACTTATTCCCAGGCATTGGTAAAAGAGAAATCTTCATTTTGTTCAGATGGCTACATGTAAAAACATATTATCACTTGTGCACAACTGATTACACTTTGTTAGAACAAATACATCATGATTTACTTCAAAATATGCTCAACTCATATGACCCAGCACATGAGAAATGGATACTTGTCACACATGCGACCAGAAAAAAACTCCGGTGAGCCAGGGCAGACGTGCAATCTCGCCAGAGCCTTTGCTGATCGCAGATTTCTACAAAGAAAAATTAAAAGAAAAACAACACACATTTCAAGAAATATTTTAACCCTTAAAACACCAAAATGAAAATGTCATCTGTTTATGTAGTCTGCTGAATATTCTTGCAAAATTTTCAAATCTATTTTTGCATACAGACAAACAGTGTGGACCCAATCAGACTGCTCCTAGGAGCAGTCTGATCTGGGTCCACACTGTTTGCAAAAATGGCTTTTAAAATCACAAGCAGATGACAAAGCAGACGAAAATTCTTGTGACTGGCAGTTTAAGGGTTAATAAATCTGTAACTAAAAAATTTCAAACACTTCTTATTTATACAAACGTATCAAGATCATGTTTCAAACAAAAAATCATAAAATCTAAGTATGGCAACACAATATATTAACACTGGAGAACATTGCAACAGTCTATTCAATGATCTTCTAAACAAGCTTGCACCACCAGGCCCCGAAATAATTTTTTCTTCCTGCTCAACCCAGCTGAGCATAAAATTTTCTGTTAATATGAAAGTGCTTCGAGAAATTTTCGTGCTCAGCTATGTTTAGCAAGAAAGTATGAGCAATTGTTAGTAATTTGAGATTTATTTGCAGGACAAATTTCATGCTCACCTGAGTTAAGCACGAAAAAAGTTTTATAACCTCAAGGGCAGGCAGTTTTATTTTAACAATATAAACAAGAGGGCCAAGATGGCCCTGTATCATTCATTTGAGTACCAAACAAGTTTTGAGTCAACTGGCCTTTCTGTTCAGAAGTTCTGGCAGCTGTGGCAGCCATCTTGGATTTCTGACTGGAATAATTTTAGTTATTTTGATATACAAATCCAGATACTTCCTACTGATTTCCCAGTCAAGTGGCCTTTTGGTTCAGGAGAAGTTCCAAAATTTTGCAACATGATGTGGAGATGTGCATTTTATTTTGAAGTAAGAGACCACCAGAAAGCAGCAAAGTTATGTCCTTTGAAAATTTCCATAAACGTTTTCTTTCTGACTAACTCATGCAATTTACATTCAATCAAAGTGAAACTTGGTTTACTGTTAGACCATGATGTGGAGAGCATATATTGTTTTGAGGTTACAGTCCACGAAATATTAGCAGTAATGCCTCTTTGAAAATTTCATCAGCTAAGCTTCTCCTATAGATTACATTAGATCAAGCTGAAACATTCTAAAAAGTTACACCAAGATGTGGAGCAGCGCATACCATTTCGAGGTTACAGTCCACCATATATTTCCTTCTACAGTTCACATTCCATCTAGTGGAAAGGTGATTTTGTAGTTAGACCATGATTTGAAGCAGCGTATTTTGTTTTTGAGGTTACAGTCATCAAATATTAATAGAGATATCTTCCTGTCTATTCGTATAAACTTTTCTTTTCGGGCTAACCCCCTCCCCCCCCCCGCCCCAACCCCCCTCCCCCCCCGCCCCCCCCCCCCCCCCCCCCCCCATACCTCCTACTCTATGTCAGTATTGGTGCTACATCTGATTTCTTGCCAAGGGCATATGATGCCCTGCTTGCAGAACTCTTGTTTATCTACAGTTTGCCCCAATACTTGCTACCAAGTTTCAAGTCAACTGGTCTTTTGGCTCAGGAGGATAAGTTCCAAATAAATTTTCAAGATGGCACTTTGGAAAGCCATCTTGAATTTCCCATCGAAACAATTTTAGCTAATTTTGATCTACAAGTCACTCTGATACTTCCTACCAAGTCTCAAGTCAACTGACCTTCCTGTTCAGGCTTAGAAGTTCAAAACACACTATTAAGATGGCAGCCATGGCGACAATCTCTGATTTCCTGTCGAAATGATTTTAGTTACTTTCGATCTACAGATGGTCCCAACATTCCTACTAAGTTTGGAGTCACTTGGCTTTTCGGTTCAGGAGAAAAAAAATCAAAATAGATTTTCAAGATGGCAGCCATCTTGGATTTAAAATCAGAATGAGTTAAACTATTTTTGATCGACAAGTCACCCCAATACGTCATGTCGTCAAATGTCCTGTCTGTTCAGCAGAGGAAGTTCAAAACAGATTTTCGAAATGGTGGCCATCTTGGATTTCCGACTGAAATGGTTGTAGCTAGTTTTGATCTACAAGTCACTCTGATACGTCCTTTCAAGTCAAATGGCCATTCCTTTCCATTCAGGAGAAGATGCTCAAACTAGATTTTTTAATGGTCACCATGACCGCCATCTTTGATTTCCAATTTTGATCTACAAGTCACCTCCTATCAAGTTTTGAGTCAAACTGGCCAAGGGGTGTAGGAGATGTCATTTCAAGCAAATTGTTGACGCAAATGACACATGATGCAAGATGAAAACTGACCGATCACAATAGCTCACTTCATGCTCCCGTGAGTTGATACTACAAGACAGATAATGGGAAAAGCAAGGTTGATGAAAACTGTATCAGAAATTTAAGATACTGATAAATTATGTTTTGGTGCAAGTTTGGTCAAAATCGGCTGACAAATAAGAAATTTGAAGTCTGAAGATGTTAAAATTGCGTTCATGCATGCTGCTATTTCAAATATTTAACGACACTTTATGATATCATATCACCTTAATTTGATAGAGAAAACCATTTATAAACAAGCGTACTAAGATGGCCCTGTACACTCACCTGATTACTAGACAAGTTTCGAGTCAATTATCCTTTTGTTTCAAGAGAAGAAGTTCAATATTGATTTTCAAGATGGGGGCCATGGCGGCCATTTTGGATATTCATTCAGAACGATTTTCGCTACGTTCCATTTACAAGTCACTTGGATACTTCTAATAAAGTTTCAAGTCGATTGGCCTTTTGGTTCAGAAGAAAAATTTCAAAGAAGACACCATATATGGGCATGGCGGCCATCTTAATTAACTGACTATTTGAAAAAACTTTCAATGCCCCTTTAACAGAAGGCTCCACATGAAGTTTAAGAAAATTGGCCCAAGAGTTTCAGAGAAGAAGTCGTTCAAAGTTGTGGATGGATGACTATAGAAGGAGGGAGAACAGACGGCAAGTGATCACAATAGCTCATCCTGAGCCTTCTGCTCAAGTGAGCTAAAACATATAAAGACAGACATGTTCAGAGATAACAAAATGATAAATACAAGGCATTTAAACTAATCAGCACAACAAAAGTTTGAAACAGTCTCCTTAAGAGAATACAATTTTTAGTTGGAAACTAAAACAAATTGACATTAGTTATCACTAGCTATTAACTGACTTAACAAGTAAGTGAACAAGGATATATAATTATTTAACTACACACACACATAAGCAGATACAAGAGCTAAATATAAGTATGTTGGCCATATGAGTTAAAGCATATTCAAATCACAGAAAATGAAAGGAAGCTGTTAAAGCCAGCCTGTAAAAAAAAGCAACTTCAATGTCATGCAACATAGCACATAGTACCGTATGTACCATATGTATTCGGACAGACAGGCCTGAGCAAACAGTTTAGACCTAGATGAGACGCCACAGAATGTGGCATCTCATCTGGGTCTACACTGTTTGCCACTCATCCAGCAATTTTTAGACACAACATTGGGTAGTGAATTGTACTGGTTCAAATTTTAGAACATATATGGTAAGGAGTTGAGGTGTCCGAATACTTAGGGTAAATACGGTAAATATCAAAATACACAGGAATCTCTTCATAAGACAGTTTGTCATAAGATGGTTTTGAATATAAGATTGTTTAAAGGTGGACCCATATCTAGACAAGACTATACAGACTATATAATGCAAGAGGACCTATGGTCCTGTAGCCCACCTGAGACCTCCAGTCCTGACATAACTAAAACATGCCTATTCAAATATATAGAAAATTTCATCACAAAAAAGAAAAAAAAAATCCATAATAAAAACTCTTATATTTTTCATATTTCTGCTCAAAACATAGATTGTGGGTACTCGTTAGAACTGCCTCGCCGGGGCAGTTATAATGAGTACCCACAATCTATGTTTTTGAGCAGAAATAAAAAAAATAATGTATACCCCTGTAAACCCTAGTTTTACTATAAAAAAGTGGGGTTTAAGGGGGGGTCAAAATTATATAGGCATGTTTTCGTGATGGCAGTGACAGACATTCTATGGGTGACAGAATTTTGAGTCAATAGAAACTTTTTGCCACTATAGCCAACTAAGATAAGTTTCATATAAATCCCTTTGAACTGTGATTTTAGACATTTTGTTTTCATTTTATACATGTACATAGCGCCAGGGCAAGGGGAAGATAACCCTAGGGATCAGAATCTTTATGTCAAAAGAAACCTAATGTCATTATGGCCAACTGATGCAATTTCAAAAAAAAATCTCATTGGACTGTGATATTTATATGATTTTTTTTCATGATTTCCTGCATGTACAGAACCCTGGGACAGGGCATATAAATCCTGTGGGACAGAGTTCTGATGTCAAATGAAATCATTTGCCACTCTGGCCAACTGGTGCAAGTTTAAACAAGATGAAGCTACATACCAAATATCAAAGACCTGGGCCTTCTGGTTTCAGACAAGATTTTTAAAGGTTTTCCCTATAAGGGTCTATGTATAACATGTGACTCCTAGGACCGAGACAATTTTGACCCCAGGGTTATAATTCGAACAATCTTGGTGGAGGTCCACTAGACAAAGCTGTGTACCAAATATCAAAGGCATGGGCCTTCTCGTTTCAAACAAGATTTTTCAAGGTTTTCTCTATATTATAAGTCCATGTAAAACATGTGGGCCACTGGGCAGGGCCATTTTTGTGGCCCCAGGGCTATAACTTGAACAATCTTGGTAGAGGTCCACTAGACAATGCTGTGTACCAAATATCAAAGGCATGGGCTTTCTGATTTCGAACAAGAAGATTTTTAAAGGTTTTTTCCTATAAGGTTCTATGTATGTCATGTGACCCCTAGGGTGGGGCCAATTTTAACCCCAGGGCTATAATTTGAATAATCTTGGTAGAGGTCTACTAGACAAAGCTGTGTACCAAATATCAAAGACCTGGGCCTTCTGGTTTCAGACAAGAAGATTTTTAAAAGTTTTTCCCTACAAAGGTCTATGTAAAACATGTGACCCATAGGGTGGGGCCAATTTTGACCCCAGTGCTATAATTTCAACCACTTTGGTAATGGTCCATTAGGTAAAGCTACATACCAAATATCAAAGACCTGGGCCTTCTGGTTCCAGGCTAGAAGATTTTTTAAAGGTCGTTTCTTTGTTAGTCTATGTAAAACATGTTGGCCCCTGGGCTGGGCCATTTTTGGCCAAAGGGCTACAATTTGAACAATCTTGGTAAAGGTCCACTAGATGAAGCTACATATCAAATATCAAAGACCTGGGCATTCAGGTTTCAGTGAAGAAGATTTTTAAAGGTTTTTCTCTATGTTAGTCTATGTAAAACATGTTGGCCCCTGGGTGGGGCCATTTTTGGCCCCAATGGCCATTTTTTGGCCCTAGGGCTATTATTTGAACAATCTTGCTAGAGGTACTCTAGAAGAAGCTACAACGAAATATCAAAGACCTGGGCCTTCTGGTTTCATACAAGATTTTTAAAGGTTTTTCCCTATAAGGGTCTATGTATAACGTGATACCTAGGGCGGGGCCAATTTTGGCCGCAGGGCTATAATATGAACAATCTTGGATTTTGGCCCCAGGGCTATAATTTGAACAATCTTTGCAGAGGTCCACTAGACAAAGCTGTGTACAAAATATCAAAGACCTGGGCCTTCAGGTTTCAGACAAGAAGATTTTTAAATGTTTTCCCTATAAGGGTCGTTGTAAAATATATGACCCCTAGGGTGGGGCCATTTTTGGCCCCAGGGCTATAACTTGAACAATCTTTGCAGAGGTCCACTATATAAAGCTGTGTACAAAATATCAAAGGCACGGGCCTTCTGGTTTCAAACAAGAAGATTTTTAAAGGTTTGTCCCTATAAGGGTCTATGTAGGGCGGGGCCATTTTTGATCCCAGGGGTATAATTTGAACAAATTTGGTACAGGTCCACTAGACAAAGCTGTGTACCAAATATCAATGACCTGGGCCTTCTGGTTTCAGACAATAAGATTTTTAAAGGTTTGTCCCTATAAGGGTCTATGTAGGGCGGGGCCAATTTTGATCCCAGGGGTATAATTTGAACAAATTTGGTAATGGTCCATTAGATGAAGCTACATACCAAATATCAAAGACCTTGGCCTTCTGTTTTCAGACAAAATGATTTTTAAAGGTTTTTGCTAATTTTCATCTATTTGTTGCCATGACAACCAGAGTTCTGCTTGGATTCCAAATCTTTGAACAACTTTAAGTTAGTACCTCCCAAGGATCATTCTGGTGAAGTTTGGTCCAAAGTGGCTCAAAGGTTTAGGAGGAGATGTCAATTGTTGACGGACAATGGACGACAGACGCTGCAGGACTGGCCCATCAGAATAGCTCACTGAGCTTTGCTCAGGTGAGCTAAAATCTCCCTGAACTGTGATCTTATACAACTGTTGTTTTTTCAAGATTTCATACATGTACATAGCCCCAGGGCAAATAACCCCTGGGGGATAGAAATTTTATATCAAATAAAAACAAGATGTGTTTGTGAAACACAAACATGTCCCCGGACCAAGGTCAATTTTTTAAGTAGGTCACAGGTCAAGGTCAAGATCACAGGACAAAATTTTTTGTATGAGTGGGAAGCCCTTGTCACAAGAAACCTACATGCCAAATATGAAGGCTCTATCTGAAACGGTTCAAAAGTTATGACAATGTTAATTTTTTCTTTAAAGTAGGTCACAGGTCATGGGCAAAGGTCATTTTTTGTATGAGTGGGAAGCCCTTGTCACAAGGAACCTACATGTGAAATATAAAGGCTCTATCTCAAACTGTTCGAAAGTTATGACCAATTTTATTTTTTTCTTTAAAGTAGGTCACAGGTTTAGGTCAGAGGTCAAATTTTTTGTATGAGTGGGAAGCCCTTGCGCCCTTGTCACAAGGAACTTACAAGCCAAATATAAAAGCTCTATCTCAAAAGGTTCAAAAGTTATCGGGCCGCGGTCATTGTTTTCTTTAAAGTAGGTCACAGGTCAAGGTTAAGGTCAAGTTCAAATTTTTGTATGAGAGTGAAGCCCTTTTCACAAGGCACCTACATACCAAATATAAAGGCTCTATCTGAAATGGTTCAAAAGTTATGACAAATGTTAATTTTTTCTTTAAAGTAGTTAACAGGTCAAGGTCATGTCAATTTTTTTGTATGAGTGGGAACCTTGTCACAAGAAACTTACATGCCAAAATTAAAGGCACTATCTCAAATGGTTCAAAATTTATGACCAATGTTAAAGTTGTCCAATCAACAAACCAACAAATCAACCAACAAACCAACAAACAGACAGGGTAAAACAATATGTCCCCGCTTCGCTACTGGGGTCTTAAAATTGTCGTGTTGTCCAACTTGAGCAATTTACATAAAATCACTTTGAACTGTGATCTCATACAATTTTTTCATTATTTCATACATGAACATAGCCTAAGGGCAGGGGCAGCTCACCACTTGGGGACAGTTTTCATGTCAAAAAAAAAACCTTTTGTCACTATTACAAAATGGTGCAAGTTATAAAAATATGTATAAAGCCTCTGGGTTGGGGTGATTAATCCAGTGGGGAGTTTGAGGACAAAATCTGATGGCAATAGATACCTTTTGTCATTGTCGACGATTGATGCAAATTTCATAATAAAGTCTATGATACTTCCAAAAATATCCATTGTTCTCATTTCTTCCCATACAAAAGCATAGGGGCCAAATCCTACCTTGCCATAAAATAGATCAAGGTCAACCTAGGGTCATCAAGTGAACAAATTACCACGGGACCCATGTTCCAAATACGGCATACTAAGTCCCATGGCCATTTCCTCATTAGTTACCTAGAAGAAAACATTTAAAGGGTTTATACTATATATGGGCATGGCAGCATTCTTGGCCTGGTGACCAAGACCCCATGCAAATAAACTTTCTTTCCCCTAACCCATGGAGGCCCCACATGCAATTTGGCTTCAATGGGCCCAGTTGCTTCATAGAAGATGTTCGAAGAGTGTGGACAACAGATGGAAGGACAGAGCCCCAGGGCAGTGGCTAATAACCCCTGGAGCAAAATTTTGATGTCAACATACACCTTTTGTCATTGTGGCTCATTGATGCTAGTTTCATAACGAAGTCTACGATCGTTCCTAAAAATCCATCGTTTTCACTTTTTTCCATACAAAAGGGGCCACCAAATTTGACCTTGTCATAAAATAGGTCAAGGTCAACCTAGGGTCATTATGTGAACAAACTATGATGGGCCCATGTCCCCAATGCTGCATACCAGAATTGCAGAATTTTGGTCCGCGAAGTAAGTCCCTAGCTTTCAACAGAGAGGCAAATGGCCCATTGGTTCTGAAGAAGAAAAAAGTTCTTTACAATATATGGGAATGGTGGCCATCTTGGTCTGGTGACCTAGACCCTGTGAATAAACTTTCATTCCTCGTGACCCATGGAAGCTCAATATGCATTTTGGCTTCAATCTGCCCATTCAGAGATGTTTAAAGATTGTGTGAGGGCAATGATATACAATTACTGTACACCTTCCATCTAATACACAATGGGGAAAGAATGATGCAATTGAAGCAACAGCATCACAATCAAAACACTACAAACAGAAAGCCAAAAGGACAGTTTCTTCCCCAAAAATTGGCCCAACAGCTATGGAAAATCAAAATTCACTAGGACATACATGCAAAAGACATACAATGACAGAAATAGTGAACCATAGCAGAAGCACCACTTTGGAATGGCCAGTAAATTATTTCACTGGGGGTTTAAATCCATTTTACGTGGCCACTCCTCTCGCCCCTTGTTCTACTGTGGTATATACAAGACATTTATTCTGTCTATGTGAAGGGTTTCTTAACTCATCAGTGCAACATCTCCGAGAACATAAAGACCAAACAAATACAGAGATGAAACAACCATGAGCAAGAAATAAATGAAATGCTGAAGCAAAAGAAAACCAGAGCTTCAGAAGATCTGACTATAGCACTGCTACAGTGCCATCAGAGGAGAAAGACAAAATTGTGTTGAAAAATTTTGATGTTTAAAGTTGGAGAGAAAGACGAGATGAATCTGTTACAAAAAATAAAAAACCTACCAAGGAACATAACTCCAAGATTAATGGCCCTTTGCCACTATTCTGCAATAACATCTAACTTACCTTAGAGACAAAGTGTAGTATAAGTTTCATTGAAATAGGACCACAAACATAAAAGTTATTAAGCAAAATATATTTTTAATTTTAAATCTGTTATGAAAATTTTCAAGAATGGCAAAATTTCAAAACCTTCAAAGGGATGTAACTCCAGAATTATGGGCCCTTGGCCACAGCTCTGCCATTACACCTTCCTTACCTTAGAGACCAAGTTTGGTATAATTTTCATCAAAGAAGGACCACAAATAGAAAAGTAATTGAGCAAAATGCATATTAATGTTCTGAAAATCTACCAAGGGACATAACCCCAAGAGTTAAGGACTCTTAGCCCCTATTCTGGTATACACGATACATCCAGTCATTGTTCATGTTTATATAAACTTTCAGCTTTCTAGCTTTCATAGTTCCTGAGAAATCTGTTACAAAACTTTTCAAGAATGAAAAAATTTGAAAACCTATCAAGAGATATAACTCCAAGACTTATGGGCCCTTAGCCATATTCTGCCACTACACTTTACTTACCTTAGAGACCAAGTGTGGTATAAGGTTCATTGAAGCAGGACCACTAACATAAAAGTTATTAACCAAAATGCATTTGAAATGTTGAAAACCTACCAAGGAACATAACTCCAAGACTTATGGGTCCTTGGCCACTATTCTGCGACTACACCTTATTTACCTTAAAGGCCATGTAAAGTATAAATTTCATTAAAGTAGGACCACAAACATAAAAGTTATAAAGCAAAATGCATTTTTAATTTGGCAGTCATGGAATCACAGAAGGACATGGCAAATCAAGTATAGCCACACTTTTAAAAGTGGAGTTATAACTAACAGTAGGACTCCAGTGGGCCCCACCAGAGCCAGAGCATCAGGCACAAACTGCTTTACTTAAGTCTTTAGGTGGAAGCCATCTTAGAGTCTGAGGCCCAACCTGCTGGCCTGCAACCAGAGGGAAGCAAAATTATTAACCATGATTAGGTTAACTACCATGCGTTCAGCCTGTCATATTACGTAAATGTTGTACCCAATCTTTATATATCGAAGTTTGATTTTACAAAACTAAGTGCTAAAATCATTGCAAGCATATGATAGTCTATGACAGTTCCTAAAAAAATGCATTGTTTTCACTTTTTCTCATACAAAAGCAAAAGGGGCCAAATCTGACCTTGTCATAAAATAGGTCATGGTCAACCAAAGGTCATCATGAGAACAAACTACCAAGTCCCATGACAGTTAGCCAATAGGAGAAGAAAACAATTGAAGAGTTTTTACCAAATATAGGTGTAGTGGCAATATTGATCATGTGAGCTAAGCCCTGTGAATAAATCTCAATTCTCTCTACCCATGGAGGTTCAATATGCAATTTGGCCTCAATCAGCCCAGTGGCTTCAGAGAAGAAGTCGTTAGAAAATATTGACAACAATGACAACGACACCAGCCTGCTTATACTTTAAACTCACCCTTGCGCCTATAGGCTCAGATGAGCTAAAATGATTATTTCTGGTCATTTTTCTATATAGTCTATACATTTTATTGTGTTTGGATACACCATGGTTGTTAAGCTAACATGACTTTTGCTTTGGATCCAAGTAATAGTATTATAAAGAGGTTCTGTTGTAAAATGACATACAGTCGAACGTCAATAGCTCAAACACCAATGGCTCATTTACCATGCTGATTTGAACTCGTTTTCAAGTCCCTACGAAATTCTTCACACAGCTCAACAAAACAAATATTTACGTGTTTTGTTTTTTGTTTGTTTTTTGTTGTTGTTTTTTTGTGTGAAATTTTCTTATCATGAAATTGTATGATGCGTGTACTCATTAGAATTGCCTCAATGAGGCAATTCTAATGAGTACACTCAACATACCATTTTTATATAGAAGTCTAAGAAGATCAAACATACTTCCCTAAATTATCCTGATTTGCTTCCTGACCTGGTGCTATGATTAACACTCAGTGGCTCGAACTACCCATGTCTCTAACAAATTTCTATGGTCCCAAAGATGTTCGAGCGAACAAAGTTCGACTGTATTAATTATAATGAATTATATACATATATACAAAACAAACACCATAACTATACAAAACACCGGTAGGTTAGCCTCAACCTCAATGATGACACAGTCTTTAACCAATTCTAAAGGTCTTCTACTTCAGGATACAGTCGAACTTCGATGGCTCGAACCCCTTTGGGACCATGAAAATTTGTTCGAGACAGCGGTAGTTCGAGCCTCAGAAGGTTACTATTAGTGCTACACCAGGAGGCATAATGGAGATAATTGTGGGATATCTTTTCGGTGTTCTATATTTTAAATGTATGTTGTGTGTACTCATTAGAATTGCCTCACAGAGGCAATTCTAATGAGTGCACACAACATACATTTACAAGATGAAAGAAGAACGTGTTCGACTCATGCATGGTAAACGATCATCGGGGTTCGAGCCACAGAAGTTCTACTGTATTTAGTGACTGATCTTACTGATATACCATGGTTCTACTAATAATTTTTCTTTCACTCTGACCGTCATTTTTGTTTCACTATAATTTTGAGAAGTTAATTTACATATTTCTTTGCAGATTCAATGAAGAGTTAGGACTATATAGACCAAACAAATATATGTAATTTTAGGGTGAATAATGGACATCCATAAAACTAGGTTTACGACCCCGCCCCACATAGTTTCACAACTGACTATTCCAAGGTGGTATTTCTTTTCTGTTTTCCAAGAACTGCTTTACTGAGTTGTACTTTCTTGTATCTGAACCCTTATCTGCCTTGTGGATTCTGGGGTTGGGGCTGTGTTCCATGATTGTGACCGTTCCTGGCCATCTTTTGTTGTTGCAGCTATGCAAAGTGCTCAAACGAATACTATGGACCTTATACTCTGGGCTAGCAGAGTATTCAGATGATTATTACAAAATCTCAATTCTTCAGAAGGGCCCTAGTAATCTGATTAACAGACTGGCACACTAATACACCAGACAGAGGGGTGGGGGGTGTATTCAAATAAATATTACAAAAGCTCAATTCCTCAGATGAGCCTAAATAATCTAGTAAATATAATGGCACATCAATACACAAGAAAGGCCGAGTATTCAGATCATTATTATGAAATCTTAATATCTCAGAGGGACCCGAGTAATGTGGAGAATATAATGGCATATCAATACACCAAACAGGCCAAGTATTCAGATGATTATTATGAATCCCAATTTCTCCTATGGGCCTGCTAATCTGATGAATATAATGGTACATTAATGCACCAAACAGGCGAAGTAGTCAGGTGATTATTACGAGATCACAAGTCTTCAGATGGGCCCGAGTAATTTGATGATAGAGTATTCATATGATTATTACAATATCTCAACTTCAGACAGGTTGAGTATTCTGATGAATATTATGGCACACCAATACACTAGATAGGCAGAGTATTCTGATGATTATTATGATATCTCAATTAATCAGACAGGCCTAGTATTCTGATGAATATTATAGCACACCAATACACATGACAGACAGAGTATTCATATGATTATTATTGTATCTCAATTAATCAGAGAGGCTTAATATTCTGATGAATATTATAGCACACCAATACACCTGATAGACGGAATATTCGTATGATTATTATTGTATCTCAATTAATCAGACAGGCTTAGTATTCTGGTGAATATTATGGCACACCAATACACTAGATAGACAGAATATTCATATGATCGTGAAAAACTCTAATAACAACAAGAGGGCCATGATGGCCCTGTAACGCTCACCTGAGCATCATAGCACTTTGAGAACCTGATCTAGAACTGATCAAGGCAAACATTCTGATCAAAATTCAAATGATTATATTAACAAGTAAGACAATGTAGCATGTCTAATGGACTGTGAAATAAAGGTCAAGGTCAAATATGGATGACTGCACTCAAGAGGCCATGCTAAGATGTATGCATGTACTAAGTATCAATGGCTGTAGGAGCAATAGTTACTGAGAAACTGACCTTAACACAAACACTTCACAAGTACCAAATATCACTCTGTAGGACCAATAATTACTGAGAAACTGACCTAAATTGAAAAACTTAAGAAAGTCACAGGATAGAAAACTATACATCACCTTGAAATCATCAAGACAAACATTTTGAGCGAGATTCATGATAATCACTTCAAAAATGTGACCTCTAGAGCATCAACAAGGTTTTCCTTTGATTTTACCAGGTGACCTAGTTTCTGATATCAAGTGACCCAGTTTTAAACTTGACCTAGAAATCATCAAGACAAACATTTTGAGCAATACTTATGATGATTTTTTAAAAAATATGACCTCTGGAGTGCTGTTTTCTGCTGATTGGGCCTGGTGACCTAGTTTTTGACCGCATGTGACCCAGTTTTGAACTTGACCTAGAAATCATCAAGACAAACATTTTGAGCAAGATTCATGATGACTGCTTTAAAAATGTGACCACTAGAGTGTTAATGAAATTTTCTGCTGATTTGGCCTGGTGACCTAGTTTTTGACCCCAACTGACCCAGTTTTTAATTTGACTTAGAACTCATCAAGACAAATATTTTGAGCTAGATTCATGATGATTGCTTTAAAAATGTGACCGCTAGAGTGTTAACAAGGTTTTCTGCTGATTTGGCCCGGTGACCTAGTTTTTGACCCCAAGTGACCCAGTTTCAAACTTGACCTAGAAATTATCAAGACAAACATGTTGTGCAAGATTCATGATGATTGCTTGAAAAATGTGACCACTATAGTGTTAACAAGGTTTTCTGCTGATCTGGGCAGGTGACCTTGTTTTTGACCCCAGGTGACCCAGTTTCAAACATGACCTAGAAATCATCAAGACAAACATTTTTAGCAAGATTCATGATGATTGCTTAAAAAATGTGACCGCTAGAGTGTTAACAAAGTTTTCTGCTGATTTGGCCAGGTGACCTAGTTTTTAACCCCAAGTGACCCAGTTTCAAAGTTGACCTAGAACTCATCGACAAAACATTTTAAGCAAGATTCATGATGACTGCTTCAAAAGTGTGACCGCTAGAGTGTTAACAAGGTTTTAGCTGATTTGGCCAGGTGACCTAGTTTCTGACCCCAGGTGACCAAGTTTCGAACTTGACCTACAAATCATCAAGACAAACATTTTGAGCAAGATTCATGAAGATTGCTTAAACAAGTCACCCAGATGCTTCCTAGTAAGTTTGGCCTATCGGTTCAGGAGAAGAAGTTGAAAATAGATTTTCAAGATGGCTGCCATGGTGGCCATCCTGGATTTCCGATCGGCACGAGTTTAGCTATTTTTGATCTACAAGTCATCCCAATGCTTCCTAGCAAGTTTGGAGTCAATTCGCCTTTCAGTTCAGGAGAAGAAGCGAAAAATAGATTTTCAAGATGGCCGCCATGGTGGCCATCTTGGATTTCCGATCGGCACGATTTTAGCTATTTTTGATCTACAAGTCACCCCACCCCAATGCTTCCTAACAAGTTTGGAGTCAATTGGCCTTTTGGTTCAGGAGAAGAAGCGAAAAATAGATTTTCAAGATGGCAACCACAGCAGCCATCTTGGATTTCCGATCAGCAGGATTTTAGCTATTTTTGATTTACAAGTCACCCCGATGCTTCCTAGCAAGTTTGGAGTCAATTGGCCTTTCGGTACAGGAGAAGCGAAAAATAGATTTTCAAGATGGCGGCCATGGCGGCCATCTTGGATTTCCAATCGGAATGATTTAGCTATTTTTGATCTACAAGTCACCCCGATGCTTCCTACCAAGTATTGAGTCAATTGGCCCAGGGGTGTAGGAGGAGTAGGCTTTTAAAGCAATTGTTGACGCTGCACGACGAACGACGGATGACGGACATTGACTGACCACAATAGCTCACCATGAGCACTTTGTGCTCAGGTGAGCTAAGGGCTTTTCCAGGAAAATGCACCTTGGGGGGGGGGGGGGGTGTGGGGGGGCGGTCCTGAACTTTTTTTAAGGGGTACCACCCAGGAAACTAAAATTATTTTGAGGGTACCACCAACGAAATAGAATCTCGAACATACTCCCCCACCAAGGAATTAGAAATTATTTTTCAATCATTATTAAAACAGAAGTATCAGTTTAAATATTGTATAAAGTATACAGTGCAGTCTCCGCGGAAGTTCGATGGTTCGCGTTCGTGCGTAATGCACGGAAATGCGCGGAAAGGATTAAGGTCCACTGAAAGCCCTGCAAAATTCGCGCGAAATTCACGCAAAATTCGCGCATATTTCGGGCATTTGTCTAAAAATCCATGCGTGAACTTTTCCTTGCGTGATCGAGTGAAAGCTCGCGCATTCTCCGTGGCAGAAATTCGGGCATGAAACGGGGAGGAAGCAACATCAGAATTAACTCTGTGACTCTTAAAATCGCTTTTGTTATTCAGCAATTGTGAGATATGTACATGTTTGCTCATTTTGTTTAAGAAATGCAACATTAGTGCAAACAATTATAGGGCGAAAAAAAAAAGTGTCCGTCCCTGTTTTTAACTGCCGACCCCAGTACTTTTTCTCGTCGTACAGGAAAGACACACACACACACACACACATACACACAACAACAACAACAACAACAACAACAAACAAGAGGCCCACGGGCCACGGGTTGCTCACCTGAGTGACATAGCTACTGCAGATATGCAGATGTTATGCAACATTTTTTCCAATCCTGTCATCCCAACTAATGAAAAGATCATCATTTAAGCAGTTCTTAATTTTGAAGAAGAATATATATGCCATGCCAGTCAATGCAGCGTGATCATTTGAACAAACTCTAAATGGCGGCCAGCTTGGATTTACGATCGGCACGATTTTAGCTATTTTTGATCTACAAGTCACCCCAATGCTTCCTACCAAGTTTCGAGTCAACTGGCCTTTCGGTTCAGAAGAAGAAGCAAAAAATAGATTTTCAAGATGGCTGCCATGGCGGCCATCTTGGATATCCGACTGGCACGATTTTAGCTATTTTTCATCTACAAGTCGCCCCAATGTCTCCTAACAAGTTTGGAGTCAACTGGCCTTTCGGTGCAGGAGAAGAAGCTAAATATAGATTTTCAAGATCGCGGCCATGGTGGCCATCCGGGATTTCTGATCAGAACGATTTTAGCTATTTTTGATCTACAAGTCACCCAAATGCTTCCTACTAAGTTTCGAGTCAATTGACTTTTGGGTTTAGGAGAAGAAGCGAAAAAATAGATTTTCAAGATAGCCGCCATGGTGGCCATCTTGGATTTACAATCGGCATGATTTTAGCTACTTTTGATCTACAAGTCACCATGCTTCCTACCAAGTTTCGAGTCAACTGGCCTTTCTGTTCAGGTGAAGAAGCGAAAAAAAGATTTTCAAGATGGCTGCCATGGCGCCCATCCTGTATTTCCGATCGGCACGATTTTAGCTATTTTTGATCTACAAGTCACCTTGATGCTTCCTAGCAAGTTTGGAGTCAACTGGCCTTTTGGTTCAGGAGAAGAAGAGAAAAATAGATTTTCAAGATGGCTGCCATGGCAGCCATCTTGGATTTCCGATAGGCACAATTTTAGCTATTTTGATCTACAATTCACCCTGATGCTTCCTAGCAAGTTTGGAGTCAATTGGCCTCTCGGTTAAATAAAAGAATTGAAAAATAGATTTTCAAGATGGCCGCCATGGCGGCCATCTTGGATTTCTGATCAGCAGGATTTTATCTACTTTTGATCTACAAGTCACCCTGATGCTTCCTAGCAAGTTTGGAGTCAATTGGCTTTTGGGTTTAGGAGTAGAAGCGAAAACTAGATTTTCAAGATGGCCGCCATGGCGGCCATCTTGGATTTCCGATCGGCACGATTTTAGCTATTTTTGATCTACAATTCACCCTGATGCTTCCTAGCAAGTTTGGAGTCAATTGGCCTCTCGGTTCAGTAGAAGAAGCGAAAAATAGATTTTCAAGATGGCGGCCATGGCAGCCATCTTGGATTTCCGATCAGCACGATTTTAGCTACTTTTGATCTACAAGTCACCCTGATGCTTCCTAGCAAGTTTGGAGTCAATTGGCCTTTCGGTTCAGGAGAAGAAGCGAAAAATAGATTTTCAAGATGGCGGCCATGGCGGCCATCTTGGATTTCCTATCGCACTATTTTAGCTACTTTTGATCTACAAGTCACCCTGATGCTTCCTAGCAAGTTTGGAGTCAATTGGCCTTTCAGTTCAGGAGAAGCGAAAAATAGATTTTCAAGATGGTGGCCATCTTGGATTTCCTATCGGCACTATTTTAGCTACTTTTGATCTACAAGTCACCCTGATGCTTCCTAGCAAGTTTGGAGTCAATTGGCCTTTCGGTTCAGGAGAAGAAGCGAAAAATAGATTTTCAAGATGGCGGCCATGGCGGCCATTTTGGATTTCCGATTGGAACGATTTTAGCTATTTTTGATCTACAAGTCACCCCGATGCTTCCTACCAAGTATCAAGTCGATTGGCCCAGGGGTGTAGGAGGAGTAGGCTTTTAAAGCAATTGTTGACGCCGCACGACGCACGACGGACATTGACTGACCACAATAGTTCACCATGAGCACTCGTCGCGTGATAACGTTTTTTTTTTCTTTATTGTTGTTGTTTTTTTTTTTTTGTTTTTTTTTGTTGTTTTTTTTTAATTTTAAGAGCTCAGTGTTTTGTGTCTGTCAAAGGGAATATGTTACAGGGCGACATGGTAAAAAAAAATCACCCTGCGGTGGCTCATTTCGCCGAAGAACTGCACGTAGATTCTCATGGGTCTGCTCAGATACGCCACCGGGCGACGACATACAATTCTGCGGCATTCTCATTTCCAGTATAGAGTATGAAAATATATGTGAAAATACCCAGAAAATGCAGCAGACACCCGTGCCCCGCATGAAAGAAACCGCGTGCTCGTAAGGGTAATGTCACGAGAAATCGTGACCGTGACGGAAACCTCTTGGAGAGAAAAACACACTTATGTTCGTTAAATTACAGAGCATATGAAACTGGCATGTATTAAAAGTAGAACCTAAGTATCGGGACAGATAGGTCTACGCAAACTGTAGACTCAGATCAAACCTCAGGATCAAACGCCGCAGAGAACAAGGGAATGAAACTAGTTTATAGGGGGAATTGCAGGGGACATGGAAATTTGGAAAACACTTTTAGAACAATAAGGCGTGCGACCAGTGAAGACTCAGATCATCTTCCGATGCAAGGGCGGTCAGATTTTGCCATTTGTGGTGACAAAAAGACATGTAATCTCCAGTTCTTGGAGAGATTACAAATCTGGTTAAATACACCACCGTTTCAGTGAAGGTTTAAATGCGTTCTGTGGCGTCTGATCTGGGTCTACACTGTTTGCTCAGGCCTGCCTATCCGAATACGTAGAGTATGTATGGAAATTCGATAAAATCGAACCCCCTTCAGAAATCATCCATAATCCGCCCCTGATTCATAAAAACTATTGGGTGCGACTCGTAAAATTTATTTTCCAGGCATATGCAATTAGCTCCCTTTAAACAGTAAAAACATAAAGAGTAAGGGCCTTACTCCACATTTACCAGGGTATAAATAGATATTAGTAATGTTATTTTTTTTTTACATTATCTGTTTAATTATTAAAATACAGTCGAACCTCAAAAGCTCGAATCCGGATGGCTCGTTTACCATGGCTGATTCGAACCTGTTTTTGAGTCCTACTAAGTTCTTCCGATATCTCAAGAAAACAAATATTTAAGGAAATTTTAATTTTCTTATTTTATCATGAAATTGTATGTTGTGTGTACTCATTAGAATCGACTCATCGAGACGATTCTAATGAGTAGTCACAACATATAATTATTGTATAGAAGATCGAAAAGACTTCCCTAAATTATTGCCACGCGCTTCTTGACCTGGCACCATGATTCACCCTCAGTGGGTCGAACTACTCATGTCTCGAACAAATTTTATGGTCCTAACGATATTCGAGCCATTGAAGTTCGACTGTACCCAGAAAATGCAAAAGTCACAAAGCAACATTTTCCTTACCCCGCATGAAGAAACCACGTGCCCATAGCGGTGACGTCACGTGAAATCGTGGCGGGGAAACCGCTTCGGGAGAAAAACAAACTTGTTATAGCGCATTTTCTCCTCAGAAACATACGAAACTGGCACGTATCAAAAATTTAAAGAAGCTAAATATTGGGACAGATAGGCCTATGCAAACAGTGTAGACCCAGATCAGACGCCGCAGAGAACAAGGGAATGAAACTAATTTGGGGGAACAGGGATCATGAAAATTTGGAAAACTCTTTTAGGACAATAAGACCTGTGTGACCAGTGAATACCGTTTATTTGACGACTCCGTAATGTTCAATTCTATAGACTAGAACAATAAGTTGCCACAATGAAATCAACTATTAATAAAGTTAAAATTAAAGTACGTGAACATCAACGTAAAATAAATAAATAAAAAGTAATAAGGTGACCAACCTACCCTATCTAAAAATTGAAAATAATAATAATAATAACAACAATAGGGGCCTACATCAATAAATAAAAACGTTAAACTATAATACCCCGCCATTATCATGTCGGGGCAGATAACTAAAATAAGGTAAAAAATTGTTGAAATTTGCCCATTAACAATCCCAAACTAGATCTCCATAATATCAATGCACATACCAAGTTTGGTGAAAATCCATTGACGTTTACTCAAGTTATCATTCGGAAACGAAAAAACGGACGGACGGAAAGAATGTGCACAATACTGGTTAACCGCTTAGAGGACTAAGCCTGCCCAGTAAACGTGTGGTTAGGTAAACTGACCGCGCTCGACATGACCCCACTTGGTTGACTGGGCCGTAAAACCCCAACACAAACAAACATGGACGGCCAATGTGAAATCTTAATACCCCGTCACTATCGTGTGGCGGGGTATTCAAAAGAAGAGTAACCTACCTACCCTATTTTATATTTTCATGCAATAGTAAACAAACCTATTTTTTCATTTAATTTCATTCTATCGGCGGTGGGGGCAGGCACCAACATGTAGGCCTATGGGCTAAATTCTGATTTCGTGGTGGTATTTTTTTTTGTTTAGTAGCCCGTGTATATTCTTTAATTTGCCTCACTTTCTGTTGATTCTTTTCACCCAATGTAAGAAAATTAGTTGGCTTGCTGTTTATTTTTTGTTGTTGCTTTATCCCAACTGATTTGCGATCTGTCAGGCAATCTTTTTTCTTTTTTTTCATTAGGGGAGACAATCACCATGTTGTAAGGCATATGCAGTTAGCTCCCGTAAAACAGTAACCCTATAGTGTGAGGGCCTTAACCCACATTAATCAAGGTACAAATAAATATAAGCAAGTGGTTTTTCAAAATCCCCCCGAACCGGTGGGGTGGATTTTTTAGCCCACCGCGGAACCTCCCGATACCCCACTCCAGTTCCCTCCGCGACGGATTTTTTGCCCACCGCGTTTCCGCCGAGTTCCCTCCGCAAAACCACCCACTTACCTATAGAACTCCACGGTGGACAAAAGTTTATCCTGGCGAGCTCACAATGAAAGATTAGTGACGTCAGAATGATTGAACAGCTCTGAATTTTCCGAGTTTACATGGGGAGGAAATCGGAACCTTTATTTTGCTTATGCATCATTCGGCTGATTTGCCGCTGAATAAATACAGAAATATTTCTACCTAGAGATTAAAAACTAAAAGAAAAAAAAAAAAAGAAAGAATAGAAAAAAAAAGAACTGATGAATAAAACAAGAAAAAAAAATAACGTATTTCTGTTTGTTTATTTCTTACCTTGTACCCGGGTACTTAAAGGGGCGCTTGTGCTATCTTTGAGGCTTGTATTTGGAGATCAACGAACATCGTCCCGAAAAAAAACACACGAATAATGCCTTGGAGGCGGACACATTAATCTCCGATGGTCCTGATCGCGCATTCGATCCCCACAGATTGTAGCCATTTATCATGAAACACATGTATTTTGCTACGGTCATTCGCTCCTTCCACTGCATCAAGATTGGCAGTTACAAGTTTCTGGCGGAAGGGTGTTCAGTGTACTGGTTAACCGCTTATTGTATAAGCATGCCTCCTCTTTATCGGCGCGATTCATAAAAAATGCTGTTCCCCAAAAACCAGACTCGTAAAGCAATTGCAGTTAACTCCCTTTTAAGTCAGTTGCAGTTAGCTCCCTTAAAACAGTAAAACCTAGTGTGAGAACCTTACCCCGCATTTATCAGGGTACAAATGAATATTATGTTACCTTATTCTCTTGCAGTATAATACATTAATAACATTATATTTACTGGCTTATACAGCAATTTTCAGAACTTTCGTTTCCATGTAAAGTGTTCTGTTTTTGTGTCTTCAACATTCGATATGCAAAACCAAGACCGTAATTTTTTTAACGAGTAAAAGAGATGCATTGTATGTGGGAAAGCGTCTTCAATATCGGCTCTCTGGGCTAATTCAGCAGACGACTAATTGAATTCGTTATTTATTTATTTTTTCATTACCAAAAAAACAGGATTTGACATTTCATGCAATGGAGAGAATTTGCATGAAATACAAATCCTGTTCTCTTGGAAGAATGAGAAAAATATTTCAAAATGTCGTCTGCTGAAAATTGTACCCAGGGAACTAAGCGTTAAGGTTTGCACAGACAAATCGCGCATGAGTCTGTGCATGGCAAAACCTACAATAAAACTTGTACAAAGAGAGGGATCAGCCTGCACACTCTGAGACTGCACATCAGTAGTCTGATCAGAGCTTTCGCTAATCGTATGTATACCTCCTATGATCACTGGGTTTAACAAAACGTCTTGTGCAACGAGCGAAGACTCTGGTCAGTCTGCGCAACTGCACATTCTGATAAGAGCATTCGCTGATCGTATTTATCTTCGGGCTGTCCAAAGCGGGATAAACAGTGCCACTGCAACACCACATTCTGATCAGACCCTTCGCTGATCGTACAGTATGCAAGAAGCTTGCTTTATATAGTGGGTCGATGCACAGACTGACCGGAGTCTTTGCTGGTCGCACGTACATTGTAGTATTGTACGTTTTTTCCAGTTCAAAGTACGTACATTGTAAATCATACTTCAGACATGAGAACTTTGTACCGACATAATTTTGGTTTGAACTGGAGTTAAACGGCCTAGTCAATACTATTTCGGTCTTGTCGAGCCCAGACACTTTTCCGGGGCGGGCTTATTCATAAGCTATTAATCATTTCAGCAGAAACTGACAACTGCCCTTCTTTTTTTTCATATACTTTGACGATAGAGCCTACTTTTGGAGTTAAACCAAAGTCCACACCTCCGTATGACCTAGCTGTTAGTGGGACGTAAAAAAACACATTCATTTGAATTGTCGTTAGCTTCTATGGCCCCTTGTGTTCGTAAAGTGTGTTTTTGTGTGACAGACACCCTTTTTACATGGGCTGTCTTATTGATTCAATGCCTCTTTGATAGCAAAAGCGCCCCTTTAAGTAAATTGCTATTGACACGTGCGGTTGCTGCACGCGAGTGAGAATTTCCCGGTCTTTTACCACAGGACGTCATTTATATTGAGCGCGTGCGGTTGTTGCAGGGGAAAAGGCAGTTACAGGAATACTAAACATAAATACGTAATTCGTGGACTGGGGGCAGAATTGTTTGATTCTCTTTGTGATTTTTGAGTGTTTGTTTTGTTTTCTTTGGCACATTATTAAGTAAAAATGACCATGCCGGACGCACTTGTTGGCCGGACCAGACTAAGCCACATAATCGGTACTTTTTCATATGGAGCTTTGTTGCGGCCCATGTTACGTGCTCGAACAGTGAATAGGGCTACCGGGGTTTTCTGTGGACCAAGGGAACACCCAACTATATTTCAAGGAACAAGGCAGCATTGGTTAATATTTCAAGAGAACAAGGGAATAAATTTTATGGGGATCTGAATGTGGCAATTTGGAAAACTCCTCGATCCATTTCTATGCACTGGCCGTACGCATTCGTTATTGTCCATCCGCAATCGCAGTGTTTCGATGCTTTATTAATGTTCAAAAGGACGCTAATGAGCGAAAACTGATTCAAAGAAGACGTACGATGCAATTTATGCACCGAATTTGCGGTACGTTTTGTGTACGTAGATCCCAACAATTCTGTACGCTCATGGTGAATGGGAATGCTGACAATCAAAATTTGTTAATTGCTGTCACACACTGAGTTGAAAGGAGATTTTGACCAGGTCGGCAGTTTGGTCCTGTTCAACCGAAACATGCCGAAAAAGTACGACTGGCTTTAGCCACGCCCCAGTGGAAACGGCTTTCACACTTCATCGCGGAAACACCGCGTGGCCCCCGCGGCTGTTTCAATTGCCTGTCATAATCGGATCGAATTTTACCTGTTCGAAAGTAATTTTATCAGGCGATTTTTACCACGGGAACACAGCGGATCCACCAGCCCGGGTGAAACTATCGCGGGGTTGGGGGTGGGGATTCTGAAAAACAAGCTGAGCTGTACTTTTTTTCTGAAACTTTATGTCTTACGGAAACTGGATCAAATTAACCCGGGAAAAAACATGATTTCGGTAAACCGTGATACCGAGACAAAACAGCGTAGGCTAAACAAACACCGCTGCAAAATGGCCGTCAAACAACCGATGTAACGAATCTATTTTATTTTTTTGCGAATACACGCCGATTAAAGGTGTAATAATACTTTTCGTCGCAAAAATTGATCTAGCAGAGAGTATTTATATAACCACAGGCCCGGATCCAGGGGTGGGCAAAAGGGGCACATGCCCTCCCCCCCCCCCACCCCCCCCCCTTCGCAAAGGTATAAAACAGGTTTCCTTATGGCCAGGCTCTATTTATTTTTTATTGCCTCCAGGGGTGGGCAAAAGGGGCACATGCTCCCCCCTCCCAGCATTGCAGAATAATGATTTTTTTTTTTTTTTTTTTTTTTTTTTCGTTGGGTTGGTTGTGGGGGGGCATAGAATTTGCCACCCCACTTTACCCCTACCCCACCCAATCCATATATATTAGTGTGGGTGTGGTGGCTGAAGGGGACAGGCAGGTTATCCAGGATTCTGCATGGCTAGCACTGGTAATTATCAAACTAGCCGAAATTATTTTTGCAGCTTAGAAATTACCTGCATATAAGGCAGAAGATTTTATTTGTTTTGGAGTTTTACGGCCCAGTCAACACTATTTAGTTGTTTTTTTTTAGCCAGTCAATTTACATAACCACACTTCCTGGGCAGGCTTATACAAAAGTGGTTAACCAGTACAGTATACATTCTTTTGCCAGAAACTGACAACTGCCCTTCTTGAATCCGTGGGAGGGAGAGAATGATCCCACAAAAGAATGTTGCCCCAGCAGTTTGCGCACATGCAAAATCGCGACCTCCTGAAATTGACAGAAAAAAAAATAAAATCAGCCTGCAAGATTAATGAAAATGACTTGAAAATAGCATGGAAATGCACTCTCAGGCAATCCAATTTTAAAAACCCCCTCTCATACTCTCCCCCTCGCGGCTTATGGCGCTCGATACATGCCTTCGGCTGTCAAAGCCCCCCCCGCCCCCCGTCTTCAGACCTTCTGGGTCCAGCCCTGAACCAGCTTCACACCTAGCACCCAGGAAACTGAAATAACCTTGATTCCTAGGACCAAGGAAACTGAAATTAGCTGACTCCCCCACACCACGAGCCGCCCCACCTAGGTGGACCGCCCCACCTAGGTGGATTTTCCTGGAAGAGCCCTAATTAACACATATGGTTTTGGAACATATGCTGAAAACATATAGACTACCTAAGATCTTGAAGGTCTACTTCCCCTGAGCCAACAACAAATTTTGCTTGTCCCATCTGCTCCTCCTCCTCATGCCAAGAAAGCCGTCTAGACACTTCCTGTCCTCCTGAAGGAAGATCACCATTAACTGTGTTAACCGCTTTTTCTCCTTCATCGTTGTCCATCGGTGGAACCATGTTACTGACCTCATCTCTGCGTGGAAGATTTTGTCCTTTCCTTTCTGGGGGATGGGGTTGTTTCCTCACAGTATCTTGATCTGGAGATTTCTCAGATTCTTCAATGCCGATAGTAGTAACTTTGTCATCTTTCTTAGGTTCAGATTTATTTGGAGTTGGAGCAGCTGGTAGATTGTTGCCCTCATAGATGTGGACATCAATCTTTACATCTGAAATAAAGCATATATGAGCTGGGGCATAGCATTTCTTATCAGCTTGCAAGTCTCAGTTCACTCCATGCAGGCTTATTTGAGTCATAAGGTCATTTTGGGTATCCAAGGATCCCAAGCGTCTTTAGGCAGATATCAAAGACCCTGACCAGCCTGAATATGCAGGTGGATCTGAGTATTTACTGGGCACATATGCAATCTTTTAGAAAATGCAGTGCCCTGGCTCGTATGAGAGAATTTAAAATACATGTACCATTAACCAAATTAAGCAAATCAATTTTCAAAGAAACTTTTGAATTAGAGAATTCCATTTATTACCTCTACTTGACCTTTAATGAAACATTTTGAGCCATAACATGACAATTTTTTCTCTCAGAAAAAAAAATGGCAAAAAAAAAAAATAAAATAAAAAAAAAATGGCATGTTCAACTGATAATTTAACTAGTGCCAAGTTGTTCAAAACTAATGATGTCATCAGTTAATGTATAGTTAGAACTTTGATCATTAATATGGCATATGTGCTAATATTTTTTGCTGAAAAAAATGTGAGTAAGCTACTAACATTTTTTCAGCAAAAATACCTGTGAATTAGATATTGCACTCACTAGAACAATTAACATTTTGACCACTAACGAGCTTGTTAAGCTAACATCACGAAAACATACTTATATAATTTTGACCCCCTTAAACCCCACTTTTATATAGTAAAACTGGGTTTTACAGGGGTATACATTATTTTCCTGCGAGGCGGTTCTAACGAGTACCCACAATCTATGTTTTGAGCAGAAATATGAAAAATATCAGAATTTTTAATCTGAAAATTTTCATTTTTTTGGTATTAAAATTTTCAATATATTTGAATAGGTATGTTTTCGTAATGATGATACTTTGAACAACCGGGCCCAGATGTTTTATGGCTACTGCCCTCAACCAGCCATACATTAATGAGTCTGTTCACAAAAAGTGGTATGACTAGATTTACTTGAACATAGGAAACTATTTAAAAAGTGTACTTTTATTAATTTTTATGCAGATGTAGATTTTGGAATAGGTTTTGAGCTACTTCATTGTGTTTTATATTTATGAATTTTTGGTGTGGGTTTCTTGCTAAGTGTCTTATCAGTATTACTTAACTAATTGCATAACAGAACATCAATGGACAGAGTTTTGTGGTCTCAGTCACCAGAAACATATGGAAATATTTTATCCCACTAATCCAGCTTTGATATAGTATTAGTCGAGAAGGTGGGGGCAAATTCTCTAAGAGAAAAACATGGCATGACGTCAGAAAACCATGCCTAAGAACATGTGCACCAGCAAAATTCAGACTAGCCTGTGCAGTCTGATTAGAATCTGCACTGGGCACATTACTGATAGACAAAGTTTCCTCATGTGTACCAAACAGACTCTGATTAGACAAGGCAAATGCACAGGTTGATTTGTTTTCATTGGGCGCACAGGTTCGAACGTACAGTTGACTCTCGTTATCTCGACCTCGCTTATCTCGAATAACCGCTTATCTCTAAGTGAAAATCTGGTCCCTGCCTAAACATGAAAATCTAACAACAGGTAAAAATATTGTGGAAAAGAGGAGAAATGGCTCCTCTTTTCCACAATATTTTCAATATATCTCTAACTTCAAGAGTCCAATTACACATATATTTGTTAAATGTAGTTGTTCGAATTATTTGTTTCCTCAATTCTGAAATTCTGATATGTCGAAGTACGGATATCTCAAAGTATTTCAGAGAGTCCCTTGGAATTCGAGATAACGTGAGTCGACTGTATCTTTTCTGACCTTGGGATTCTTTTGTTCATTACTTGAGATAGCCAATCATTATGGTTTATCATCTTTCCAAAAAACATTTGTGATGCTCTTACCTTTGCTTTTGATGTGTGTATTAAATTTTAGAATTTTTAATTAAGACAAATTATAGATACAGTTGACTCTCATTATCTAAAAGTCCAAATGACTCTCTGAAATAACTTTGAGATATCCATACACTGGCATATCAAATTTACAGAACTGAGGAAAAATAGTTCAAACTAGAGCAAGTCAATGGCACGCCATCGCATATTCCCAGAGTAGTTCCATCGCATATCTCAGAGCATATCAAAATTCCAAATGCGTTCCTCCGGTCCTCATTCATAGGGCTATTACCTGTGACAGTTTCAAGGTTCTAGCTCAAAAAGCCTAAGGAGAGTTGTGTGACAGTCAAAGAAAAAGAAATGTGTCAGTATGACAATGATGCCCCGCCCAGGGCCATCCTCACCCACACGCAGGTATTTTGTAAAAAATTAAGTTGAAAAAAGGGCCATAACTCTCATAATAATTGGCAGATTTTACACTAAATCGAACTTGACCATATTTTATGATTATGTACCTGGCTATAAAATATGAATCCAATACACAAATCAATCTTTTTTTCAAAAAATATCGGAAGGAAAACATCTTTTGAAGGTGAAAAAGGACCATAACTCCCATAATGGGTTGATTTTACCCTAATTGGAACTTGACCTCTATTTTATGATTATATACCTGTGTGTTAAATTTGAATTCAATACACTAATGTTTTCAAAAAATATCAAACTGAAACTAATTTTCAATGTTGAAAAAAGGCTGTAACTCCCAAATATAATTGGTGGATTTTACCCTGAATCAAACTTGACCTATATTTTATAATTATATGCTTGTGTATAAAATATGAATCCAATTCACTAATCTTTTCAAAAGTTATGGAACGGAAAACATTTGCAAAGTTGAAAAAGGGCCATAACTCCAAAAATAATTGGTGGATTTTACCCTAAATCCAACCTGACATACATTTTATGATTATATAGCTGTGTATAAAATTTGAATCCAATACACTAAACTTCTCAAAAGATGTTGAACGGAAACCATTTTTCAACTATTTTTCAACATTGATAAAGGGCCGTAACTCCAAAAATCATTGGTGGATTTTACCCTAAATCAAACTTGACCTGTATTTTATAATTATATGCTTGTGCATAAAATATGAATCCAATTCACTAATCTTTTCATGTTATGGAACGGAAACCATTTTTCAAAGTTAAAAAAGGGGCCATAACTCAAAAAATAATAGATGGATTTTACTCTAAATCGAAATTGACCTACAGCTTATGATTATATACCTGTGTATAAAATTTGAATCCAATACACTAATTTTTTCAAAAGATATCGAATGGAAACCATTTTTCAACTATTTTTCAATATTGATAAAGGGCCTAAACTCCAAAAATAATTGGTGGATTTTACCCTAAATTGAACTTGACCTATATTTTATAATTATATGCTTGTGTATAAAATATTATTACAATACACTAATCTTTTTAAAAGTTATGGAACGGAATCCATTTTTCAAAGTTGAAAAAGGGCCATAACTCCCAAAATAATAGATGGATTTTACTCTAAATCAAACTTGACCTACATTTTATGATTATATACCTGTGTACAAAATTTCAATCCAATACACCAATCCTTTCAAAACATATCGCATGGAAACCATTTTTCAAAGTTGAAAATTTTTCAAAGTTGAAAAGGGCCATAAGTCCCAAAATAACTGGTGGATTTTACTCTAAATCGAACTTGACCTACATTTTATAATTATATACCTGTGTATAAAATTTCAATCCAATACACCATTCCTTTCAAAAGATACCGCACGGAAAACAAAAGTGTTACGTACGGGACGGACAAGACTGATGGAACGGACAGACGGATGGGACGAACATACATACAGTCAGCGGTAATACTATATGCCCCACCCCACCCCCCCCCCCACCTGAAAATGGGGGGTGCACATAAAAAGGACCCAGAATCCTACTTTTGACCTCTAATGACCCCCATACATGCCCCTGGGCAAATTTCTTGCACCATTGGATTGTACTCTTCATTACCTTTGATTTGATATGCAACATGACTATGTACAAAATGGATTTTGAAGCCTTCGGGGCCACACCCCCTGGCCCTGCCCCCAGGGTTTACATCAGAATTCTGAATCTGTTCCTCCAGTCCTCATACATAGGACTATTACCTGTGACAGTTTCAAGATTCTAGCTGAAAAAGCCTAATAGTAGTTCTGTGACAATCAAAAACAAGAGGCCCATGGGCCACGGGTCGCTCACCTGAGTGACATAGCCACTGCAGATATGCAGATGTTATGCAATATTTTTCCTATCCTATCATCGTAACTAATGAAAAGATCATCATTTGAGCAGTTCTTAGTTTTCAAGAAGAATATTATTTGGGCCTGGCAGTCAGTGGAGCGTGATCATTTGAACAAACTATCAATTACATTTCAACAGTAGGATCAATGTGGAATTTGGTCGAAATTGGCTAACTGGTTTCTGAAGAATCATGATTTTATACATGTAAACAGCACAGTGGCTAGGAAATATAATAAACATAAACAGATGGTGGCCATCTTAGATTTCCAATCAGGACCATTTTAGCTACTGCTTATCTGCAAGTCACCTCAATATAAATGTATAGGGTCCATACAAATGCATTGGGAAGCAAATTTGACTTTGCCATAAAAAGGTCAAATGTCAACACAGGACCATCATTTTAGCAATTTTTGTAGATCTCCTGTCCCCCATAATTTGTGCAAAGATAAGGGCCCAGGGCTTATTTGGTTCTGGTGAAGAAGATTTTTAAAGGTTTTTACCATATATATGGGTTGTCAGAAACATACCTATATAATACTGACCCCCTTAAAACCGACTTTATATAGTAAAATGTGGTTTACAGGGGTATACATTATTTTTCATATTTCTGCTCAAAAATATAGATTGTGGGTACTCGCTAGAACTGCCTCGCCGAGGCAGTTCTAACGAGTACCCACTATCTATGTTTTGAGCAGAAGTTAAGAAAAATATCAGTTTTTTTTTATCTGAAAATTTTCAGTTTTTGGAGGGTAAAATTTCTATAAATTTGAATAGGCGTGTTTTCGAAATGTCATTGCTCCTGCTTTCTGGTGCCTTGGGAGAACCGTGCTTCACCATTTTGACATTTCCTGGATTTCAATGGTATTTTCATTTATACTGTTATTCTACATATTCAGAAAGAAGACGGCTAAGCAAACAGTGTAGACCCAGATCAGACACTGCAAAATGTGGCATCTGATCAGGGTCTACACAAACTGCTCATCCAGCAATTTCGGTTTATCAAACTGAAATCCAAAGTTCACTTACTATTGTCATTTTTGTTGGTGTTCTGGTAGTAAACTCCGGCATTGGGATGTTCTTTGTCATCTGCTGTGGCTGATGAGTCAATTTTCATTGGAGACGTTTGCTCACTTCTATCAGTAGTATCACTGAAATTCAATGCTGAAGAAGACGACTGAGTAGACTGAGATGTCAGTCCAGAGTCTACACTTGTCTTGTTTCTAGGTATATCATTACCCTCTTTAAGAAGGACAGGAAAGTGGCCCGATGAATGGTCCAATGAATTGATCATCCCTTTTTCTTCATGCCTGGGAAGTGCATCATACTTCTTTTGACAGCATTTTAGACACTTCTTTTGATAGCATATTAGACAAATGAGAGCTACCATAAAAATTACTGCTATCAAGATGGCTATAACAGACAATATCTGCCAATCTGCAATAAAGAATATAGAAAAATATGTACATATTTTTGTAATTTTATTATTTGGGGTTGCATCGGAATTTAGGTTGAGGTTTCGAGCAAGTAAAATTGGTTTAAGCCCCTAAAAATACCCTTCTCTAAATAGTTGATTTTACAGGCAGTCCCAAGTAGCTTCCTCTGTTGCAGTTTTTCTTTCTTATGCATAGTTGATTTCATATGTAACTTTTGTTTTGTCATTGTTTGTTCTTCATCTCTCCTTCTTTTGGCATCTCTGGAAGGCTGTATTTCGTGATTTTGACATTTCTTTAGTAACTTTACTTAAATTTTTATCAAGGCATTGGACAGAAATGAAAGACAAGAGGGCCCTATATCGCTCACTTGAATCACGTTACACATAGTATTGTTAACAGAGATACGGTTCTAAAACTCATGGTGACTTTGCCCTCAGGGTCATCTTCTGATCATAAGAAACGTCCTTACTATGTTTGAGAGTACTAGCCCCAAGCATCGCAGAGTTATAGGCTTGTTTTGTATGAGAGGTCGCTGTGACCTTGACCTTTGCCATAAGGGTCATCTACTGTTTAAGACCAACATCCCATCTAAGTTCAAGGGTTCTAGCCTCAAGCACAAGAAAAAGAGCTCCGCCAAGCAGGGCATTATATGCCCGTGGCAAGTAATATAAGATGTAGCACATAAACTGGCTCCTGTATAATTCAGTGCTCCAGATATAAACTGTAAGTGGAATTACAAAAAAAAAAAAAAAAAAAATGAGAAGAAATTTTCATTGGGGCATAGCTCTGCTGATATTTGGTGAACTGTAACCTAAGGGTTCAAGCTGGCCCAGAAATTAAGGGAGAAGTGACTTCTACCATCTGGGAAAATGGGGTGGACACATGACAGAAGCATGCATGGCTATATTATAAGCTCATATGAGCCTTTGGCTGCTTTGTTTTTTCCTATACTTCAATATCGGACCAGAAATTAACCAAAAAAAAAAAATAAATAACAAAAAAAAAAAAAAAAAAAATGCAAGAATTTTTTTTGTAAAACTTTAACTTGTTTTATACTGATTTTATTTTTGTTCTTCAAGGGAGCCAACTCAGAAGAGTATTAAAAAAAAAATCCAAAAAAGAATTATGTTATTCGTATGTTTATAAGTTTTGATATTAGTCAAGCTTCTTAATTCTGTATCATTTAATAAATTTATTTATAAAGATTTAATATTGGCAACATTTCCTTGCAAATCTAATAAAAGAAGATGTTAAAAAAAATAAATAACTTGCCTGTATTGCCATAACTTTAGTTATTTGCAAAAAATATACCTATTATAAAATAAAATTTGCACACTATTACCTCTAAGCAATATGCTGCGAAAAGTTTACAAAAACTTTCAAAGGGGCATAACTCTGCAAATATTTTGTGCACTGTAACCTCAAAACTAGAGCTGGTGTTTGTAAAACACTATGCCCCCAACTGCCTGACTCTAACACTGCTTGACTCCAACACTGCTTGCCCATGACAGTAACAACAGTACAAATATATGAGATTTCAATGTTTTTTTATCAAAGGGAAATAACTCTAAATTAGGAGATAATTGGGATAAGAAAAAAAATATGGGTCACCTATTTTTTCATGAGGAATCAGAATATGAAATTTCAAAACATTAGCATACATGGTTCTAAACTTATGCTATAAACAATAAAGCAACGACATTAAATGGCCAGAAATTGCTAAGGGCCGTAACTCTAACATTTCATTTAATTGGTTCAAAATCCAATCAGGTGATCTCATCCTCAATCCCAATCAGTATACCAAATATCATGGCTCTGGCTTAAATACTTTTTGAGATATCTTGCTGACAAGGTCAAAATGCCTAGAACTACAAAGGGCCATAACTACGTCAATTTTTCATGGAATTCCCTAAAAAACAAATCAGATAATCTCCACATCATCCCCAATAAGCATAATTATAATATTTCAAGACCCTAGTTTAAGTACTTTTCGAGACATCTTGCTGACAAGGTCAAAATGAGCAGAACTACAAAGGGCCGTAACTTTATCAATATTTTCACGGAATTCTCTCAAAATATAATCAGATAATTTACACATCATTCCCACTTACTACATCTAATTTCAAGAATCCAGCTTAAATACTTTTCAAGATATCTTGCTCACAAGATTTAATTCTGAATTTTTTCAAAGGGGCATAACTCTAAACAAACATGCTAGACAAGAAAAAAAAAATACCGGTCAGCTATTTTTTCATTGGGAACCCAAATATAAAATCACAAAACCCTAGCTTGTAGGGTTCTTAAATATGGCATGCACAAACAAGAGGGTCACGGGTCGCTCACCTGAGTGACATAGCCACTGCAAATATGCAGATGTTATGCAACATTTTTCCAATCCTGTCATCGCAACTAATGAAAAGATCATCCTAATTTTGAAGAAGAATATTATTTATGGCATGACAGTCAATGGAGCTTGATCATTTGAACAAACTCTCAATCCCATTTCAACAGTAGGATCAATGTGAAATTTGGTGGCAATTGCCTAAGTGGTTTCTGAAGAATCATGATTTTATACATGTAAACAGCACAGTGGCAGGAAAATATAATAAACATAAACAAGATGTTAGCCATCTTGGATTTCCAATCAGAATGATTTTAGCTACTGTTGATCTACAAGTCACCTCGATACTTCCAATGAACTTTGAGTCAATTGCCCTTTTGGTTCAGGAAAAAAAGTTCAAAACAGATTTTCAAGATGGCCGCTATAGCCGCAATTGGGGATTTCCTATCGCAACAATTTGAGCTTTTCTTGATCTACAAGTCACCCCGATGCTTCCTACCAATTTCGAGTCAATTGGCCTTTCAGTTCAGAAGAAGAAGGGTAAAATAAAGTTTCAAGACGGCCGCCATCTTGGATTTCCGATCGGAACGATTTTAGCTATTTTTATATCAACAAGTCATCCTGATGCTTCCTATTAATTTTCAAATCAACTGGCCCTTTGGTTCAGGAAAATGAGCGAAAAAAAGAGTTTCACGATGGCTGCCATGACGGCCATCATGGATTTCCAATCCAAATGATTTAAGCTATTTTAGATCTATGTCACAGGAATGCTTCCTACCAAGTTTCTAGGCTCAAGCTCTGTTTTTGAGATATTTTGCTGACAAGGTAAAAATGCCCAAAATTACAAAGGGCCATAACTCAAGAAGTATTTTTCAAAATTTCTTCAAAAGTCAATCAGGTTGTCTACTCATCACTACCGGTCTATTCATTAAGTTTCAAGGCTCTAGCTCCAACGGTTTTTTGAGATATTTTGCTGACAAGGTAAAAATGCTCCAAATTACAAAGGGCCATAACTCATGAAGTATTTTTCAGAATTTCTTCAAAAGTAAATCAGGTCATCTACTCATCACTACAAATCCATTTACTAAGTTTCAAGGCTCTAGCTCAAACAGTTTTTGAGATATTTTGCTGACAAGGTAAAAATGCCCAAAATTACAAAGGGCCATAACTCAAGAAGTATTTTTCAAAATTTCTTCAAAAGTTAATCAGGTTGTCTACTCATCACTACCAGTCTATTCATCAAGTTTCAAAGCTCTAGCTTCAATAGTTTTTGAGATATTTTGCTGACAAGATTGCATTCATATTTCTTCAAAGGGCCATAACTCAGTAAAGAGGCATAATCCTGTCAAGAAAAAAACACGTCAACTATTTTTTATGAGGAATCCAAATAAGAAATTTCAAAACAGTAGCATTTACGGTTCTAAAGTTATGCTATGCATCAAAAAGCATGACGAATGGACTGATGGATGGACGGACTAACAACCCAGGATCAGTATGCCCCTCCAACTTCTTTGAAGTTGGGGGCATAAAAATATCTGACCAGTGGTCTCAGAGGAGATATGATAACAAGATTGTACTAGTGTTAAGTAACGGGCAAGTGGTGATTTCTAAGATTGCCATATGGCTGTCATATTTGTCCACGGACCGGAACTATTTTCACAAACATCTAAGGGTTGAGAGGAATCCATTGGCAAAATTTTGATGAAATTCTTCCACTGGTTATGGAGATGTGATAATGAGAAAAATCCAAAATGGCAGAAGGGTGCCATATTTTTTTGACAGACCAGAAACAAATTTGGGCAGGCACAACTAGACAAATAATAGTGTTAAGGGGAAGTCTCGATTTCTAAGACAGCGAACAGTATTTGTCAAGGGTCTGGAACCAAATTTGGGTGTGCACAAATAGACTACAAGAGGAATATCTCAGACAAATTTTAAAAAATATCCAACTTAAGGTCTCGTATGAGATGCTATAACAAGAAATTGTTTACAGACATATGGATGGACGTAAAGACGGACGTATGATCGGACATATGAATGGACACTGAACAGTTCCCCTGTCGGATGAGCTCTACCTACGGGGAAACATATACCCATTTACCATTGTATAAGGGTACCCAATCTATATAGCTGGACAAAGGCTGAAATATATGGACTTTTACAAATGTATGCTCATTATGTTGCCATATGCTTACCTAGTTATGGCGTGAAGAATGATAAGACTGAATTAGTCAAAGGGAATTTACTCAGAAACTGAGATCTGATAAAGGGAGAGCAATCCTTTTTGTATGCAACACACCGACTTAGCCTCATACATATTGCTATAAAGTGTCAAGATATTACATATGGTTACCTAGTTATGGCACTATAAGGCTAGTGAAAAAACTAACCAAAGGGAAGTAACTCAAAAACTGAGAAAGAGACAGCAATTTTATTTTGTACAGGACACAGCATTTTGACCTCATACACAATGTGACATTGCTATAAAGTTTCCTCAAGATATATCATATGGTTACCTAGTTATGACACACATAAGGAGAGTGTTAAAAAATAACATCAAAGGGAAGTAACTCAAGTGCAATCATTCTTTACGTGACACACCGTCTGAACTTCATACACGTTGCTATAAAGTTTCATCAAGATATTCCATATGGTTACCAAGGTATGGCATGCACAAGGATAGGATAAAAAAATCTAATCTAAGGGAAGTAACTCAGAAAGTAAGAAAGACAGAGCAATCATTTTTGCACACAACATGCTGTCTTGAACTCATACAGATTGCTATGCAGTTTAATTCAGAAATTTTATTTGTTACCAGGTTATCATGCACACAAGGATAGTCTGAAAAAACTAATCAAAGGGAAGTTACTCAGAAACTAAGAAAGGGAGAATAATCATTTTTGTACGGGCCAAGCCACCCTTACCTCATACATATTCTTATATAATTTCATTAAAATATTCCTCACGGTTATCTAGTTATGCCGTGCACAAAATTGTTTACGCCTGTTGGACAGATAGGGGTACAGTACCATTACATAATATGTCCATTCTTTTCAAAACCGGCATATTAAAATTGGTATAGAAGGTTTGAACTTTGTATTGTACACTCTTTATTTGGTTCCACTGCTCACATATTGCCTATCTCATGAATAAATGCAAACTAAAAAGCTGTAATAATCAAAGCACTGAAAGCACTAGGGTGTCAACTGTTTCTGAGTGCAGGCTGAGAGTATGGTCTTGAAGGGAGACAAGATTTTTCATTTAACCCACAACTTCCTGTAATTTAACCAAACAGTGCAGATCCTGATCACACGGTGTATTATGCAGCAATTTGATCTGGGTCTGCACTGTCTACCAATGTCCCAGCCCAGGTTTTACAGATAACCCTCTTTACACGGCACTCTGACGTCACAGTGACAAGAACAGTGCAGCTATAAATATCTGTTACCTGGATTTCATACAAACACACGCTTTGATTTCATTGGTCAATGATAATCATGTGGACAACAAGCTTAAGCGTGTAAGGAAATTTTGATGTACGTATACTTAGGCTCAATTGTAAACATCCAACCCTAAGAAGCTGTTAAAACAACATGTAATGATACTGCAAACACATCAACCAACCTAAACATGCATTGTCAGTTCTGGATGCAATGCACATTGGAATTTTATTATCAAGCTGTCGATTTGCTTTACACCTTCCAGTGGACGGACGATCTATGATGTAACCTTCATTACATCTGTACTCGACAAACTCTCCAAGATTAAGAACTCTCTTTTTATTTCTGATGTGCGTTGATTCAACATACACCTCCCCATTCTCAGGTGGCTCTGGCAATGGGCATGTGGTTTCTGTAAATAAAAAAAATGAAACTTATAAAGTTAAAAGACCTATACAAGGACCACAAAAATATGTTGTTTTACCACAATGGAAGCTCCCATTCTCAAGGGTGATGGTGGGGAGTGGGAGGGGTGGGTGGCTCTGCCAATCGGCATGTAATTTCTGTAAATAGAAAAATGAAACTTATAAAGTTACAAGACCTCCACACGGACTGAAAAAATATATGTTTTTACCGCAATGGAAGCTGAAGGCAAGGGTTGGGATCCCATAAAGCTAGCTTTAGCCCCCTAGTAATTTACTGTATTCGACCTAATTACTGCACTGTGCGCTTAGATTTTTCAAGATTACTGAAAAACTTGCAGTAAAATATTCACCTGATAAGGGCACACTTGGAAGAAAGATCAGCAGAGGATTTCATGATGAGTGTATTTAATGATGCTTATGTGATATTATTTTCTGATTTTCTTTATAAAAGCATATGTTGTGGGTACTCGTTTGAATTGCCTCGACTTGTCGAGGCAATTTAAACAAGTACCCACAACATATACTTTTATAAAGAAGTAGATAAAAGTACACTAGCTGTAATCTAAGACTACTAAATTGCTTGACTGTGCGCTTATAGGAGCATGTGCGGTAATTAGGTTGATTATGGTATTACTGACCAAGGTGATACTTTCATTGTTAAATGTTCTGTAGTGTTTCACTTTCAAACGTTTTTTTTTTCTTTTAACATTTATGAAAGTTAAAAATATATTCAGTTATGTTTGGCTGACAGAGTTGCCACCATTCTGGGAAAGGGCTGCCAACTATACTTGCCATCTGTTCTTTTTGTCTAATTGTATTTGTTTGTCTTTCCCTTTGATGTCAAGTACTTGATATCATACGACTCTGGTTGTATCAGTTATTGCGTTCACTTATTTACTTTACTATCAAGAAACGCGTTTCAAGAAACGTGACAGCCATCTCATCACATACAAGTCTGGAAACATAGCCACACAGATAGACCATCCTTTTCTGTAGGACCATGCGCAAACTTGTCACAGATGTAAAAGTGATCCCTGGTGAGGAAGTAGCTCTGCAACATCAGCTTCTTGTATGTGACATGAGGAGTGATGTGCCTCCAAAATCCAAGCGCAAGTTCAACCCTCGCCTCAAAGTTTGGAAGCTTAAAGACCCTCAGACAAGCAATCATTTCCAAGAGGTCTTCAACTTGCATGTGAGCACATCTGCAGGTGTAGCTGATGGAACACTGAGGATATCTGGAACAATATCAAGACTGGACTGCTCAAGACAACTGAGGAGATATGTGGCACAACTCGGCCACACCGTTGGCGTCGTGAAACCTGGTGGTGGAATGAACACGGGGAAAAGGCCATTGCTGCCAAGCGGACAGCTTTCAAGGCCTGAAAAGCTGGTAAAGGCACTAGGGCATCATATGATGCAGCCAAACGAAATGCCAGACATGCAGTGTACCATGCTTGTCAAGAAGCTGACAAGAAGGTCTACAAGAATATTGACCCCAAGTCTTCAGAAGTCTACTGCATTGCTAACTAGACAAAGTGCCCAGTGGGGCATGTATACCCCCGACCAGCGCTACCGCCAGTTTTTAAAGAACACAAAGTATGTAGCTTTGACTCTGGAGATGGCTGTTATATGTTTTATGTTATAACATTGAAAAACTTCAATCACACATAATATGAAGCCCTTGACCTCAAAGATCAGGATAGGTGCAGGGATTGAGCTTAAGAAAACTTTAGCCCTATAACTATCACCATATACTAGTGAAATCAATCAGTCTTTATAATATAAGCAAAAATGACATTTGTATGAAAAGTCTTTGACCTTGACTTAAAAGCCATGCCCCAGCTTGGGGATGGTGCCGAGAAAAACTTTAGACCTATTTATACCATCATGCTTAATATTAATGAAACCAACTAAAGGGTCTTCATAATATAGCTATATAAATTTTAATGAAAATTTTAAGGTCACCTGCCTACTCAATGCCCTCTACATATCGGTAAAGTATCACAAAAATATCTTAAAGAATTTTTAGAGTTATTGCCCACAAGATTTAAATAACCAAGGGAGAAAACTGCAGAATGGAGTCAGAAAGTCATTCTTGAATGTGATATGCCTACTCAATGTCCTATACATACTGGTGAAGTATCATGCAAATATCTTAACATGTTTTAAAGTTATGGTTTGCATAAAATTTTTACAATTCTGGAGACAAGGGGAGATAACTCATGGACCAAGTCAGTTAGAGTTGTCTTTCTTGTACCTGAGACCCTACCAAATGCCCTCTACAACCTGACAGTTTCCTTAAAATAGCTCAAAGGGCAGTTAGGCGTTATGGGGTGCACAATAATGCATTTATGGACAGGCAGATGGATGAATGGATGAATTCCATGCTGATAGCTATATCCCCTAAACCTCTCGGTAGGAGGATAATGAAATTCAACAAAAGATCTTGATGGTATAGTTATATAAACTTAGATGCAAATTTTTTTACTTTTATAAGAAATTTCTAAGTCTGTGACCTTGACCTTAAGGTCATACCCCGGGTAGACCTATATCTACCAACATGTCAATGTATATCTGTTGTCAGGGTCCTTTTTCAAGCACTTGAGCCCAATGCATTTCTTGTGCACCCAGTGCTTGCAGCCATTGCAGAAGATGCTGTTGCTGCCCACTCCAGTGCGACAGACGGTGCATGGAAACTCACGTGAACTCTGCAGGAGGTCCAGTCCCGTACCGCAGATCATGACCTTTGTCTTTCCTGCATTTACTCTCAGTCCTTTCTTCTCCATTGCTTCTTTCCAAGTCAAGAGCCTCCTGACATTCCTCAAGCGATTCAGCGATGATAACAAGGTCATCGGCATAGAGGTCCTCCCAGGGGACCTCAGATCGGAACTCTCGTGATAAGGCTTCAAGCACAATGATGAAGAGCAGCGGGCTGAGTACTGATCCTTGGTGAACAACAACCTTCACTTCAAACTCTTCACTGTACCCTTCACCAACACGGACACGACTCCGCGCATTTGCATACATCCCCTGTACCAGTCGCACAATCCATGCATCCACACCCAAGTTTTCTCAGCGCCCACCAGATGACTTTCCGAGGTACTCGATCAGACGTCTACGAAAGCCATGTAGAGTCTCTTATTGGCAGCTAGATACTTCTCTTGCAGCTGCCTGACAACAAAGATTGCATCAGATTCTGTAGTGCCTTTGCCTGGGATGAAGCCAAACTGGGAATCGTTGATTGACACCAACTGTCTGATGAGGCCGTCCACAATCCTCTCCAGGATTTTCATAACCTGCTCTGTCAGCTTGAGACCACGGTAGTTGCCCCTTTCCAATGCATCCCCTTTTCTCTTGTAGAGGCAGACAATGAAACTCTGCTCCCAGTCAGAGGGTATCTTGCCATCACGAATGATTGCAACTGCGAGGTCACGGATCATGGAGGCTTCCATGTCACCGATGGCTTGTATCATCTCCACCATGCCTGATGGGCCCGGTGCTTTGCCAGCCTTCATCTGTGAGATAGTCTATATAAACTTAAACATAAAAATTTTGACTTTTTTATGCCCATGGGGTGGGGATGGTGCTGATAAAAATTTTAGACCTATATCTACCATCATGCCAAATATGAATGAAATCCATCAAAGCGTCTTCAAAATATGAGGTCTTATAAACTTTAACATAAAAACTTTGACCCTAAGACAAAATAAAATATGAACGAATAATGCTTCAACGGATGGATGGACAGACGAACAGATTCCTTGCTGATAGATATATCCACTCAAACTTTCAATTAGGGGATAATAAAATTTAACAAAAGGCCTTGATGATATGGCTATATAAACTTAAACACAAAAATGTTTACTTTTATATGAAAATCTAAGTTCGTGACCTTACCCACACACACCCTGGGTGGGGATCATGCGGAGTAAGACTCTAGGCCGATATCTAGCAACATGTCAAATATACATGTAAATGTAATTCCTCAAGGGTCTTGATGATATAGCTATATAAACTTAAACACAAAAGACTTTGACTTTTTTATGAAAATTCTAAGTCCGTGACCTTGACCCCAAGTTCACCCCCAGGGTGGGGATGGTGCTGATAAAAACTTTAGACCTATATCTACCATCATGCCAAATATGAATGAAATCCATCAAAGGGTCTTCAAAATATGAGGTCTTATAAACTTTAATGCAAGAACTTTGACCCTGTGATGGAAAGACGAACGAACGAATGAACGGATGGACGAACAGAAAAGCGAAAACTACTTCGTATTTCAGGGGTATAATAATTATAGGTTGAACAAGGTGCTTAATCTGGAGGTATGGACTCTATGAGTGTATTTTATCTTTACCAAAGCATATTATTGCATAAAAAAACAGTGTCGCACATTATTAACAGCCGTACATTAATTGGCGAAAAGCCGTGTATTAACAAGGCAATTCACGCACTGTTAATGCGGGGCTACGCAACTTTCAATATGATCGTATCGGGGCTACAGATTTGCTGCTGTTACAGATTTGTACTGCCAGGCCCTAGAAAGAGCATAGTCTGTGGAAATTACGTTCACGAGACATCTGTGGAAAGGCGAAACAAAATAGTGCAAGAAATAACGCGAAATGTAGCAAATGTTTTCAGTTTTTATGCAATAATAGCGATTGAACATGGTTTTTCAATGCATTAACATTTGCCAGGTCCCTTGGGAGGTGTTGAAAACCGCGGCCTTCAGCCTCGGTTTTCAACACCTACCATGGGACCTGGCAATGTTAATGCATGAAAAACCATGTTTGATCCCTATATTAGAAAAATATGAGTGAAGATATTTAGGAAATGCCAAATCAAAGCAGTGTCTTCCTAAGGCACCAATTTATGTAGGAGAGATCATGAACAAGCAATGACAACACAAAGGCCACATATGAAACCACTGATGCACGAACATAAAAGAACTGTAACAGAAGAACCACCTTGGAATGGTGAGTATATTTGTTTGTGTTAAGGTTTTATGGCCTAGTCAACCCAGTGGGGTCATGTCGAGTGCAGTCAGTTTACCTAACCACACATTTACTGGGCAGGCTTAGTCCTCTAAGCGGTTAACCAGTATTGTGCATTCATTTGCCAGAAACTGACAACTGCCCTTCTTGAATCAGCGGAAGGGAGAGAATGACCGAAGAAAATATTTCATGATCAATCTCCACACAAGAATGTTGCCAACCTCGGCGGGGGTTGAACCCGCGACCTCCTGGTCTCCAGTCGGACGGCGCATCCAACTGAGCCACAAAGTCCGAAATGGTGAGTAGAAAAACTACTGCAAGGCTTAACCCTTGTCTTGCTGAATAAATGTGAATGTCATGCCCTATTCCAGTTATCAGCCAATCAGATTACTTGATCCAAGATGTTGATACAAATTCGCATTCTTACTGGCAAACAGTGCAGATCCAGATCAGTTGGCAAAAGCAGGATGTATCCGGGTTCAGCAGGACTAGGGTTAAACCAGTTTTATATGCATGAAACCTTGCCTTTAATTCTGACATGCAGCTCCAAGTTACAAACATATGTTCAGTCTGCAAAGGGGTCCTCTACCCCATCAATGAAATATGTGGAACTAAATATATAAGATATACTGCATAAAGGGGATGCCAAACTATAACTAAACGAGAAAATAACACAATTATTATGCTTTAAATATCAACAAGAAAACATGGAAATTCCATGAAAACCAGGTTTTTAAACATGATCTGTAAAGCAATCACATAAATTGTCTGTAAAATTATCAGGTCAAGTAAATGATCAGTACCTGAAAGGATACAGAAAATGTAATATTAGTTGAGGTAACAGTATTGTCGGTATCATGTACACCAGATAATTTAATGAGTTATAATACTACCAAGTATCATAAGTCTCTCTCAAACAGCTACTGAGCTATACACTGAAAACAAGAATATATCAATATACAAGAGGGCCAAGATAGCCCTGTAGTGCTCACCTGATTACCAGACAAGTTTCAAGTCAATTGGCCTTTTGGTTCAAGAAAGAAGTTCAATATAGACTTTCAAGATGGCAGCCATAGGGGCCATCTTGGATTTCCAATCAGAATGATTATAGCTACTTTTGATCTACAAATCACCTCCATACTTCCAATGACTTTTCGAGTCAATTGGCTTTTTGGCTTGGGAGAAAAACTTCAAAATAGATTTTAACATGGTGACTAGGGTGACCATCTTGGATTTCAGATACGAACATAATTTTAGCTCTTTTAGATCTACAAGTTTCGAGTCAATTGGCCTTTCCATTCAGGAGAAAAAGTTCAAAATCATTTTCAAGAAGGAACTGTGGCAGCCATCTTGAATTTCCAATCAGAACAATTTCAGCTGTTATTGATCTACATGTCACCCAAATACTTCCTACCAAGTTTCAGGTCAATTTGCACTTTGGTTCAGGAGAAGGTTCAAAATAGATTTTCAAGATGGCAGCTGTGGCGGCCATCTTGTATTTCCAATGAGAACGATGTTAGCTATTTTTGAAATGCAAGTCACCCAGATACTTCCTACCAAGTTTCAAGTCAACTGGCATTTTGGTTCAGGAGAAGGAGCTCAAAATAGATTTCCAAGATGGCCACCATTACCAATCAGAACAATTTTAGCTATGTTTGATCTGCAAGTCACCCTGATACTTCCTACTAAGTTTCTAGTCAATTGGCCTTCCGAATCAGGAGAAAAAGATCAAAATAGATTTTCAAGAATGCCGCCATGGCTGCTATCTTGAATTTCCAATCGGAACAATTTTACCTAATTTTCATCTAAAAGTCAGCTGATACTTCTTACCAAGTTTCGAGCCAATTGGCCTTTCGGTTCAGAAGATCAAAATAGACTTTCAAGATGGCCCCCATGGTGCCCATCTTGGATCTTTGATCTACAAGTCTTCCTGATGCTTCCTTCTAAGTTTCGAGTCAAATGGCCTTTCTGTTCTGGAGAAGAAGCTCAAAATAGATTTTCAACATGGCCGCTGAACAATTTAAGCTATTTCTAATCTGCAAGTCACCCTGACACTTCCTATCAAGTTTCGCGTAAACTGGCCTTTCCTTTCAGGAGAAGAAGTTCAAAATAGATTTTCAAGGTGGCCACCATTGTGGATTTCTGATTGGAATAATTTTAGCTATTTCTGATCTGCAAGTCATCCTGATACTTCCTAACAAGGCTCGAGAATTGACCTTTTGGGTCAGGAGAAGGGTAAAATAGATTTTCAAGATGGCGGCCATTGTGGGAAGAGGGAGCTGCTTTTCACAGGTTTGTGGGTTGTGTACAGTCTGTCATGGTGTGTTCGCTCTTCCTCTTGGTGTCATTTCGAGGGCTGAGCGCAAGACTGTAGTAACTCAAACATATTTTTGAAACTCTTGTTTAGGGGCAACTTTGACCCTTTTGTAAACAATGCAAATTTAGGTGCCATTGCTCATATGAGCAATGGCACCTAAATTTCCATTATTTACAGAAAGAAATGTAATCTTCATAACGCCTTCATGGTGAGGAGATTAAGTACATTGTATTGGGGAAAAAAACCATCTGACTTAATGCTACAGTCTTGCAATCAACCCTCAATTTGTAGGCTATTATCTGTGACTGCGACTCTTCCTAGACATCTATACTATTAAACAGTGTGTGTATGTCTGTGTAAGCATGCATGCGTGCATGTGCATATATATATGTATATTCATATACCTTCACAAGTTGGTGGATCAGATGACCATTGACCATAATCCCTACATATCCGGTATTCTGGCCCGTCTCTAGTGAACCCATCATCACAGCTGTATTTAACTATTTCTCCAATCTTATGGGAAGTTTTGGAACCATTATGAGATCCATGCAGAATATCAGTCAAACGTGGGCAATCTTGTTCTGAAATGAGGAGACATTACTTTATAGCTGCCAGTACTTAATACACAATGTGTGCTAAGCATGTTTTAACCCTTTTCCTGTTGAACACGACATGCCCTGTCTTAGCAAACAGTGTAGATCCAGATCAGTTGGCTTCTGAAGAAGCCAACTGATCTGGATCTGCACTGTTTGTCATTAGATATGTGAATTTCTATCAAAAAACCAGATCAAGTAATCTGATTGGCTGGAAATTAGAAGTGGGCGTGGCATCTTAATTTATTCAACATGACAAGGGTTAAACGTAGTCCTAGCTTTTTTGTGCAAGCTATATATAATAATTGGTTTTATCAATATAAATAGCATTGAACCAGTCCATGACCTTTCATAAACTGACAAATATTAAGATTGTCTATGCCCATACGTTGCTGGCAATAAACAGACTTGAAAATGATACCTTAAGTCCATATGCATGACTACAAGTGGCGAGTAATGTAAGATGATTAAAGCCATTTAAATTTAACCTTTTCAATTCTACAGATCGGAAATGGATGAGTTAGAAGACCTCCATGCTGACCTAACAAATATATGTTTTTTACCACTATGGAAGCTTAGGGGGAGGACTGGGAATCCCATAAAGCCACTGCTACCTTAAGCCCCCTCCTTCCTCTCCTACCCCTCCCCCTCAGTAGTTTACGAGGGATGTTCGAAATGAATTGCTTATTGTCCTCTAGCTCGATATCCACGTGGGGCACGATAAAAACCAATACATGCCTGTATAGGGCTATTCAATATCTACACAATGGTGTATAAATGTACATGTTAGACTTAGTGTAAGACATAACATTTGCCATTTGAACACATGCAGTCATTGACCACTGCAGTAAAAATGGTTGGTAGAAGCTTCAACAAAAAAGATGAAATACGGGCTTACATCAAAGCTCGCTCAAAACTTGGTTGATCTTTGAAGAAGCTGATGACTGAAATTTCTACTGCTTTTGGACCTTCTTGTGTGTCTTATGACACAGTTCGGCGGTGGAAAAAGAAATTTGAGTCTGGTGTAGAGTCCATCAAAAATGCACCGAAATCAGGTAGGCCAAAATCTGCATCTCGTAAAGAAATCGTTTCCAAAATAAAGGAAATCATTGAAGGAGATGCCAGATTTACAGTTCATGATATTGCACGAAAGGTAGGCATATCACTATCAATGGTTCACCTTATTTTGAAGAAGCATTTGAAAGTCAGAAAGATTTCTGCTAGATGGGTGCCACATCTGTTGACTGACGAGCAAAAGAGGCAACGGGTTAAAGTGGCCAAAAAGCTGCTTCAAATGTTTCCAAAATATGACAAAAAGCAGTTTGCCAATGTCGTCACAGGTGATGAAACCTGGGTCCATTATTTTGAGCCAGTCAGAAGGGTTAGCAATAAGATCTGGGCCACTAAACACAGCAAACGCCCAATAATTGCCAAACGTTCTTTGAGTACAAAGAAGGTTTTGTATGCAATCTTCTTCTCTGGTGAAGGAGTCGCAATAAAAGTGCCAGTGAAAAAGGGCAAAAGCATCACCGGAAAATACTACAAAGACATAGTACTGAAGAAACTGAAAAAGTATTATCAGAACGACGACCTGCCACTGGTTTTAAACATGTCCGTCTTCAACATGACAACGCTGCTCATACCTCTGCAATAGTTACGGCGGTTTTGAAGAAAGAAAAAGTAACTGTTTTGCCTCACCCCCCGTATTCCCCAGACCTTGCCCCATGTGATTTCTTTTTGTTTCCAAAATTGAAATCATTCCTTGCTGGGCGGAAATACCAGTGAGTCCTGACAGGCACTTGGATCTGCCATTCATCAGTACCTTATTACTGTGCCCAAATCAGCCTACCGTGATGCCTTCAAGAAGAGGATACATCGGCTGAAACTTTGCATTTCTAGCCACGGGGAGTACTTCGAGGGCATGAAATGAGTACTTTTGGGCTAACTTTAAATTTGAAGTCTCCAGATAGAAATAAGCAATTCATTTCGAACATCCCTCGTATTACTGATCATTCCAAGGTGGTATTTTCATTGCGGTACTTTTGTTAAATATTTTATTGTGTTTCACTAATAATTTTTTTTTTCTTTTAACAATTATGTATTTGTTTGTTTGTGTTGAGGTTTTACAGCCCAGTCAACCCTATAGGGTTATGTCGAGCGCAGTCAGTTTACTTAACCACACGTTTATTGGGCAGGCTTAGTCCTCTAAGCAGTTAACCAGTATTGTGCACATTCTTTGCCAGAAACTGACAACTGCCCTTCTTGAATCAGCAGAAGGGAGAGAATGACCGTAGAAAATATTTCATGATCAATCTCCAAGAAAGAATGTTGCCGACCTCGGCAGGGGTTGAACCCGCAACCTCCTGGTCTCCAGTCGGACGGCAAATCCAACTGAGCCACCAAGGCCGGCTAACAATTATGTAAGTTAAAGATGTATTCAGTAAAGTTTTGTAACAGAGGTAGCTGCAACATTTTTGGGAACAGGCTACCAACTCTGCTTGCCATCTGTTCTTTTTGTGGCTGTTTAACTCTTAAAGCGCCAAGATAACCTGCATCTGAAAATGTCATCTATTTATGTGGTCTGCTGAATATTCTTGCAAACTTTTCAAACCTATTTTTGCATACCGACAAACAGTGTGGGCCCAGATCAGACTGCTCCTCTAGACTGCTCCTAGAGGAGCAGTCTGATCTGGGTCCACACTGTCTGCAAAAATGACTTTTAAAATCACAAGCAGATGACAAGGCAGATGACAATTGTTGTGATTGGCAGTTTAAGGGTTAATTGAATTTGTCTGTATAATGTTTATGTAGATCTGACTGTATCAGTTCCTGTGTTCATTTAGTTAGTTACTTTGCAAACAGTGTAGATCCAGATGAAATGGCTCATAACGAGCCCCTCATCAGAATCTACACTGTTTGCCTCAAGTTTCTACTTTGTCATTAGTCTAAGGCTGGCACAATTAATCGGATAATCAATTGTTTGATCGATAAATTCAAAAAAACGAATATCATTACAATTTTGCTTTTAATTGATCATTTGATTTCTGTGTCTGTTACTTTACTATATTTACCCTTAGTATTCAGACACCTCAACTCCTTACCATACTTTATCTAAAACTTGAACAAGTACAATTTACTACCCACTGTTGTTTCTAAAATAGCTGGATGAGTGGCAAACAATGTAGACCCTGATGAGATGCCACATTTGTGGCATCTCATCTGGGTCTACACTGTTTGCTCAGGCCTGTCTGACCAAATTCATACAATAAAGTATAACATATGGTAAGAGTCATGCTCAGATGGGTAAAGTTATGACCAAATCTTCCGTGATTACTAAATGATTATCGATCACAATTGCAGGACTGATAATAAATTGTCTTTTCAGCTCTGATTAGCCAGCCTTAGTCATTACACTGTTTGCCATTTTATTTTCTGTGTCTATGCAACATTCCTTTTTTGAAATAATAATTCCAAGTCTTCAGAATAGTCAGGGGTGAAAGGGTTAATGCTATTCTAGCCCTCACATATTTTTACAGCAGCTGCATCAGTTTGCTCTTCATGCTACAGCAGAAACAACCAAGCATCAGTCACATCCCAGTGGCTATGAGACCATTGACTGGGTATTAACCCTTAAACTGCCAATCACAACAACTGTCGTCTGCTTTGTCATCTGCTTGTGATTTTAAAAGTCATTTTTGCAAACAGTGTGGACCTAGATCATACTGCTCCTCTAGGAGCAGTCTGATCTGGCTCCACACTGTTTGTCTGTATACAAAAAAAGGTTTGAAAAATTTGCAAGAATATTCAGCAGACGACATAAACAGACAACATTTTAAGATGCAGGTTTTCTTGACATTTTAAGGGTTAACACTTTAAGCGCTAATACACTTGCAGCAGACATTTTTCTTTTTTTTTTTTTCAGAGAAAATAAGGCTTGACAAATGCAAACATGTAAGTGATGATACTCAGGAAATGTAACAATTATGAAGCACAGTCTTGCTGAGTGACCAAAAGAAGGACAATGAAAAAACAAATTCCACATTATGAAAATATCAGCACACAAATAAAAAACTCCCAACACTGAATCTGCCTTGGAATGGTCACCAGAAAAACTACACCAAGAGGATGAGAGTGGGGAAAGGGTTATTTATGGGAAATCTCAAAGTCAAACTAGAGGAAGTTGATGGAGCACCATCTCATATCCCTGCGCCAACGCCATGGCATATCTCTGTACACATCGAAATTCAAAATGCGTTCTTCCAGCCCTTTCGTTTGTTTGTGTTGAGATTTTACGGCCCAGTCAACCCTATGGGGACATGTTGAGCGCGGTCAGTTTACCTAACCACACGTTTACTGGGCAGGCTTAGTCCTCTAAGCAGTTAACCAGTATTGTGCACATTCTTTTGCCAGAAACTGACAACTGCCCTTCTTGAATCAGCGGAAGGGAGAGAATAACCATAGAAAATATTTCATGATCAAACTCCACAAAAGAATGTTGCCGACCTCAGGAGGGGTGGGGTGGGGGGGGTGTTGAACCCGCGACCTCTTGGTCTCCAGTCAGACGGCGCATCCAACTGAGCCACCGAGGCCGGCTACCTCCAGTCCTCATCTATAGGGCTATTACCTGTGACAGTTACAAGGTTCTAGCTCAAAAAGCCCAGGAGGAGTTGTGTGACAACCAAAAAAAAAAAAGACCCAAAATCCTACTTTTTGACTTCTGGTGATCCCCAGACATGTCCACAGGGCAAAACATTTGCACCACTGTATTCTACTCTTCATTACCTTTGATTTAATATGCAACATGACTATGTTTGTACAAAATGGATTTTGGACCCCTCTGGGCCACACCCCCTGTCCCTGCACCTGTTCCTCCAGTCCTCCTCCATATGGCTATCACCTGTGAAAGGTTCGACATTCTAGCTTACATATTCTAGGAGCAATGGTGTGACACTACAGAAGGACGTACGGAGGGATAGATGGAGGGCCAGATGGGTGGGGGTTATCACAATATCCCTGATTTTTCTTCAAAAAGCACGGGGATAAATAAGAGTAGTTTTGCTACAATTTTGCTTAACACTTTGAAGGATAAATAGAATTAATATGGTGTGATTCAGATATAAGTGCCAGTACTTACCTTGAAGCCTTTGCTTATAGAGTCCTGAAATAAAAAATATATAAAAAATAATAATAATAATGGAAGAAGATGTCCAAGAAGTGTCACAATCATAGACCAAAGCCTAACAATTAACTCTATCATCCCTGAGTTTCTGAAGTGGACTCTTCCATTCTTGAATTTGGACTAATCCATTGATGCAAATAAGGGTTTTCTGTCTAAACTTAAAAACAAAATGGCAAACAGTGTAAATCCTGATGAGATGGCTCATTAAGAGCCGTCTTATCTGGATCTACACTATTTGCACAAGGTGTCTCTTTTGGTCTGCCAGGATGAAAGAATTAAACCAGGTGGTTCTTGCTACACTTGCTATTGTGGAAAAGAAGAGAAATTGCTCCTCAGGAGCAATTTCTCCTCTTTTCCACAATATTTTCAATATGTCTCTAACTTCAGGAGTCAAATTACATAGGAGCAATTTCTCCTCTTTTCCACAATATTTTCAATATGTCTCTAACTTCAGGAGTCAAATTACATATTCATTTGTTAAATGTGGATGTTTGATTATTGTTTTCCTCATTTCAGCAACTCTGATATTTCGAGGTAAGGATATCTAGAAGTGTTTCAGAGAGAGTCCCTTGGAATTCAAGAGTCGACTGTATTTTGGTTAAACAAAAAGTGCCTTATCTGGAGCTATGAGTCTAAACCCTTTATATATGGCATAGATGTTACCATGACAATGATAACTATATTAAACTAGATATGTGTCAGTATGACAGAGATGCCCCCCTCCCAGGACCATCCTCACCCACATGCAGGTATTTTGCAAACAAAAGCTCCGCCAAGAGGGGCATTATACACCCGTGGCAAGTAATAAGATGTAGCACATAAACTGGCTCCTGTATAATTCAGTGCTCCAGATATTAACTGTAAGTGGAATTACAAAAAAAAAAATTTTAAACTTTCATTGGGGAATAGCTCTGCTGATATTTGGTGATATGTAACCTAAGGGTCCAAACTGGCCCAAAAATTAAGGGAGAAGTGACTTCTCCCACCTGGGAAAATAGGGAGAAGTTTGCTGCATCTAGGGTGAAGTGCTTTCGGACAAAAGCATAACTCTGCCAATATTTGGTGCACTGTAACCTCGAAATAATATGTGCTGCTTCACATCATCGTGTAACTATTTATGAAGTTTCAGCTTGATCGGATGTAAACTGTAGGAGGATTTTGCCAGAAACATAAAATTAATAGAATTTTTTAAAGGCGTTTAACTCTGCTAATATTTAGTGGACTGTAACCTTGAAATATGCGCTGCTCCACATCCTGCTCTAACTTCAAATCAAGTTTCAGCTTGATCGGATGTAAACTGTAGGAGGAGTTAGCCGGAAACAAAAAGTTTACTGAAATTTTCAAAGGGGCATAACTCTGCCAATATTTGGTGCACTGTAATCTCGAAATAATATGCGCTGCTCCACATCATCCTGTAACTATTTATGAAGTTTCAGCTTGATCAGATGTAAACTGCAGGAGGATTTAGCCAGAAACTAAAAATTAATAGAAATTTTCAAAGGGGTATAACTTCTAATATTTGGTGGACTGTAACCTAGAAACAATACGCACTGCTCCACATCATGGTCTAACTACAAATCACGTTTCAGCTTGTTTGGATGTAAACTGTAGGAGGACTTATCCGGAAACGAAAAGTTTACAAAAATTTTCAAAGGGGCATAACTCTGCTAATATTTGGTGGACTGTAACCACGAAACAATATGCACTGCTCCACATCATGGTCTAAGTATAAATGAAGTTTCAGCTTGATCGGATGTAAAATGTAGGAGGAGTTAACCGGAAATAAAAAGTTTACAGAAATTTTCAAAGGGGCATAACTCTGCTAACATTTGGTGGACTGTAACCTTGAAACAATATGCCCTGTTCCACATCATGGTCTAACTATAAATAAAGTTTCAGCTTGATCAGATGTAAAATGTAAAAGGAATTAACCGGAAATGAAAAGTTTACAGAAATTTTCAAAGGGGCATTACTCTGCTAATATTTGGTGGACTGTAACCCTGAAACAACTTGCACTGCTCCACATCATGGTCTAAATATATACTAAGTTTCAGCTTCATCGGATGTAAACTGTAGGAGGAGTTAGCCAGAAATGAAAAAGTTTACTGACAGATGGACGCCATACCCCGTAACATAATACGTCCCGTTTTTCAAACGGGCGTATAAAAATGAAGTTGAAAAAAGGGCCATAACTCTCATAATAATTGGCAGATTTTACCCTAAATCGAACTTGACCATATTTTATGATTATATACCTGGGTATAAAATATGAATCCAATACACAAATCAATTTTTTTTTTTAAAAATATATATCGGAAGGAAAGCATCTTTTGAAGGTGAAAAAGGGCCATAACTCCCATAATAATAGATTGATTTTACCCTAATTGGAACTTGACGTCTATTTTATGATTATATACCTGTGTGTTAAATATGAATTCAATAAACTAATGTTTTAAAAAAGATATCAAACTGAAACTATTTTTCAACATTGAAAAAGGGCTGTAACTCCAAATATAATTGGTGGATTTTACCCTAAATCAAAACTTGACCTACATTTTATAATTATATGCTTGTGTATAAAATATGAATCCAATTCACTAATCTTTTCAAAAGATATTGAATGGAAACCATTTTTCAACTATTTTTTAACATTGATAAAGGGCCGTAACTCCAAAAATAATTGGTGGATTTTACCCTAAATCCAACTTGACATATATTTTATGATTAAATACCTGTGTATAAAATTTGAATCCAATACACTAATCTTTTCAAAAGATATCGAACGGAAACCATTTTTCAACTATTTTTCTACATTGATAAAGGGCCATAACTCCAAAAATAATTGGCAGATTTTACCCCAAATCGAACTTGACCTATATTTTATAATTATATGCTTGTGTATAAAATATGAATCCAATTCACTAATCTTTTCAAACGTTATGGAACAGAAACCATTTTTCGATTTGAAAAAGGGCCATAACTCCAAAAATAATTGGTAGATTTTACTAAATCCAACTTGACATATATTTTATGATTAAATACCTGTGTATAAAATCTGAATCCAATACACTAATCTTTTCAAAAGATATCGAACGGAAACCATTTTTCAACTATTTTTCTACATTGATAAAGGGCCATAACTCCAAAAAAAATTGGCAGATTTTACCCCAAATCGAACTTGACCTATATTTTATAATTATATGCTTGTGTATAAAATATGAATCCAATTCACTAATCTTTTCAAACGTTATGGAACAGAAACCATTTTTCAAAGTTGAAAAAGGGCCATAGCTCCAAAAATAATTGGTGGATTTTACCCTAAATCATACTTGACCTACATTTTATGATTATATACCTATGTATAAAATTTGAATCCAATACACTAACCTTTTCAAAAGATATTGAATGGAAACCATTTTTCAACTATTTTTTAACATTGATAAAGGGCCGTAACTCCAAAAATAATTGGTGGATTTTACCCTAAATCCAACTTGACCTTTATTTTATAATATATATTATATGCTTGTGTATAAAATATGAATCCAATAAACTAATCTTTTCAAAAGTTATGGAACGGTCACCATTTTTCAAAGTTGAAAAAGGGCCATAACTCCCAAAATAATAGATGGATTTTACTCTAAATCAAACTTGACCTACATTTTATGATTATATACCTGTGTACAAAATTTCAATCCAGTACACCAATCCTTTCAAAAGATATCGCACGGAAACCATTTTTCAAAGTTGAAAATTTTTCAAAGTTGAAAAGGGCCATAACTCCCAAAATAATTGGTGGATTTTACCCTAAATCGAATTTGACCTACATTTTATGCCTATATACCTGTGTATAAAATTTCAATCCGATACACCAATCCTTTCAAAAGATATCGCACGGAAACTAAAAGTGTTACGTACGGGTTGGACGGGACGTACAGACAGCGGTGATACTATATGTCCCCCTCCCCCCCTCCCCCCTTCACACCCCACTGAAAATGGCGGGGGCATAAAAATCTTTCTTTTTGTATCTCAGGTAAATAGGAAATAAACACGGAACAAATACAAAGTATTGTATTAACATCCAGTGTATTGTTGTCTTTTTTTTTTATGAACATCCCTTGAGGTCCTTTCTTCATAATTCACAGTTCATAGTCCTTATATGGAAGTTCATAGTTCCTAATTTACAGTTTACTTTCTATGATCATAGTAGGAACTTTGAACTTTAAACTGTGAAATGTGAAGAATGAATTAATCCTTCCACCCTTGGATGTCTGAAATGTACTCTTCTTTTATTGCATTTGGACACATCCATTGTTGCAAATAGGGGTTTCAGTCAAAAATCAATAATATGATGGCAAACTGTAGATCAAGATGAGACAGCTCTTTATAAGCCGTCTCATCTGGATCTGCACTGATTGCAAAAGAACCTGCGTTGGTTTGCTGCGATGAAAGAGTTAAGAAGTAGAACTGTGAAGTGTGAAGGATGAACTGTGAATAGAGAACTGTAAGCTGTGATTCATAGCAACATTGAACTGTGAAGTATCAAGTAGGAACTATGTACTGTGAAGTATGACATGTGAACTATGAAGAATGAACTATAAACTGTGAAGCTGGAACTGTGAACTAGGACCTGTGAAGTGTGAAGTATAAATTGTGAAGTGTAAACTAAGTGCAAAATAAGGACTAAAAGCTGGCTGTAAATTATGAAGAAGGGACCACAAAGGAATATCATAAAACAAACTGTGCACAGTGATGTGTGAAGTATGAACTGTGAATTACAAATTGTGAACTATAAAGTAGCAACTTTAAAATTTTAAAACTGTGAGCTATGCAGCAACAAATGTGATGGGTGAACTGTGAAGACAGTACTGTGAAGTAGGAACTATGAACTGTGAAGCAGGAACTATGAACTGTGACATAGGAACTACATACATGTGTTAACTGTGAAGTGTTAACTGTGAAGCAGAAACTACAAATAGTGTAGTATAAAATGTGAAGTAGGAATATGAACTGTAAAGTAGAAACTGTAAAATGAGAGCTTTATACTTTGAATTAAGAACTGTGAACTGTTAGTTAAAACCTGTGAACAATGGAGTAGTACTTTGAGTTGTGAAGAAACCATGAAATAAGAGCTTTGAACTGTGTACAAAGAACTGTGAACTGTGAATTAAGAACTGTGAACAATGAAGTAAAAACAATGAACTTTGAGGTAAGAACTACCAGCTAGGACTTATGGAGTGTGAAGTTGGAATTATAAAATATGAAGTGTGAACTGTGAAAATATCAATTCACATTCTTATACATTGTATATACATAAAATAACATTTACAGATATACATTGTATGTGACCTTTCCACTATGAAGTATGAAGTCATCATCAGTCTTTTGTACTGTGACCATGCTTGAATAAGCAAACATTGAAAAAGTCACCGTAGGCACTATACAAAGCTGAGTATATTAGCCCTTATCCTGCTGAATAATATAATTAGCCGCACTCATTTCTGACTATCAGCCAATCAGATTACATCATACAATGTTTTCATTCAAATTCACAAACTGAATGACAAACAGTGCAGATCCAGATCAGATGGCTCCTTCAGATGCCATCTGATCTGGATCTATAATGTTTGCAAAAGTAGCAGTTGTTGTGAACAGGGCAAGGGTTAGGTAGTATTTTCCAGTAAAAAGGGTAGCATACCTTTCTTCCAGTGTCTGAAAAATCACAAAACTGGACATGTGTTTAGGGTACACACGAAGAAATATAAATGAAGACATCCAGGAAATGCCACAATCACTAGGCACAGCCTTCCCAAGTCTCCGAAAGAATGAGAGTTGAGGAACAATGACAAAACAAAGACCACATATGAAACCATTATGCACAAACAAAGAATAACTGCAACAGAGGAACCAGCAAAGACATGCAGAGGACAAATCTTATTTTATGTACAATTAATCTACTGACAGAAAAATATACAGTAAAACCTCGATGGCTTGAACATCTTTGGGATCATGGAAATTTATTTACGAGATGGATAGTTTGAGCTACTGAATGTTAATCATGGTCCCAGGTCAAGAAGCAAATGGTGATAAGTTAGGGAAGTCTTTTTGATCTTTTATACAATAATGGTGTGTTGAGTGAACTCATTAGAATTGCGGCTGGCCTCTGTGGCTCGGTTGGATGCACCTCCGACTGGTGATCAGGAGGTTGCGGGTTCAACTCCCACCAGGTTGGCAACATTCTTTTGTGGAAATTTGATCATTAAATATTTTCTACGGGAGTCATTCTCTCCCTTCCGCTGATTAAAGAAAGGGCAGTTGTCAGTTTCTGGTGAAAGAATGTGCACATTACTGGTTAACCGCTTAGAGGACTCAGCCTGCCCAATAGAAGTGTGGTTTGTAAACTGATCACACTCGATGTGACCCCACTGGGTTGACTGGGCCTAAAACCTCAACACAAACAGAAACTCATTATAATTGCCTGGATGAGGTGATTCTAATGAGAACAAACAACATACAATATTTCACAATAAAATAAAAACAAGAGGGCCATGATGGCCCTGTAACGCTCACCTGAGCATCATAGCACTTTGAGAACCTGATCTAGAACTGATCAAGGCAAACATTCTGATCAAAATTCAAAGTGATTATATTAACAAGTAAGACAATGCAGCATGTCTAATGGACTGTGAAATAAAGGTCAAGGTCAAATATGGATGACTGCACTCAAGAGGTCATGCTAAGATGCATGCATGTACTAAGTATCACTGGCTGTAGGAGCAATAGTTACTGAGAAACTGACTTAAACACAAACACTTCACAAGTACCAAATATCACTCTGTAGGACCATTAATTACTGAGAAACTGACCTAACCGGAAAAACTTAAGAAAGTCACTGGATAGAAAAGTATACATCACCTTGAAATCATCAAGACAAACATTTTGAGCAAGATTCATGATGATTGCTTCAAAAATGTGACCACTGGAGTGTTAACAAAATTTTCTGATTTGGCCTGGTGACCTAGTTTTTGACCCCAAGTGACCCAGTTTCGAACTTGACCTAGAACTCATCAAGACAAACATTTTGAGCAAGATTCATGATGACTGCTTCAAAAATGTGACCACTAGAGTGTTAACAAGGTTTTCTGCTGATTTTGCCTGGTGACCTAGTTTTTGATCCCAAGTGACCCAGTTTCAAACTTGACCTAGAAATAATCAAGACAAACATGTTGAGCAAGATTCATGACGATTGCTTGAAAAATGTGACCACTAGAGTGTTAACACGGTTTTCCGCTGAATTGGCCAGGTGACCTAGTTTTTGACCCCAGGTGACCCAGTTTCGAACTGGACCTAGAAATTATCAAGACAAACATTTTGAGCAAGATTCATGATGATTGCTTCAAAAATGTGACCACTAGAGTGTTAACAAAGTTTTTCGCCGATTTGACCCAGTGACCTAGTTTTTCACCCCAAGTGACCCAGTTTCAAACTTGACCTAGAACTCATCAATACAAAACATTTTAAGCAAGATTCATGATGACTGCTTCAAAAATGTGACCGCTAGAGTGTTAACAAGGTTTTAGCTGATTTGGCCAGGTGACCTAGTTTTTGACCCCAAGTGACCCAGTTTCAAACTTGACCTAAAAATCATCAACACAAACATTTTGAGCAAGATTCATGATGATTGCTTGCAAAATGTGACCGCTAAAGTGATAACAAGGCTTTCTGCTGATTTGGCCAGGTGACCTAGTTTTTGACCCCAGGTGACCCAGTTTCGAATCTGACCTAGAAATCATCAAGACAAACATTTTGAGCAAGATTCATGATGATTGCTTAAACAAGTCACCCCGATGCTTCCTAGCAAGTTTGGAGTCAATTGGCCTTTCGGTTCAGAAGAAGAAAAAAATAGACTTTCAAGATGGCTGTCATGGTGGCCATATTGGATTTCTGATTGGAATGATTTTAGCTATTTTTAATCTATAAGTCACCCCAATGCTTCCTACCATGTTTGGAGTCAATTGAGTTTTGGGTTTAGGAGAAGAAGCAAAAAATATATTTTCAAGACGGCTGCCATGGTGGCCATCTTGGATTTCCGATTGGCCCGATTTTAGCTATTTTTGATCTACATGTCACCCCGATGCTTCCTAGCAAGTTTGGAGTCAAATGGCCTTTTGGTTCAGGAGAAGAAGCGAAAAATAGATTTTCAAGATAGCGGCCATGGCGGCCATCTTGGATTTCCAATCGGCACGATTTTAGCTATTTTTGATCTACAAGTCACCCTGATGCTTCCTAGCAAGTTTTGGAGTCAATTGGCCTTTCGGTTCAGGAGAAGAAGCGAAAAATAGATTTTCAAGATGGCTGCCAATGCCACCATCTTGGATTTCCGATCGGCACGATTTTAGCTATTTTTGATCTACATGTCACCCCAATGCTTCCAAGCAAGTTTGGAGTCAATTGGCCTTTTGGTTCAGGAGAAGAAGCGAAAAATAGATTTTCAAGATGGCGGCCATCTTGGATTTCTGATCGACACGATTTTAGCTAATTTTGATCTACAAGTCACCCTGATGCTTCCTAGCAAGTTTGGAGTCAATTGGCCTTTTGGTTCGGGAGAAGAAGCAAAAAATAGATTTTCAAGATGGCGACCATGGCGGCCATCTTGGATTTCCGATCGGCACGATTTTAGCTATTTTTGATCTACAAGTCACCCTATTGTTTCCTACCGAGTATCGAATCAATTGGCCCAGGGGTATAGGAGGAGTAGGCTTTTAAAGAAATTGTTGACGCCGCACGACGCACGACGGACGACAGACATTGGCTGACCACAATAGCTCATCATGAGCACTTCGTGCTCAGGTGAGCTAATAAGAGGCCCACGCGCCATGGCTCATTCACCTGAGTGACATAGCTACCATAGATATGCAGATGTTATGCGACATGTTTCCAATCCTATCATCCCAACTAATGCAAAGATCATCATTTGAGCACTTCTTAGTTTTGAAGTAGAATATATGGGCCTGACATTCAACAAACCGTGATCATTTGAGCAAACTATCAATCCCATTTCAACAGTAGGATCAATGTGAAATTTGGTGGAAATTGGTTAAGTGGTTTCTGAAGAATCATGATTTTATACACGTAAACAGCACAGTGGCAGGGAAATATAATAAACATAAACAAGATGGCAACCATCTTAGATTTCCAATCAGAACGATTTTAGCTACTGCTGATCTACAAGTCACCTCGATACTTCCAGTATAAATGTATATGGCCCATAGAAATGCATGGGGAAGCAAATCTGACCTTGCTGTAAAAAGGTCATACGTCAACACAGGACCATCATTTTAGCAATTTTGGTAGATCTCCTGCCCCCCATAATTTGTGCAAAGATTAGGGCCCAGGGCTTATTTCATTCTGCAGAAGTAGATTTTTAAAGGTTTTTACCATATATGAGCATGGCAGCCATTTTGATCAATGGACCATGCCCATTTTAGCAATCTTTTGTTCTCTGGCCCCAAAGAGGTTCCACACGAAATTTGAGCAACACTGGCCCAAAGGCTTCAGAGGAGATTTGAAATTATCAACATTTTTTCCATACAAATGTGTGGGGCCCATACAAATGCATAGGGAAGCAAACTTGACCTCACCATAAAATGGTCAAATGTCATTGTACGACCATAATTTCAGCAATTTTGGTAGACCTCGCATCCCTGATGATCACACATAATATGAAGCCCTTGACCTCAAAGGTCAGGCACAGGTGCAGGGATACAGTTAAAGAAAACTTTAGCCCTATAACTATCACCATATACCAGTGAAATCAATCAGTCTTTATAATATAAGCAAAAATGACATTTGTATGAAAAGTCTGTTACCTTGACTTAAAAGCCATGCCCCAGCTTGGGGATGGTGCCAAGAAAAACTTTAGACCTATATATACCATCACGCTCAATATTAATGAAACCAACAAAAGGATCTTCATAATATAGCTATATAAATTTTAATGAAAATTTTAAGGTGACCTGCCTACTCAATGCCCTCCACATATCAGTAAAGTATCACAAAAATATCTTAAAGAATTTTTAGAGTTATTGCCCGCACAAGATTTAAATAACCAAGAGAGAAAACTGCAGAATGGAGTCAGTTAGAGTGTCATTCTTGAATGTGATATGCCTACTCAATGTCCTCTACATACTGGTGAAGTACCATGAAAATATCTTAACGTGTTTTAAAGTTATGGTTCGCACAAAATTTTTACAATTCTGGAGACAAGGGGAGATAACTCATGGACCAAGTCAGTTATTGTCTTTCTTGTACCTGACACCCCTATCACATGCCCTCTACAACCTGACAGTTTCCTGAAAATAGCTCAAAGGGTAGTTAGGAGTAATGGGGTGCACAATAATGTGTTTATGGACAGACAGATGGATGGATGGACAGATGGATTCCATGCTGGCAGCTATATCCCCTAAACCTCTCGGTAGGAGGATAATGAAATTCAACAAAAGGTCTTGATGGTATAGCTATATAAACTTAGATCAAATATTTTTACTTTTATATGAAATTTCTAAGTCTGTGAGCTTGACCTCAAGGTCAAACCCCGGAATGGGGATGATGCTGAGTAAAACTCTAGACCTATATCTACCAACATGTAAAATATAAATGAAATTCCTCAAAGGGTCTTGATGGTATAGCTATATAAACATAAACACAAAAATTTTGACTTATTTATGAAAATTCTAAGTCTGTGACCTTGACCCCAAGGTTATCCCCCAGGATAGGGTTGGTGCTGATAAAAACTTAAGCCCTATATCTACCATTAGGCCAAATATGAAAGAAATCCATCAAAGGGTCTTCATAATATAAGGTCTTATAAACTTTACGTAAAAACTTTGACCCTAAGACAAAAATAAAGTGTGAACGAATAATGCTTCAACGGATGGACGGACAGATGAACAGATTCCTTATGACTGTATCCACTCAACCTTTCAGTTAGGAGATAATAAAATTTATCAAAAGGTCTTATGATATGGCTACATAAATTTAAACGCAAAAATTTTTTACTTTTATATGAAAATTCTAAGTTCATGACCTTGACCTCGGTGACACCCGGGGTGGGGATCATGCTGAATAAGACTCTAGGCCGATATCTACCAACATGTCAAATACAAATGAAATTTCTCAAGGGTCTTGATGATATAGCTATATAAACTTAAACACAAAAAAACTTTGACTTTTTCATGAAAATACTGTCCGTGACCATGACCCAAGGTCACCCCCAGGTGGGGATGGTGCTGATAAAAACTTTAGATCTATGTTTACCATCATGCCAAATATGAATGAAATCCATCAAAGGGTCTTCAAAATATGAGGTCTTATAACATAAAAACTTTGACCCTAAGATAAAAATAAAATAGAACAAATAATGCTTCAACGGATGGACGGCCAGATGAACAGATTCCTTGCTGATAGCTATATCCACTCAACCTTTCAGTTAGAGGATAAAGAAATTTAAAAAAAAAAGGGTCTTATGATATGGTTATATAAACTTAAACACAAAATTTTTTACTTCTATATGAAAATTCTAAGTTCGTGACCTTGACCTCGGTCACACCCTGGGTGGGGATCATGCTGAGTAAGACTAGGCCGATATCTACCAACATGTCAAATATAAATGAAATTCCTCAAGGGTCTTGATGATATAGCTATATAAGCTTAAACACAAAAAACTTTGACTTTTTTATGAAAATTCTAAGTCCGTGACCTTGACCCCAAGGTCACCCCCGGGGTGGGGATGGTGCTGATAAAAACTTTAGAACTATATCTACCATCATGCCAAATATGAATGAAATCCATCAGAGGGTCTTTAAAATATGAGGTCTTATAAACTTTAACGCAATAACTTTGACCCTGTGACGGAAAGACAAACGAACGAACAAACATACGTACGAACGAACGAACGGACGAACGGAAAAGCGAAAACATTATACCCCCACATACTTCGTATGTCTGGGGTATAACCACATACTTCGTTTGTTGGGGATATAACCACATACTTCGTATGTCGGGGGTATAACTACATACATGTACTTCGTATGTCGGGGGAATAACCAGTCGTCTCTCATTTTCAATATATCTAACTTCAGGAGTCAAATTACATATTCATTTGTACAATGTGGTTGTTTAATTTATTTTTTCCTCAATTCTGCAAATCTGAAATGCGAAGGTAGTAAGCGAGGTACAGATTATTTCAGAGAGTTCCTTAGACTTTGAGATAATACGAGTCACTGTATTTATAAGTTTACATTTAATACATAAACAGACACTATCTGTACAGGTGAAAGCATACCAGATTCACATGGACTGCAGTATTTTCTGATTGGCATGCCTAAATTTTACAGTGAACCTGTCCCTATGAATATTAATAAACATAAAGGTCTAAGTGACAGGTCAATTTGATCGATCAAGGTAAGAAAACACAAGCAGCTGCAAAAAGGTGAAAAACAAAGTCAAGATTAACCCTTGTCATGCTGAATAAAGATGCCATGCCCACTTCTAATTGTCAGCCAGTCATATTACTTGATCTAGGTTTTTGATACAAATGCACATAATGAATGATATGAGGGCAAGTCAATAAGTAACCAGCCTATCCCATTTCCAATTGACTGAGACACCCAAGATTTTCATGCCTTGTTTCAATACATGTTTTAGGCCTGAGGGCAAAATTGCACCCTTGTTGTGTCATTCACTCATAAGATATTGAATGTCAAACATGGCTAGCGATGCAAAAGTAAGCTTTTCGTCAAAAGTTGAGTACCGTGCTGTAATTCGGTACTTGTATTTGAAAGGGAAAACAGGTCAGGAAATACATTGCTAGTTGACCAATGTTTATGGGTCTTCTGCACCATTGTATGCACAAGTTAAATTCTGGGTTGGGGAATTCAAACGCAGTAGAATGTCTTTAGAAGACGAAACCAGGTCTGGATGCCCATCAGATGCCACCGATGAAGAAATGTGTAACAAAGTATGAGATCTGGTGTACTCTGATAGGCGAATTAAGGTGGAAGAAATAGCGAATGCATGACACATTTCACATGGTAGCGTTTCAACAACTTTACATGATCGCTTGGGTATGCACAAGCTAACAGCCCGTTGGGTCCCAAAATCCCTTAGCGACGAGCAAATGGCAACCAGAGCATCAGTATACAGCGCATTGTTGAAGCGGTTTAGGTCAAAGGAAGATTATTTCCTTTCACGTCTGGTGACTGACCTGGGTCCATTATTATGAGCCAGAGAATAAAGCTTAAAGTCACCAGAGTTTAGGGCCGGGGTCTCCGAGACCAAAGAAGTTCAAAACGCAACCCTCTGCTGGCAAGGTGATGGCAACTGTATTTTGGGATGCACAAGGCGTTATTATGTTGGACTATCTAGCAAAGAACAGTACAACAACAGGTGCGTATTATGCAAATTTGCTTGACTAACTGAGAATTGTGATCCGTGAAAAATGCTGAGGTAAACTCTCCAAAGGGATTCTGCTCCAACAGGACAATGCAAGAGTCCATACTTGCAAAACTGCAATGGATGCTGTTGAGCGGAATGGGTACGAGTTAATACCGCACCCCGCCTATTCTCCAGACTTAGCTCCTAGTGACTATTTCCTATTCCCAAACTTGAAAAAGGATATCCGTGGACGTCATTTCCGGTCCACCAAAGAAGTCGTGGCGGCAGTTGAGGAGAGGGTCAGAGACAAGGACCCTGGCTTCTTCAGTTCTGGGCTGATGGCACTGGAACACCGTTGGTCCAAGTGCATCATTCTAGAGGGCAATTACATTGAAAAAGAAGAGATCGATCTCACCCAGAAATAAGTTAGGCTGGTTTTTTATTGACTCACCCTCGTAAACAGTGCAGATCCTGAGAAAGCCCTGTAGTGAAATTTTAACTACATTAATTCAAGGTTTCAACATCATAAATTCACAGTTTGAACTTCACAGATTCACGATTTCAACTTCACGGATTCACGATCAATTTCAACTTCACAAATTCACGAATTCAACTTCATGAATTCACAAATTCAGCTTCATGAATTCACGAATTCAACTTCACAAATTCAACTTTACGAATTAAGCTTCACGAATTCTTGATTTCAAATTCATTTATTCATGATTATAACTTCACAAATTCAACTTCATGAACTCACAAATTCAACTTCACAAATTCAGATTCATGAATTCAACTTCACGAATTCAGCTTCACGAATTCAACTTCACAAATTCACAAATTCAACTTCACAAATTCAACTTTACGAATTCAGCTGTTGAATTTGTGAAATTGAAATCGTGAATTCATGAAGTTGAAACCTTAAATTAATGAAGTGGAAATATCACGTCGGTCTTCACTGGCTTCTTCAGAAACCAACTGATCTGAATCTAAACTGTTTGCAAAGACAGGGCACATCCTGTTTCAGCAGGACCAGAGTTAAAAACAGATATACATGCACACATTTCCCTGACCTTGTCTATTTTGGCGAACCAATCTTTCACATCACTACCTCTGACTGTTTGTTGTAAAATAACATACATTGTAAGTACATAAATATGGTTTTAGTGACTTAGCATTGTTGTATACAAATTTCACAGATGACATTTTGACGGAATATTTTTTCCCTTTGGAGACAATTTGCATGAAACCCCTAATTTTGTTTTCTGGGTTTTATAAGAACAACAGGCCATGGGCCATGGATTGCTCACCTGAGTGAAATAGCCACTACAGATATGCAGAATTTATGCAACATTTTTCTTATCCTGTCATTGCCACTTGATCATTATTTGAGCAGTTCTTGGGTTTAAAGAAGAAGAATGTGATTTTAACTATTATTTTTTACCATATATGGGCATGTCAGTGAATGATGCATGACCGTTTGAACAAACTCTCAATCCCGTTTCAACAGTAGGATTGACATGAAATTTGGTGAAAATTGGCCAAGTGGTTTCAGAAGAGAAGTTGTTTAACAACATCAATTTCATCATGATTTTATACATGTATACAGCACAGGGGCAGGGGAAGATAACCCTCGCATAGCCCCATTAGTAGAATTATAAGCCATAGTCATTTAAAAGACTCACTGTTCTCTAAAGGTTATTCCAATCCTTGTTTTTTTTGTTGTTTTTTTTTATTTTACATTATGAAAACATGCCTATTCAAATATATTGAAAATTTTACAACAAAAAAAGGAAAATTTACAGATAAAAAATACTGGTATGCTTCATATTTCTGCTCAAAACAGAGATTGTGGGTACTCCTTAGTACAGCCTCCACCAGGCGGTTCTAACGAGTACTGTAACGTAATTAGGGTCTACCCAGGTTGCTATATGGACAAAACAATGTTAATGGGTCGTAGAATGATAGTTTTATATATGACCTAAAGGTTGTTGATAGGGCCGTAATATCTGTATGAATCTTTACAGTTATTCTGAGCCTATTTTATGTCACATAAATATTAAACATATTTTGTAGCTAAAATGTTAAAATGTACTCTAGCATCCAATATACACGCTATGCTTAAAGGTTAAATTTAAAGGTTAAAACCAATTGTTTTGGTAAACAAGCTCTGTGACATTTTGTAAAAGTTCAAAGTGTATGCTGACTAAACAGCAGGTGCTGTGCAGGTACAGTATACGTGGAGTCACATGCATTTTATGCAGGGGTTTGTGGGAACCTGAAGACTGCTGTAGTAACAACTATAGGAAACATGGAATAAAATCCTAATAGATAATAATTTCAAGGTTCTTATTAAAGCGGACATTTATAAAATGTTCTTAAAGTAAATCTTTCCTTTTTGGATGGTAATTAAGCGGAAGTGTAGAATTCATGTGAATTGTCTGTGTACAACTACAGTATTCTTTTGGTGATTGGCCTTTGTATTATTCTATTGCGAACTGATCTAGTAACTGTCATGCGACATTTGAAATTGCGTAATTTTCTGTTTTGGCCGGGAGCAACCTTGGGGATGGCACTTCAGGAATGCTTCCAAAAGCATATAAATAGTGGAAGCTAGATCGTGTTCTTCAGTGAGGGCTTAGGCTGTGGTTAGCTAGTGTGAAGACTCACTCCGGGGTCTTTGAAATGCTGCAGGCGTTTCAGGGTTGTCGCAACTTTAATAAAATGTTGAAACTTTAAAAGAAGACTTCAACTTTACCTTTTGAAAACACAACACGAAGATTACGATTTTGGTTATAAGCAGTGTAACTGGGCCTTTGTTACAAGGCTTGCTTTGGTGCCGCAACCACAGGATCTTCAAAAGAAAAGGGACCTGACGAGACGAAAACAAAATGGAGACCAAGGTAGGTGACACTTACGTCTCACTTTTCACTAGTCATGTTGTTAGCTTGCCGGTACCAATTATCAGAAATTAAAATGTAAAATACGAGAAATGATATTTTTAACAAGTAAGAATAATTTAATTTTGTTTTTAAAATGGCTCAACAAGGACAAGCTCAAGCACAGGTGCAGCCTCAGCCATAGGTTGATCCTGCTGCACAGGCTTTCCTTAACATTCAATTGGAATTAGCTAATGTGTCTCAAGCTTTAACGACACAAGGGGTATCAATAAGCGTACTCAAATTTGATGGCAACTCGAAAACTTATAGGGAATGGATTAAGTCCATTTAAAAGTATGCCATTCTTGCTGGCATACCTGACGATAGGAAAAAGATGATTGCTTATCAGTCATCTTTAGGTGCCGTAAGTGGCTTTATACAAAGGTATATGGCTTCAAATCCACGCAACACATTGCAACATCTTAAAGAACAACTGGCTGTCAGATTTAGTGAAGTCACTGACAGACAAATGGCATTGTCGTTATTACGCAACGTTAAGCAAAAACAGGGAGAAAACATACAGTTATTTGCTGAAAGGATACTGTCTTTGGCCAAAGAGGCTTATCAAAACCAAGGGGGTGATGCCATAGAACGTCAGCTTATTGAAATTTTCGTCGATGGGTTGATACAAGATCATTTAAAATTAAAAATCTTGAGAGATCAGCCTGATACTTTACAGGGGGCGATAGCACTTGCTACGAATGAACAAAACCTTAGGGCGAGGGTTCAAATGTCTCATGGGTTTTCCACGCCAAGAAAGGAAACACCTATGGAGGTTGACCATTCAAGAGGTCAGTGTTTCAGATATAGGAATAGGGTAAACACTACACAGCAAAACAAGAGGGTTAAATGCTGGAACTGTGGGCAAGAAGGATACATAAGTAGGGACGTAAGAATCAGGTAAACAGAATAAACCACCTATAGGACATGGAAGACCTAGACAACAAGATAATGTACAAAACAATGTGCAAAATAATCAGGAAAACTGGGACACTCATTGCATGCAGGGGTCGATGTAATGAGTACAGACAACAATAGAAGACATTTGTCTCACGAAAAATTTAAGATTAATGTTTCAGGCAGTCCGAATTCTTGTTTGTCAAGATTGGTAAACAAAGGTTTAGAACTCTTGTAGACATTGGAGCTGAGTGTTCACTAATGCACCGCAGAATTTACGATCAATTAAAGAATAAACCTAAATTAACCCATAAGAAAGTTTGCTTGCAATCAACAAATGGGACTGAACTTAGGTGTGACGGTTGCATTACTGTACAGTTTTGTATCGTTAGTACCAAAATGTCTCAAGACTTCTTTGTGATTAGAGATTTAAATAGAAACTTGATACTAGGTTTGGACTGGCTTAAACGAAATAACGTTAGGATCTATTTTGATTTAGAATGTTTAAGAATTAATGGTAAACACTATGTTAATTTAGAAGAGGATATACACATAGCCTCAACAGTTAGGATGAAAAAGACTTGTCTCATTAAACCTAATACAGCCATGATATGTTATGGAAAAGTAAGGGAAAATCCAGATTTACCAACAGGGGTATCTTATGAAGTTTCACAGATTGATAAAGGTTTCTTAACTGATCAACCAGGTTTACTGATTATTAATACAGTTTCCACTCTAGATAAAATAGGTCATTGCCAGTGTTGATTGTTAATAATACAAACAAATACATTAAAATTTATAGACATGTTTTGTTGGCAAAAATTACGGAAGTACAAAATAATGTAACACAGATAAATTCAGTCATTCAAAATAATAACTGTAAAAATAAACTAGATTTGAATAAGTTAGATGTACCTGAAAAATATAAGTCAAAAATTGAAAAGTTAATCTTACAAAATGGGGACTCATTCTCAAATACAGATTCAGAATCAGGAAAAACAGACACAGTTAAAATGCAAATTGACACAGGAAACAGTACTCCTATTAAAATGAGACCTTACAGAACTCCGATTAAAAATAGGGAGGTTGTCGATTAGGCAATAGATGAAATGCTAGACGCAGGTGTAATTAACAGATCAAGGTCTCCATGGTCATTTCCTGTTGTGATAGTAGATAAGAAAGATGGTAGTAGAAGATTTTGTGTTGACTTCTGAAAATTGAACCAGATCACAAAGAAAAATTCCTTTCCTTTACCTTTAATTGATGATATTTTTGCCTTACTTGGTAAAGCAAAGTACTTTACGTCCCTAGATTTAAGAAGTGGTTATTGATAAGTTGCTATGGATGATAACGATAAAGAAAAGACAGCTTTCACATGTCATAAAGGGTTATTCGAGTTCAATGTAATGCCCTTTGGTCTTTCAAATGCTCCAGCAGTTTTTCAAGAACCTATGTCTGTAGTTTAACGAGGATATCATGATTTTGCTACAGCATATCTTTATGACATTTTGATTTTCAGTTCAACTTTGGAAGAACATATAAGACATCTTTGTTTAATCTTCGACAGATTGAGACAACATAATTTGAAACTGAAGCTTAAGAAATGTGGTTTTCTTAAGTTGGAAACTAATTATCTTGGCTTCATTATCAGCGAAGAAGGAATCAAGCCTGATGAAAAGAAGGTTGATGCAATTAGATCATTACCTGTACCAACTTGTGTGAAAGAAGTTCGGCCATTTATTGGTATGTGCTCTTATTAAAGAAGTTTTATTACAAACTTTTCTCAAATAGCTGAACCAATCATTGCTTTAACGAGAAAGTATGCCCATTTTAAATGGTCGGATACACATCAGAACATTTGAATTTTTAAAATATAGCTTGACTGCTGTCCCTCTTTTGGCTTATCAAGATCCAAATAAGTCGTATATTCTTTACACTGATGGTAGTGATACTTGTATTGGTGCATGTCTTACACAGGAGTGTGAGGGTGATGAGAAGCCGATTTGCTATTTGTCTCATAAGTTTAGTAAGTCACAATGCAAATGGTCCGTAGGGGAAAAAGAAGTATTTGCAATACATTTTGCTTTGCAGAAGTTAGATTATTATCTGCATAATGCTCAGTTTGTTATCAAAACTGATCATAAACCTCTTAAATACTTACTTGAATCACCAATGCAGAACAAAAAGATTCAACTTTGGGCTCTAAGTATGTCAGGGTAAAATTGTACTATAGAATATATAGCTGGTACAACAAATACATGTGCAGATCTTCTCTCTAGACATCCAGATAAGGTAGATAAAGTTGACAAAAATTCAGTCAGTGAAGACGTTGAAGTAGAAAAGATACTTGATGTCAATGACAATCTGCTTCAAGTGAATGTTTTGGATTCTAACCAGTTTGATCCAAAAACATTTGCTAGTTGTAATTTACCAGATAATGATACATTTGAAAAATGTGATTGTTCGGATTTTGAAAAAGGCGGCTTTGACATGAAAATAGAACAAACTAGGGATGATGACATTTCGAAATCAGATTGATGCTTGGTGAAGAGAGTAAAGATGTTCAAAAACATTACCTCTTAGTAGATGGGTTGGTATATTATTTGTCGATGATGACCCATATTTAAGATTGTTCGTTCCGAAACATCTGAGATCTTTTACTGTGAGCCAGTATCATGACAATAATGGTCATATGGGGGTACAGAAAACTTTTAATTCCATCCGACAGAAGATTTTTGGCCAAATTTGTTCAAGGAAATTCATGCATATGTTTCTGATTGTATGACTTGTAGAACAAGGTCAATGCAGAAAACAAAACACCCTTTACAAGAGACTGATATTCCACCATACCCTATGGCGAAACTTAGTCTTGATCTTTCTGGTCCTTACCCGACAACTGTCAGGAAATAAGTATATCATTGCATTTGTCGATTGGTATTGCAGTTGGCCAGAAGCCTTTTGCTGTTCCAGATAAAACTGCTGAAACAATAGCTCACTTGATTATTGAACATATTTTTCCACGTTTCGGTTGTCCCCTTCAGATTGTAACGGACAATGGAACTGAGAATGTAAACAAGATAGTTAAAGAAACTTTGGCCAAAGATTGATCATGTTTTAACAAGTGTGTATCATCCTCAAAGTAACGCGAAAGTTGAAAGATTTCATAGGACTCTGCATGATGTTTTAGCTAAAATGGTAGCAGATAATCAACAGAGCTAGGATTTTCATCTTTGTCAAAGTTTGGCAGCAATTAGATTTAATGTTAGTGAATCATCTAAATTTTCACGTTATTATTTGCTATACACTAGAGATGTAGTATTGCCTGTTGACAATATCTTACAACCAAGAAGAAAATATTTAGGTGAAGATTTCCATCAAATAGCATTACAAGAACAACACAGGGCCTTTGTACATGTGAGAAATTATTCAAAGAAAGCTAAAAAGCGCCAGGCAAAATATGCAGACAAAAATGCAAAAGAAGTAGAATCAAAAGTAGGTGATCCAGTGTATTATCAAAATAAACAAAGAAAAGGTAAATTAGGACAAAAATGGAAACCTTATTATAGGAAACAGCCGTATCTTTTATAATTAAAAACCAATTAGATGGCACAACAAGTAGGGTATACGCCAGTGATTTAATGTTAGCAAATGTAGATGATTGGAAAATCTCTAAAGAAAAAAATAGCAGAAAATTAAGAGATGCAGCTCATGTAATTCCACATCAGGCCTCTGAGTCGGGAATAGATTCTGATTCTGATCCGGAAGACAGGGTGCCGTTGGCTAAAGTATTTAAAAGACATAGGCAAGAAAGAGAAACATCTTCTGATGAAGAAGATATTCCTCTGATGGAATTGCAAAAACGTTTAAGACATAGGGAATTAAGGCAAAACCAAAATCAAGAAACTGAAGTACAGGACATGGAATGTAATGACGAGTTATTTTCTGATGATTCCTGTTCCTTGCCTTCAGTTGTTAACAATGATTCAGCCAGTGAAATGGAAGTGAATGTGGTTCACTCACATAGGCGACTGTCTGATAAAACACTCGTAGGAACAGTTAGGCCACAGAAAAAGAGACAAAAGAAGTCGCATGATAAGGAAAGAGGTTTAAAACAATTAGTTAGATTAATGTCAAATATGTTATAAAATGACCTCGTCGTATTTTTTTTTTTTTTTTTTTTTTTTTTTTTATGAGGTAAAGGCCTCAAGTGTGTTATTAGAGGTGAATTGTAATTAATGAGTACCTCATGTAACAGTGTAGTTATGCCCATTTATTGTTTAATTTCAGGGAAACCTGATGTTTATTACACTAATCTTAAGGTCAGTGCATCTTTACATCCGAAAATGTTGTATTTCAAAAGACTAATGAAGTCTTTATTAACAATGCACATTGGTCTGTAAATTTGTCCATGACTTAAGACCGTTTGAGCGCTTAATTGCACAAATTCAAAATGATCTTCGCACTGATGAAATTGTGAAGGTTATCAGAGATTTCTATAGAAGGTCAAATTTAACGGGATATGTAGAAACATTCTTAAGCTTACATGTAGAAGTCAATCTGTTGAAAGATACATACAAGTCTGTGTACGAAAACTTTAATGACTATCAGACACTTTCAGAGAACAAGCAAGAATACAAAAGATCATTAATTCCCATAATTGGTCAATTAATGAGTACTATTTTTGGGACTGAATCAGAAAATGGCCTTGAAAATATTGACAGAAATATTAAGGCATTGACAGTTAACCAGAAGCAAGTCATACACGATTTAGATGTAAGTCTGTCTGTTCTTAATCTAACAAGAATGCAAGTTGCAGAAAACCGAAGGTCAATAATGGATCTCATTTTTGTAATTCAAAAGCTAGACGATAAAATAAGGTTGCTAGAAAGAACTTTTGAACAAAAGTTTGTTAGGCTTGAACAATTTATTCACACGTACTTACAATTTAAAATGATATTAGATGAAATAAGGCTTACAGTAGAATTAGCCATGAGTACTCGTCTTTGTTTATTATAGTGATTAAATTGATTTTTATGTTTTCGCTTTGATGCATTGACTGAGTTGGGAGCCTTTATGCGAACCGATTTTTTATGTATTTCTGTATTAAGAGTAGCATCGGGACCTAGGGTGAAGTTAGCTAGCTGTTAAAGTGCTTTAAACCCCCCGGTGGTTTGCTCTACCAACCGTTCTAAGGCGGTGGTCCCGGTGTTAGTCTTACTCTTTGTTGCTTTGTGGTTTATTCTACGAGGCGATTTGTTGTATGTCTTTCCGTGTGTCATTTTGTTCTTGCGTTTTTCAGTCCTTTTAGTATTTCGATTACCTTGCTTGGGGAAGAGAGGGCTAATCTTAGTGCTTTTCGTACGTTTGTTCGGTTTGTGCTTGTTTAGATTTGTCGGTTTCCTCTTCCTCTTGGGGTCTGGGAAGGGCTGTGGTTTGTGATTGTGGCACTCCCTGGACTTTTCTCTTACCTTTTTTACTACTCAGAATGCAGTATTTTATCTTGAAAGTTTGAAATCTGAGTTAAACATGTTGTCATTACATCATTTGTCAACTAATACCAATTTCTCCTAAAGATCTTAAGGACTTGTTAATTGAAGTAAAATCGAAACTACCCAATAATTTCGAACTACCTTAAAATCCCCGCAAAGTCATTTGGTATTTTTACAAGACGCTGACTTGTATCACATACCTGGAAAATAATGAAATTAGGATTATCCTTAAGATTCCCTTAGTTATTACAAAGAAAGAGTATGAAGTGTATAAGGTGCATAACTTACCATAACCAATACTTACGAATAATCAAACTAACATGTTGTTAAAGTACAGATTGGAAAATGAAATGTTACTCATATCAAAAGATAAAGCAAAATTTTCACTGCTATCTGAAAGTGCATTTCAGAAGTGTAATAGCTATCATTTTCAATTTTGCAACCCAGAGACAGCATTCTATCAGACAAACACAAATACATTTTGTGTTATTGCATTATTCATGCAAAACGTGCATGACATTAAACACTACTGTAAACAAGTAGTTGTTTTAAATGAAAGTCTGCCGATTACAAAATACTTGTCATTTGGTGTGTGGTTTGTTGTCACAAATAGACCTCTGACGTTTACATTAAACTGTCAAGTACATGAACCAAAAATTAATGATTTCAAAATTGTACCACCATTTGGTATTATACGTCTCAACAATACATGTAAAGCTTCAAATAGATATTTGCAGTTATTACCAGTTTATTATGGGAAGTACAGTAATTTTGAAAGGTCGGATCCTTTTCAAGCACTGTTAAAAGTACATAATGTATCACAATTTTCCATTTGGAATGAAGCTAAGTCTGAAATAGGGTATAAAGCAATAAAGTTGCCACCACAATTGATAGGCTTAAAAGAAATACCCGTGCAAAGTCTCCTGAGTGAAACAAGAACTTTTAGACCAATTATATTAGACCAAAATAAACACAGTAACTGTCATGATAATCATGCAGTGTTACATCGACTGTGGTATTATTTGTAATTGTCTGGATAATTTTGCATTAAAGGCAATATATTTATCAGATAATTGGTAAAAAGAGGGCTAGCATGCATGATTCTGAGAGGGTGAGTGTAAGTCGATCACCAACCCCAGGTGATGTTGAGTTATCCACTTGTCGAGGTACATGACGTCGATAACGTCGGAGAAGGACGTAAATCCTTCAAGTGGACTGATGCGACAGCGGCATGGGCAAAGAAGTAAAACTTTGCGTAGTATCTTATTTACGGTAAAAAAGAAGCATTACCGTGTATTGCTATGTGGTTAGCAATGTGTCAACAGAACTTTTATTATATTTGATTAACTTTATTTGTGTGATGTCAGTTCATTATGTATATAAACTCATGTAGTTGTTGAACTTTAATTGTGCCTTGCGTAGTCCTAAAGACTATGCTTGGATGAAGAATTGTTTAACGAAAGACACTTAGTGACTTTATTTTAAGTCCTGAGCATGACCCTAAAGCTCATGCCTAGGTGAAGACGTCTGGATGATGAGATTTTATTTTATTCCTTTTACAGCCAGATGATGTAAAGGTCATCAAATGCCATTATGGGTGTTGTGAATATCATCAAACCCATCCTACTTATATCATCACTAACTGGTACCACAATTCGACTAATGACGAAGAAAGGGTTCCTGAAATCAATAAGATGTATAGGGCGCCAGGAATGCCTATACCACAACCACCTACGGTCATTGACTTTAAATTGAAGCAGTGTGATTTTGTGATGCCACCACCACCAAAGAAACCCAAGATTGAACAAATAAAATAAACTTTAATTTAAGGAATTTTTACCAAGGACCCAATGACGGCCTCTTCGTAAAACTTTAACTAGTGGGTTGGGGCTTGACGATATGTCTTTGGCTTGGCCCGCCGTGGTTCAACTATTGATTTTCATTTACTCTGGCATACAGTAGAATTAGCCATGAGTACTCGTCTTTGTTTATTATAGTGATTAATTTGATTTTTGTGTGTTCGCTTTGATGCATTGATTGAGTTGGGAGCCTTTATGCGAACCGAATTTTTATGTGTTTCTGTATTAAGAGTAGCATCGTGACCCAGGGTGAAGTTAGCTAGCTGTAAAAGTGCCCCGGTGGTTTACTCTACTGACCGTTCTAAGGCGGTGGTCCCGGTGTTAGTCTTACTCTTTGTTGCTTTGTGGTTTATTCTACAAGGCGATTTGTTGTATGTCTTTCCATGTGTCATTTTGTTCTTGTGTTTTTTAGTTCTTTTAGTATTGCGATTACCTCGCTTGTGGAAGAGAGAGCTAATCTTAGTGCTTTTCGTACGTTTGTTCGATTTGTACTTGTTTGGATTTGTCAGTTTCCTCTTCCTTTTGGGGTCTGGGAAGGGCTGCGGTTTGTGATTGTGGCACTCCCTGGACTTTTCTCTTACCCTTTTTTTTTTTTTTTTTTTTTTTTTTTTTTTTTAAGATATTAACCACATAGTAATCTTCTAGATATAGCTGGAAATCCTGGTCACAGGGATATTGATTTATTCTAGTAGCTGGGATGGCCGCTTGATTATGAAGGGTTAATTAGTTAAAAATAATAGGTAACATCTTGAACATTAAAGGTTAACATCCGTGTCATATATGGTGATGGGTATATAGACTGTGATCATCCTGATTACTTATAAATATTAGTATTAATCCTGGTCACCTATAAACATTAGTAAATATCATTCTGGTCACTTTTATGCATTAGTGGTTATCCTGTTTACTTTTGTATGTTGATGGTTAATCCTTGTCAATGACGTGAATTCTGGTCATTTATTGATCATTGATCCTGGTCATTATCCTGGTCACTTGTAGTGATGCTAATGTGTGTATTGAATAATCGTAATCATTGGTGGACCTGATGAAGGTGTAAATCCTGGACATTAAATCCTGGTCACTGATAATTTGACGGTAATACGTGTATTAGAGAAGTAATGTTGAAATCATATTAATTTGTTTATTGACTACGTATATGTCATAGGTATTGAAATGTGTAATGTCTTGTATATGTATATGTATTGAAATGTGTAATGTCTTGTATATGTATAAATATGTGTATTTTATGTGAAGAGCTTATGTGAAGAGCACGATCAGTTTAATGCACAGGTAAATTAATTAATTAGGAATAATTGATTTACTTTAAGAAAGAGAGGTGTGTAACGTAATTAGGGTCTACCCAGGTTGCTATATGGACAAAACAATGTTAATGGGTCGTAGAATGATAGTTTTATATATGATCTAAAGGTTGTTGATAGGGCCGTAATATCTGTATGAATCTTTACAGTTATTCCGAGTCTATTTTGTGTCGCATAAATATTAAATCTATTTTGTAGCTAAAATGTTAAAATGTACTCTAGCATCCAATATACATGCTATGCTTAAAAGTTAAATTTAAAGGTTAAAACCAATTGTTTTGGTAAACAAGCTCTGTGACATTTTGTAAAAGTTCAAAGTGTATGCTGACTAAACAGCAGGTGCTGTGCAGGTACAGTATACGTGGAGTCACATGCATTTTATGCAGGCATTTGTGGGAACCTGAAGACTGCTGTAGTAACAACTATGTATTTAGGAAACATGGAATAAAATCCTAATAAGTAATAATTTCAAGGTACATATTAAAGCGGAACATTTATAAAATGTTCTGAAAGTAAATCTTTCCTTTTTGGATGGTAATTAAGCGGAAGTGTAGAATTCATGTGAATTGTCTGTGTACAACTACAGCATTCTTTTGGTGATTGGTCTTTGTATTATTCTATTGCGAAGTGATCTAGTAACTGTCATGCGACATTTGAAACTGCGTAATTTTCTGTTTTGGCCGGGAGCAACCTTGGGGATGGCACTTCAGGAATGCTTCCAAAAGCATATAAATAGTGGAGCTAGATCGTGTTCTTCAGTGAGGGCTTAGGCTGTGGTTAGCTAGTGTGAAGACTCACTCCTGGGTCTTTGAAATGCTGCAGGCATTTCAGGGTTGTCGCAACTTTAATAAAATGTTGAAACTTAAAAAGAAGACTTCAACTTTACCTTTTGAAAACACAACGCGAAGATTTCGGTTATAACCAGTGTAACTGGGACTTTGTTACAGTACCCACAATCTATGTGTTTTTGCAGAAATAAGAAAAATAATGTATACCCCTGTAAAACCCAGTTTTACTATATAAAACTGGGGTTTAAGGGGGACAAAATTATATAGGCATGTTTTCGTGATGAACTCTACAGTGTGTATGTGTGTTCAATAGTTCAGTCTGTAAATGGGCTAATTCCTGATCATTGCTGCACTGTCTTCACCCTAAATGTTCGGATTGACAGTCTGACTGAGCATCCTAAGCAAATAGGGTAGGTCCAGATCAGGAAGTTTGATCAGGGTCTACACTATTATCCATTCCATCACAATATTTTCGACAACTCATTAGACAGTCCGATGGATCAAAATTTTGATTGTACATGTAAGTCAAAGATTTTTGCTACTTGGATCATATATTGTAAGTTTTAGACACTCAGCTTTATTTTGTCTTTGTATGATTGTTCATTGCTATCAAGGGTCATTCTTTTTATAATCTATTCATCTTTGCCAAATTAATGAAGGGACTTGCCAAGCTCTAATCTTCATTGAATAACAAAGTACAGAAATGATGGGAGAAGAGGTATTTCAATTTCATGTTGCCACTCCCATCTATACTACACGTCCTATGTATCTTTGCAAGGCCAGACAAGAGAAGCTAAAAAGGATCTTTTTTCCATGCTGATGCCAGTTTTCATTTACAAATTATGCCATGGTAACCAAACAAAATGGCCACTGGTCATAAAACACACAAACTGGGTAGACAATCATCAAATGGTTATAACTGCCAAACAAGGTTCACATCAATTCATGTGTTCAGGAGAAAATGCAATTTAAACATTTTCCCTATTATAAGTCTGTGGGACCTTTTACTTGTCATAGCAACCAAACAAAAAGGCAGATCACCATAATTTTAGCTATTTTAACCCTAGTCCTGCTGAACCCGGATAAAACCTGCTTTTGCAAACAGTGTAGATCCAGATCAGTTGGCTTCTGAAGAAGCCAACTGATCTGGATCTGTACTGTTTGCCATTAAGTATTTGAATTTGTATCAGCAATCTGGATCAAGTAATCTGATTGGCTAAAAATTAGAAGTGGGAGTGGCATCTTAATTTATTCAGCATGACAAGGGTTAAAATCCCCCTATCCAAGCAACATTCCTACCTAATTAGGGACAAATCACTTCAGCAGCTTTGGAGAAGTTGTCGTTTTAACCCTTATCCTGCTGTTCACGACAACCCCTACCTTTGCAAACAGTGTAGATCCAGATTAGATGGCTTCTGAAGAAGCCATTTGATCAGGATCTACACTGTTTGTCATTCGGTTTGTGAATTTGAATGAAAATATTATCTGATGTAATCTGATTGGCTGATATTCAGAAATGGGTGTGGCTAATTAAATTATTCAGCAGGACGAGGCTTAAAGTATTGACAGACAGACATCAGACAAAAAGCAATCACTGTTCCTCATTCTGAGCATAGCTCAAGTGAGTTAAAATATCATCAATATGTCATCCACTGAATTTGTCGACAGCCCACTAGGTGTAAATGAAATGAAATCTTGTTTATGTATGGTACATTTATCTCATGATAAACAAAACATTTCCATTTCTTCCCTTTCTCTTAAGCTTGATCTTTTCACTTCCATTGCTTAACTATTATCTTCACTTCCACTGTTGCTTCTCTACATGTACCAAGGTTTCTCCACAAGTTAGCATATTAGAAAAGTCTTTATTATCTATAATGTCACTATTATTCAGTGGAAAACGTCGTGTCATAAAAATGATATGACCACATAATCTGTCACGGTGACATGTTACAAAACATTTGGTTACTTGCGCGTAACATCATCATGCCGTCCGTGACAACGTTATGTTTTCTGTTGGAAAACGGTTCAGCTACTGGCATAAAGCAGTTTAACCCATTTGTGCTTAGCATCACATAAAAGGGACATCGGCAAACAGTGTAGACCCAGATCATATGCCACAGAATGTGGGGTCTGATCAGAATCTACACTAGTTGCATTAAACACATGGATTTCTATAAAACATGGCAATAACCAACCAGCTACCTCCTAACCCTTCTCTTGCTAAACAGGATATGCCCTGTCTTAGCAAAGTGTAGATGCCGTCTGCATTGTTTGTCATTAAATATGTGAATTGGGGGTGTGGGGAGGGGGGCGGGGAGCACCATTAGTACCGAGACAAAATTATCAACACTACTTATAAGCAATAGAAATTTAACTAGATTGCGCAGTCGATCACACTTTCACCACTTAGTAGAGAGAAGTGAAAAATAATGTTGCTCTTGCATACCCTTACCAAGTGGTCAGGTCATGTAGTAAGTTTGGTCAAAGTCCACCCAGTGGTTTTAGGAGGAGATAGCACGATGGATCCACAGGCGGATAAACAGATGGAAAAATAATGTTGGTCTTGCCATCCTTACTACCAGGGAAAGACATATAGCAAGTTTGGGTCAATTTTTTCAATTGGTTTAGGAGGAGATACTTATAGTGTAAATGACAGATGGACTGACACCAAGCAGATAGACCGATGGAAAAATGATGTTGCTCTTGCACATCGTTACAATGAGGGGAAGTCATGTAGCCGAGTGGTTTACCTTATTTCATCTGTTATAAGACAGGGATTTTCCATTCCAAAACAATCTCAAAGATCTTGATCTATCTTGTAATATGGATCTTGATCTTTGAGACTGTTTTAAGAGAAAACCCAATTTTATATTTGAATCTTGTATCATATATTGCAATAATTTTGTATCATGTATCTTGTATCATATATTGCGATAATTTTGGAAGAATAAGCCTCCATCTTATCACCAAATAAATATGGCAGGAAGAGATAGTGTGATTAACAGATGGACGGACACTCGACGGAAAAATACTGTTGCTCTGGCACACCCTTATCATAAGGGGAAGTCATGCAGCAAGTTTGTTTAAATTCTGCCCAGTGGTTAAGGAGGAGATAGTGTGAAGGACAGTCGGAGGTGTTCACAATATCCCCATTGCAAAGTTTTAGGATAACAAAAGTTTTTGGTCTTCTTCAGAGTTTTAAATAAAACAGGCCTACTTACTAAGGGAAGTAAAAAAAAATATAAATACATACATATATATACATGTTTTTAGATAAGAGCTCTTAAAGCTCTTTCTTCAACCAAACTGTAAGGATTTTTATGATTTATTTCTCCATGAAAGGTTCTTCTAAATGAGCACCCTCAACGTAAATATTTGTGGAGAAATAAGACATATTATGTGAATACCTGTCTTATTTTGAACTATGTCTTACTTGGACCTACCTAGAGAGTGTACAAATTATATAACATTATATGATCATATATCCGGACAAGGGCTTTTTTTAATCAAACTCTGTACTGATTTATTTATTTCTCCACGAGAACACATGTTGTGGGTACTCATTAGAAGTGCCTCAGAAATAAGAAAGATATTATGTGACTACCCCTCCTGTCTTAGGCCTTTCTTAGACCTAACTTACCTAGACAATAGTGCGTACAATTATGCTCATGGTTTTCCGTGAAGCATAAAGCTGGGTAGTCCTCGCAGTTCTTGCAAACTTTATCCCGGGAGATGGGATGTGAACCACAAAAATGTTTATTTTCAGTGCAAACATCGACTCCACATATCCATTGGCCTGCATCAGAGGTTTGCCAAAACATGGCAGCTACCAGGAGTGTCCAAGCCAAAGCTGAAGAAAAAAGAAAAAAAAAGTATTTTTCTAAATGCTGTGAACCAAGGAATATGCATAACAAAACATCCAGAGGAACTCAAAAAGAGATGAAAACTGTACAAGAAGACTAAACAGTAAAAGACAAGGTTTTTCTGCACAGCCTTTGCCTGTCGCTTCCAACACCATCCCCCTCCACCCCCACCCAGCCTTAACCCTCCCCCCCCCCCCCCCCCCCACACACACACCCCTCACACACACACATACACCTACCATTTTTCTTCGTTGTTTTTCTTTATGTAAGAGGCTATGTTCAAAGGTGTTCTGACCTGTCTAATGTCCTATCGATAGAAGATGTGTTTGCTTTTTTTTCTAGTTTCTGACCCCAAGTGACCCAGTTTCAAACAGGACCTAGAGATCATCAAAAGTATTCTGAGCACGATTCATTATGATTGCTTCAAAAACTTGAGTGTAAACAAGGTTTCCCTTTGATTTGGCCTGGTGACCTAGTTTTTTACTCCAAATGACCCATTTCAAGCTTGACCTAGAAATCACCAAGACAAACATTTTGAGCACGCTTTATGATAATTGATTCAAAAATGTAACCTCTGTACTGTTAACAAGGTCTGCCTATGATTTGGCCCGGTCACCTAGTTTTTGATCCAAAGTGACCCAGTTTCAAACCTGAACCTAGAAATCATCAAGACAAAAATTTAGAGCAAGATTCGTGATGACTACTTCAAATATGTGCCCGCTAAAGTGTAAACAAGGTTTTCCTTTGATTTGGCCTGGTTACCTAGTTTTTGACCAAAAGTGGCCCAATTTTGAAAATTACCTAGAAATCATCAAGAAAAACATCTTGAGCAATATCCATGATGATTACTTCAAAAAGATTACCTCTGGAGTGTTAGCAAGGTTTTCCCTTGATTTGGCCTGGTGCCCTAGTTTTTGACCCCAAGTGACCTAGTTTCAAAACTGATCTAGAAATCATCAAGACAAACATTTTGAGCAAGATTCATAATGATTGCTTCAAACCTGTGCTGCTAGAGTGTTAACAAGGTTTTCTTTTGATTTTGCCTGGTGACCTAGATTTTGACAAAAAGCGACCAAGTTTCAAACTTGACCTAAAAATCATCAAGACAAACATTTTGAGCAATATTTGTGATGATTTCTTCAAAAATGTGGTCGCTAGAGTGTTAACAATGTTTTCCTTTGATTTGGCAAGGTTGCCTAGTTTTTTACCCCGAATTGGCCAGTTTTGAACTTGACCTAGAAATCATCAAGACATACATTTTGAGCAAGATTCATGATGATTATTTCAAAAATGTTACCTCTGGAGTATTAAAAAGGTTTTCCTTTGATTTGGCCTGGTGACCCAGTTTCAAGCTTGACCTAGAAATCACAGAGACAAACATTTTGAGCAATATTCATGATGTTTACTTCAAAAAAGTGATCTCTGGGGTGTTAACAATTTTTTTTTCTTTGATTTGGCCTGGTGACCTAGTTTTTTACCCCAAGTGATCCAGTTTCAAAACTGATCTAGAAATCATCAAGACAAACATTTTGAGCAAGATTCATGATGATAGCTTCAAAAATGTGCCGCTACAGTGTTAACAAGGTTTTCTTCTGATTTGGCCTGGTGACCTAGATTATGAGCACAACTGACCCAATTTCAAACCTGACCCAAAAATCATCAAGACAAACATATTGAGCAAGATTTATGATGACTGCTTCAAAAATGTGGTCACTAGGGTGTCAACAAGGTTTTCTTTTGATTTGGCACGATGGCGTAGCTTTTGACCCTAAATGGGTCAGTTTTGAACTTGACCTAGAAATCATCAAGACAAACATTTTGAGTAAGATTCATGATGATTACTTCAAAACTGTTACCCTGGAGTATTAGAAAGGTTTTCCTTTGATTTGGCCTGGTGACCCAGTTTCAAACTTGTCCTAGTAATCATAGAGACAAACATTTTGAGCAATATTCATGATGATTACTTCAAAAGAGTGATCTCTAGGATATTAACAAGTTCTTCCCTGTGATTTGGCTTGGTGACCTAGTTTTTCACCCAAAGTGACCCAGTTTAAAACTTTGCCTAGATTACACAGAGACAAACATTTTGAGCAAGTTTCATTCAGATCGGGTCAAAATTGTGTTAACAAACTAATTGTTGACGACGGACGACAGGTGGTCATAACAGCCCACCCTGAGGTTTCAATAGTTTACCTTCTTGCATAGAACATTCAACTTGATATATGTCCTATCAAATATTATCGAATTATCTTAAACAGTATGGGATTTATAGCTTGCACAAGATTTTGGTTTCAGGGAAGATAACTACATAACAATGAAAGTGAGACTTGTCTCTCATGCATGTGACACCCACTGGTCCTTATCAATGCCTCTACCTTACAATATAAATATTTCAAATATTTCAAACCACTGAGAAGTTACGGAGTGCAAAAGAATTTGACAAAGAAATTTGAGATAACTAGAAAAAGACAGCATGAGGTGTTCCCCACTAATACTTGACCTGATACATGTCCCTGCCATATATTATCAAATTATCTCAACAGTAGGGGAGTTATGGTCTGCACAAGATTTAGGCTTCAGGGGAGATAACTACATAAAAAAGAAAGTGAGTTGTCTCTCTTGCACGCGACATGCCTACTGGTCCTCCTTTTCATTCCAACCAAAACTTATCAAATTATCTTAAACAGTATAGGAGTTACGGTCTGCACAAGATTTTCGGCAAATTATTGCTGCACAGGTCTTTTACCCTCACACCTTATTCTTGGTTTGCCAGAATGTTTTTCACACCTTCACCCATGACAAAAGGTGATATTCATTGTTTTATCTTAACTGTAAGTCAGTGAAATAGTTATTATTATTAAAAGAATTTTGTACATTTGTGTAAATGATGTTTCAAAATCAATTCTTAAATAATATTTTACCAGTTGTCAGATGACTACTGACAACTGGTTGTCAATAGCCACTTCTAAATTTATATTTAAGTTTTGCGTAAAAGTTTTTAAGATCTCTTCATTTCTAATCCTTGCATGGATTCATGGTATGATTATAGATATTGGTTCAAAACTTATTCAGTACTATCTTCACTCCTGCTTATGACCTGTCCATACCTGAAATGTCCGCAAAGAAGGTTATATCCCCATGGAAAATTGCGGACATTTACCTGCGGAGGTTTCCAGAGTATTGGAACGCTTTGTCCACGGGTCTACCGCAATATTTCCATATGCAGGTCCGCAGAGAGGTCTGCAGATGTCTGTGGACATCTGCGGACATCTTTGCGGACGTCTGCATGGATGGGTGCGGACGTCTGTGGATGTCCGCATGGATGGGTGCGGATGTCTGCGGAAGTCCGCATGTACGGGTGCGGACATCTGCAAGGCCAAAGGATCTGTTAGAGTTGCTCCCCCTGCTGTGTAATAACCTGTTAATCATATGTGGTATTACATGATCATATGCAGTATGACTTAGTTTTTAATGTTTGCTCTACATAATTATTCATTATGCAAAAACTATAGCTGTTCACGAAATTAGAATGTGCAATTAAGATTTTCTGCTGAAGACATCTCTGACTTCATGTAATAATTAGTTGTTAATAAAACTAAACAGAATCTTTCAGCAAATACAACTGATCATTTTGTATGTGGTTCAAATTACTGGTAAGGGTCCCAAAATTTGAATATTGATGCAGTACAATTAAGATTTGGTGCAGTTAAAGTTTGGTTAAATAAGAAAGATTTGGTGTATTATAGCCAGTGTGTGTATTTTAGCCACTTGCATTTAGTCAAAATAGCTGAATGAATTCATTGAAACAGTAAGATTAAGTAATAAAGCAGGATATTCTACCATTAGTCTTCTTTAATAATGTACCATGTTATCAGTCAATGTCGTTTAATTTTACAAATAAGGAAAAAACAAAACCAACTTACTTTGCTTTCAAAATATATTCTGACTGCCACAGTGTTTGGAATCCTAATTTCAAATTTTATAGAGTATTGATACATTTAGTGCAATTTTTGTAACTGAGTCAAAACAATGTTACATTTGAGTATCATAACACTTTTCTGGTAAATTAATTTGAACCAAATAAAAGTGCAGGCCTGAATATCATTACTGTTGGTTAATTGTTTATATTTTAAAATGGAACTATTTTGTGTGTGTAAGGTTACTGTGTGTACATTGCCTGACATACTTACCCATTTATTGTTCAAAATGTGTATGACATCATTTCAGAAGTCCGCAGATGTCTGCAAGAATTTGTGCGCGCATATGCAGTTTACTTCAATGCCTAATCTTTTCTAAGTCCAAAATGTCCACAAAAGTCCGCAGCGAAAAAAAAACAGTCAGAATTTTATGCAAGCTTTGCTTATGTCCGCAAGCCTACTTGCGTAGAGCTGCGGACGTCCGCGAAAAGATAGCCCCAGCTGATACGGAAAAATGTCCACAAAAGTCCGCAGGCTTTGACAAAGGCACGAACAGCTGCGTATTTGTAGCAGACATCTACGGACATACGCTACCTTCCCCAATAATTTACCCAAATGTACGTGGAAGTCCCCATATGTCTGCAGCATATGCCAGACCTGTTGCGGACATTGAAGGTACGGGTCTAAGAGCCTAGAGGCAAGGTCAAGGACTTGGATATTTATATTAAAGTTTTGTGTTAAAGTTTTCAATTAAGATCTCTCAATTCTTAAATCCTTGCTTGGATTTACTTTTTATTTGGCATGATTGTAGATATTGGTCTAAAATTTTATTCAACACTATCACCACCCATTGACCTAGAAGTTAAGGTCACAGACTTTTCTATTTTATCTCAAAGTTTTACCTCAAAGTCCTTAAGATTTTTTATTTTCTCAGCTACTTTTCAAATCATACTCTTTAATTTATATTTGGTATGCAGAGACACATGTAGCTATGGATGATGTTCTTCCACCCCCTCCCCCACCCCCCCCTCCTCCCCCACTCCTCCTCCGCCACCCCCTGCACAGCACTCTAGGTAAAAATTTTATATATGACATTTTAACCCTTGTCCTGCTGAATAAATTAAGATGCCACGCCTACTTCTAATTTTCAGCCAATCAGATTAATAGATCCAGATTGTTGCTATAGATTCACATACTTAATGGCAAACAGTGCAGATCCAGATCAGTTGACTTCTTCAGAAGCCAACTGATCTGGATCTACACTATTTGCAAAGGCAGGGCATATCCTGGTTCAGCAGGACAAGGGTTAAAATATAGTTTTTCCTAGAAAATAGGATAATAGGATTTGACTTTTCATGCATTTCTTAAGGAAACAATACAGATGAAATGTCAGATCCTATTTTCTAGGAAAAATAAGAAAAATATCATGAGAATTTCATCTGCTGAATTTGACCTTAGCATGATGTGTTGATATTTACCACTCTATGGGCTAATTCAGCAGATGACAAGTTGGTGATCTTTTCTTATTTTCTTATTTTATTTTGACATTTTATGCAAAACTGGATTTGGCATTATATGCAAACTGTCCCAGTTGAAGACAATTTACATGAAATGTCAAATCATTGTTTTCTGGGAAAAATAAGAAAAAATGCTTCAAAATGTTGTCTGCTGAAATTTTTACTTAGTGTGTGGAGGGTTTTTTTTAGTCAAAATGGGTTAATGAAGGTACTACTGCTTAAAGAGCACTCTGGGTAAAACTTTCAGCAGATTATATATTAAAATATTTTTTCTTATTTGTCCCAGAAAACAGGTTTCATTATTTCATGCAAATGGTCTCCAATCACTGCCAATGGAGACAATTTCTATGAAATTTCAAAGCCCATTTTTCTGAAAAAAATGTCGTCAATTCATTGTCTGTTGAAATAGCTCAGAGAGTGGTAAAGGTTAATATTTTGAAGTACCCTTAAAAAATCAAAACTGTAAGAAAGAATAATAAGTGCCTGCATATAATGGAAAAATATTAGCTGGCTGTCAGGAGCATTTTTGGTCTCCTGCCAGACGACTGACACTAGACCTAAATGCTCCTAACAGCCGGCTGTCGCTAGACCTACATGTAAAAGGCTCCTGACAGCCTGTCAGGAGACACTTCCTTTACTGTTTGGCCATATTACGAGTCGAGGTGCCAGCCAACAATATAATCACCTCCAGGTCAATTTCAAGGGACTAGTCAATAACCATACTTATTATTATGCCCAAAGTACCATATTTTTCTAACAAGTGATTATTTAGACAATTTTCAAAGACTGAAAAACTTTGGAAAATAAATGGTATATATCTGCGATTAAAACTGCATTAGAGTCAAATTTTCTAATGTTTTACACCAATTTCGTGCTTGTTACATCGTGAAATCAAAATGAAAATTGGATTCTTTCGACAAATTCTGCAAGATTTTTTTTTCGGACAAAACGCTGCATAATTTTTTCGACAAGTATCATTTTGAAACTAAGATGCTGCAAAACCACTAATCCGAGCCTTCTCTGACTTAAAAGCCTTCTGATCTTTACTGTCAAAGACCCCAAATCATCTTTGTCTTTGTAGTACGTATTTTCCCTCTTTGTGTCAGAGGCACCACAAGATTGCGTTACAATCTTCTTTATACATATTTACAGTTCTTATAACCTTTAAAAGTTCCGTATACACAGACATAAAAGTTCCTTTACAAAACACTGGATATTTACATTAGTGGAAGTCTGTGTGTGGCCAACATTCCAGTTGTTTAAGTATATGGAGTCTTTTGACATGTATAGCAAAGAAGAAATATCTGGAGAGTTCTTCTACTGCGGCACTGATATTGTCATGTAGTTCAGGAATTAACACAGCAATACACATGGGGTCAATGATTAGCTTAAGAAAACAGTCCCAATCACTGAAGTTTGCGTTCCATACAACAATGTCACTATGTTCAATAATAATGTCTGAGCTTGATTAGAGTAGATGCTCAAATACTATGGAATGCTGGACACCTTGTCACTGTATGACGAATGTCTTCCATGTCTAGCTGGCACAGACGGCAGGTTGGACTGACAGTCTTGTTACTAAACACATGCTTACAGGACTGCAGCATGTACACACCCACTCTAACCCCTGCTATATATTGTCTCTATATTCTGCCACACAAGATGAGTAGACCCATTTCGCAGCTGACACACAGACAGATACTTCAACGTTTTCTTGGTTTTTATGTTGTTTACATATACTCTCATCCAGTAACCAACTATGGCTTTCCTACGCATTTTTTCCACTGTAGTTTCCCAATGTCCGAGGCAAAAAGTGAATTCAGCGTACAATGGTTATATTTCGCAAGTACTTGGACAATGACATAGAAAAAACTGTGTATGTTGTCATAACTGCATGCTAACTGATGCTGTAACAATTCTTGGAGACATATATTATCACTAGTGATAACTAAGTGTAGCAGACTTAGTTGTTTCTTGTGAATTTCAGCTTCGATTGGAAGCGCTCCCAAAAGCATGAATACTGCAGCAGTGGCAATTCGCCGAGGTAGCAACTGTATTTGTCGAAGAGTTTGTAGATGATATTTTTCCATTTGTTGAAGTTGCGTTTTATTCAGATGAATGACTTCAAGCCCGTACAGCATTCATGGAAGAACATATGCCTTGTATATAATGTATGATACCTTTGGGTTTAGCCTATTAGTTCCATGAAAGCCAGTGTTCATTAATAAATATGCAGGTCTCCGAGCTAAGCTGATTCTTTAATTAACATTTATTTCAGATTCCTTTTTCCCCAGTCTCATAAGACCTAGATCATTAAACTCATTAAACAAACTAGATCTAAACATGAATCTAACACATCCTGTATTCAGGAGAATGGAGTTAAATATTTTGACTCAGGACAGCAGAGACAATGTTTTGCTCGATATTTTGATAATCTTGCGATTCCAAAAGATCAGAAGTATCGCAATACATTTCTAGAATTGTGTAAAGTTCGCGTTACAGAGACTGAATCTAGGTATCAGTGTGATACAAGCACAGGCTTAAGATTAACAGAGTCGGAAGTTGGCACTGTCATTGATCAACTGAATAATGGAAAGGCCCCGGATGAGTATGGGTTCTCTTCGGAACATTTTAAGGCAGCTAAACCTGTTATTGTGCCATTGCTTACTGACTTATTTAACCAGATTCTGGCTGAGAAAAAGGTACCTACTTTTAAAACCAGAATTATCACTCCAGTATTGAAGAAAGGGAAGACTCAAAATGTATGGAAAATTATAGGGGAATCAACGTATCATCAGCATTCGGAAAGCTGTCTGAATATACAGTACTGAATAAACTAAAATTCTAGCAGTCAGATCATCAGTTTGGGTTTACAGAAGGACTGAAGCCAATTTTGGCCTTGTTACTAGTCAGTGAAGCAAAAACTGAAGCTAATCATGAATTACTGTATTTTGTTATGTTGGACAGCCAGAAAGCATTTGATGTAGTACATCATACAATTTAGCTAGATAAACTCTCTGACAAAAGAAATCAAAAGGATATTTGACTAAGCATTAAAGACTTATATATAACTGACATTTATTCTACAGCAAAACGGTTGGGATTTTGTACTGGGGATTTCTTATAAATTAAGGTGTTAGACAAGAAGGGATGCTCTGGATTCATTTGTACACAGTCTACATCGACCCTCTGCTGGAAATATTGAAGAGTAAAAAGTTGGGTTTTCATCTGGGAACAGTATAGAGATCAAATATGATTTTTCATGCATTAACATTCGCCAGGTCCAGTGGGAGGTGTTGAAAACTGAGGCCAAAGGCCGCATTTTTCAACACCTCCCAAGGGACCTGGCGAATGTTAATGCATTGAAAAACCATGTTCGATCGCTATTATTGCATAAAAACTGAAAACATTTGCTACAATTAGTGTTATTTCTTGCACTATTTTGTTTCGCCTTTTCATCGATGTCGCACGAACGTAATTTCCACGGACTATGCTCGTTCTAGGACAGGGCAGTACACATTTCGTGACGTCAGCAATTCTGTGGCCCCATTGTAACAGGCCGGTTCTTCCCCCAGTCAGTTTCTTCCCCCGGGAGAAGAAATGGGCCAGTCCATTTCTCCCCCCCCCGGCCGCCCCCCCCCCCCCCCCCCCCCCGCATTTCTTCCCCCTACAGGACTTCATTCAGCATAAGGGTAAACTAGTTATATACAATGTATGTGCAATTAATGGCAGCAAATCATCAAATATGATAATTAAGATTAACTACAACAATTTATCATTATGGCAAAGCACATTGACTGGGTGGGGGAAGAAACTGACTAGTTGATTTCTCCCCCCCCCCCCCCCCCGCCCTCTCTGAGATTTAATTCAACATAAGACTGAACTAGCTGTATATGTGAAAAAAATGGTGGTAAATCATAAAATAAGTTAACTATTAATAAGCAAGGTTTTATCATTACTGTAAATAACCCTGGCTGCTTGAGGAAGAAACTGACTAGGTAGGGGGAAGAAACTGACTAGTTGGTTTCTTCCCCATCCCCCTTCCCCTCCCCCTCTCTACCCACCACCCACTTGGACTTTTAAGCATACAGGTGAACTAGTTATATATGTGCACTAAATGGTGGTAAATTGTTACATATGATAATTTAAATAGCTAGAACATTTTATCATTACTGCAAAGCACCTTTATTGGAGTTGGCGGGGGTGGGTGGGGGAAGGGGGGGAGAAGAAACTGACTAGTTTGTTTCCCCCCCCCCCCCCCCCTCTCCCCCTCAAAATAAGGCTGAACTACTTAACTACATGAAATAAATGGTGTTAAATCATAATTTAATATTAATAAGCCAGAAGGTTTTATCATTACAGCACAGAGCCCTGATCGCTTGGGGAAGAACTCACTAGGGTGGGGGAAGAAACTGACTAGTTGGTTTCTTTCCCCGCCAACCCACCCTCTTGGATTTTTACAGCATAAGGGTGAACTAGTTATATAAGTGCAAATGAATGGCAGTAAATTATTACATATGATAATTTAAATAGCTGGAACAATTTATCATTACCACAAAGCACCTTGACTGGAGGGGGTGGGGAGGAAGAAACTGACTAGTTGGTTTCTTCTCCCCCCACGCCGCCCACACTCAACCACCACCACCTCTGCGAATTTTTTCAACCTAAGGCTGAACTAGTTAAATACATGAAATAAATGGTGGTTAATAAAATAAGCCAGAATATATAGGACCATCATTTTAGCAATTTTGGTAGATCTCCTGTCCCCCATAATTTATGCAAAGATTAGGGCCCAGGGCTTATTTGTTCTGGAGAAGAAGATTTTTAAAGGTTTTTATCCCCCGACTGATAGGTTTGGGGGATATAGTGATCGCCCCAGCATCCATCTGTCTGTCCGTCTGTAGGCGAAACCTTGTGCAGCCCATAACTCCTATACCCTTTGAGCTATTTTCATGAAACTTTGTCAGGTTGTAGAGGGCACTGGGTAGGCGTGTTGCATGCAAGAATGACAACTCTGACTTGGTTCATGAGTTATCTCCCAAAGTCTTCCAAAATTGTAAAATTTTGTGCAGAGCATAACTCTGTAACCATTAAAGATATTTTTATGATACTTCACCAATATGTTGAGGATGTTGAGTAGGCGTGTCACGTACAAGAATGAGAACTCTAACTGACTCAGTTCTGGAGTTACCTCCCATAGTTATAAAATCTTGTGCAGGCCAAAACTCAATAACCCTTTTAGATATTTTCATGATACTTCATCAAGTTGTACAGGACATTGAGTAGGTGTGTCATGTACAAGAAGGACAACTCTAACTGACTCCTTTCTTGAGTTATCTCCCATAGTTGTTAAATTGTGCAAACCATAACTCTTAAACCCTCTGAGATATTTTTAGCGATCCAGGCATATAGCAATTGCCCGGGCATCCATCTGTCCATCCATCCATCTGTCTGTCTATCTGTTGGTCTGTTTGTCCATCCGTCTGTCAGTCTGTAGACAAAACCTTGTGGGGCTCATAAATCCTATACCCTTTGAGCTATTTTCATGAAACTTTGTCAGGTTGTATAGGGCATGGGGTAGGAGTGTCACGTGCAAGAAAGATAACTCTAACTGACTTGGTTCATGAGTTACCTCCCAAAGTCTCCCAAAATTGTAACATTTTGTGCAGACCATAACTCTAGAACCGTTTAAGATATTTTCATATTACTAAACCAATATATAGAAGGCATTGAGTAGGCCTGTTGCGTACAAGAATGACAACTCTAACTGATTCAGTTCTGGAGTTACCTCCTATAGTTATAAAATCTTTTGCAGGCCATAACTCTTAAACCCATTGAGATATTTTCATGATACTCCTTCAAAATCATGAAAATGTAGAGGACATTGAGTAGGTTTGTCATGTACAAGAATGACAACTGTAACTGACTCTGTTCTGGAGTTACCCTCCCATAGTTATAAAATCTTGTGCAGGTCATAACTCTTAAACCCATTGAGGTATTTTCATGATACTTCATCAAGTTGCAGAGGACATCAAGTAGGCATGCACAGTGTAAGAAACACAACTGCGACTCTGTTTTTGAGTTATCTCCCATGGTTGTTAAATTTTCAGAAGGACATAACTGCTCTACCAATTGAGATTTTTTGTTGATAATTAACAGGGATGCTTAGGACATTAAGAAGGAGAGTTGCATTTAAGAATTCTAACTCTGGCTTACTCCATTTATTTTCAGTTATCTCCCCTGGTGGTAAAAACTTGTGCAGGCCAAAACTCTTCAACCAGTGGAGACATTTCAATGATAGTTGGTAGAGATGCTAAGAACATAAAATAAGTGTATCACAATATATAAGGACAACTTTCACCTACTGAGTGTTGGAGTTATCTCCCTTACTTATACTGAATGCAGCAGGGCTTATTTTTTCTCATTATTTTTGGATTCTTTGTTGAAAATCACTTACTAGCAAGCACAAAATCCAGTTTCTATGACTTACAGTTTAAGAGTTATAATCTTTGCAGGCAACAGACCTTATTATCCCCCGACCAATAGGTTCGGGGATATAGTGATTGCCCGGGCGTCTGCCTGCTCCTCTCTGTCTGTCTGTCCATCCATCTATATTATTTTTTTTTTTTTTTTTTTTTTTTTTGGAGAGGGTGATATATACAGGCAATAAAACAATGCCAGCTGCCAGAAAACTGTGAGAACTATATGGCATCTTCATAGCATCTGCACTAACAGATGAAACCAATGTCTTCTGAAAAGACACTTCTAAACTATATCATTTCAAATGAGTCTTTATTGTGTAAAAACAATTTTTTGTACTCTCAGTGTTTTCATCTTATCAAGCTGTGTTTATTTTGCAGATGGTTTGAAGTGCTTTGCACCTACTGTGGTGCTGGGTACATGATACACTCATTTCTAAGACTATGAATTTACTATATTCAGTAACATTTAATTCTTATGCTATCAAATCAAAAAGTTGTACTTGATTCATAACAAACATCCCAGTCTGACATATAACGCCATGGATTTGAACAAAATTTGTTCAGCCAGCAGCTTTGGCTTATCGTGTTATTAATCTTTATCAAAACAACACTTTATAGCAAATCCACTTTCCCTCTCAAACACTTCAAATGTAACATAAACATTGTATATACTGCCCAGACAGAAAGTTCTAAAACCAAAATCTCTCTGTTTTGGAATGAAAAACATACCATTGGCTATCAGTTTTATCAGTTGGTATAAATGATCTTCTCACATTTGAAATGCCCTTCTAAACTGTAAACTCTCTTCACCAAGAATTTTACTGCAGGAACCAATTACTGGGTAATACAGATACAGTTAAAAAAATAATCACATGGAGCAGTCAGGTTTCAGAAAATTTCTTGGAAGATGGGGTTATATTCTTGAGTGATCCATTTGTGATGAGGTCGGGGGATTTGCCATCTCTTTTGATGGCTATTTTACCATATATGGGCATGGCAGCCATTTTGATCAATGGACCACGCCCATTTTAGCAATCTTTCGTTCTCCTGCCCAAGGAGGCTCCACATGAAATTTGAGCAACACTGGCCCAGAGTTTTGTTTTTGTGTTGAGGTTTTATGGCCCAGTCAACCCAATGGGGTCATGTCGAGCGCGGTCAGTTTACCTAACCACACGTTTACTGGGCAGGCTTAGTCCTCTAAGCGGTTAACCAGTATTGTGCACATTCTTTCGCCAGAAACTGACAACTGCCCTTCTTGAATCAGCGGAAGGGAGAGAATGACCGTAGAAAATATTTCATGATCAATCTCCACGAAAGAATGTTGCCGACCTCGGTGGGGGTTGAACCCACGACCTCCTGGTCTTCAGTCGGACAGCGCATCCAACTGAGCCACCGAGGCCGGCAAACTGGCCCAGAGGCTCGAGAGGAGAAGTCATTTAAAATTATCAACATTTTTGCCAGACAAATGTATGGGGCCCATACAAATGCATACAGAAGCACACTTTTCTTTCTATAAAAAAGTCAAATGTCAATGTTCGACCATCATTTTAGCATCTTTGGTAGACCTCCAATCTCTGATGATTTGTGCAAGGCATCCTAGAATCTTGAGAAGAAGATTTTTAAAGGTTTTTACCATATATGGGTATGGTAGCTATCTTGATCAATAGGCAACTATTTTTTTTTTGCAATCTTTCATTCCCCTGCCCCAGGAAGGCTCCAAATAAAATCTGAGCAACACTGGCGGAAAGGCTCCAGAGGAAAAGTCATTTGAAATTATCAACATTTTTCCCATACACATGCATGGGGATGCAAACTTGACCTCCCCATAAAAAGGCCAAATGTCAATATATGACCATTATTTTAGCAACTTTGGTGGACCTCCCGTCCCCAATGATTTATGGAAAGATTCAGCCACAAGGCATCCTCGGTTCTGGAGAAGAAGATTTTTAAAGGTTTTTACCATATATAGGCATGACGGCCATCTTGGTCAATGGACTGCAACTATTTTAGCAATCTTTCATTCCCCTGCCCCAGGGAGGCTCCAAATAAAATTTGACAACATTGGCCCAGAGGCCCCAGAGAAGAAGTCATTTGAAATTCTCAACATTTTTTCCCATACAAATGCATAGGGAAGCAAACTTGACCTCGCCGTAAAAAGATCAAATGTCAATGTACAACCATTATTTTAACAACTTTGGTAGACCTTCCATCCCCAATGACATATGCAAAGATTCAGCCACAAGGCCTTCTCGGTTCTGGAGAAGAAGATTTTTAAAGGTTTTTACCATATATGGGCATCGCGGCCATCTTGGTCAATGGACCGCAACCATTTTAGCAGTTTTTCTATTTCCCAACCTAAGGAGGCACCATATGAAATTTGAGCAAAAATTGGCTCAGCGGGGTTCAGAGAAGAAGTCGTTTGGAATGTTAACTGACGGACAGACGGACGACGGACGAAAAGTGATCACTATAGCTCATCTTGAGCACAGCTCAGGTGAGCTAAAAAGGCTTTGCACAGCCAGAGAAGACTTGGGTTACAAAACCACAAGCCATGGCATGCATAGGCAAAATGGTTTCCTAAGTAAAGAGTAAAATATTATTATTTTAATGAGGTGAAACGAACTAGAGCTGGTGTTTGTAAACCACTATGCCCCAACTGCCTGACTAACACTGCTTGACTCCAACACTGCTTGCCCATGACAGCAGCAACAGTACAAATATACAAGATTTCAATGTTATTTTATTAAAAGGGAACTAACTCTAAAATGGGAGATAATCTGGTTAAGGAAAAAATACAGGTCACCTATTTTTTCATGAGGAATCCATATATGAAATTTCAAAACAATAGCATACCGGGTTCTAAACCTATGATATACACAATAAGCAACAACATTAAATGGCCAGAAATTGCAAAGGGCCATAATTCCAACATTTCATTTAAATGGTTCAAAATTTAATCAGGTGATCTCCTCCTCAGTCCTAATCAGTATACCAAATATCAAAGCTCTAGCTCAAATACTTTTTTAGATATCTTGCTAAAAAGATTTCAATGTTTTTTGGGGGTTTTTTTAAGGTAAATAACTAAAATTGGAGGTAATTCGGATAAGAAGAAAATATGGGTCACCTTTTTTTGTGAGGAATCCATATATGACATTTCAAAACATTAGCATACATGATTCTAAACTATAAATGCTATGAAAAAAAGATAATACAAGGTAAAAAATGGCCCAATATACAAGGGCCATAACTCATGAAGTATTTTTTAGAATTTATTCAAAAGTTAATCAGGGCATCTACTCATCACTACCAATCTATTCATCAAGTTTCAAGGCTCTAGCTTTGATAATTTTTTAGATGTTTAGCTGACAAGGGAAAAATGTCCAAATTTATAAAGGGTAATTACTCATGAAGTATTTTTCAGAATTCATTCAAAAGCTGATCAGGTCATCAACTCATCATTAGCAAGCAATTAACCAAGTTTCAAGGCTCTAGCTCCAACAGTTTTTGAGACATTTTGCTGGCAAGGTAAAAATGCCCAAAATTATAAGGGGCCATAACGCATAAAATTATTTTCCAAAATTTTATTCAAAACTTAATCAGGTCATCTGCTTATCACTACCAATCTATTCATGAAGTTTCAAGGCTCTAGCTTCAATAGTTTTTGAGATATTTTGCTGACAAGGGAAAAATGCCCAACTTTACAAAGGGCCATTACTCATGAAATATTTTTCAAAATTTACTCAAAATTTTATCAGGTCATCTACTCATCATTACCAATCTATTCATTAAGTTTCAAGGCTCTAGCTCCAACAGCTTTTGATATATTTTGCTGACAAGGTAAAATGCCCAAAACTACAAAGGGTCGTAACTCGTGAAATGTTTTTCAGAACTTATTCAAAAGTTAATCAGGTCATCTACTCATCACTACCAAACTTTCCATCAATTTTCAAGGCTCTAGCTTCAATAGTTTTTTTGAGATATTTTGCTGACAAGGGAAAATGCCCAACTTTACTAAGGACCATTACTCAGGAAATATTCTTTTTAGAATTTACTCAGAAGTTAATCAGTCATCTACTCATCAGTACCAATCAATTCACCAAGTTTCAAGGCTCTAGCTCCAACAGTTTTTGAGATATTTTGCTGACAAGGTAAAAATGTCCAAAATTACAAAGGGCATGAAGTATTTTTCGGAGTTTATTCAAAAGTTAATCGGGTCATCTTCTTATCACTACAAATCTATTCATCAAGTTTCAAGCCTCGAGCTTCAAATAGTGTTTGAGGTATTTTGCTGACAAGGGAAAAATGCCCAAATTTACAAAAGGCTATTACTCATGAAATATTCTTCAGAATTTTATTCAAAAGTTATTCAGGTCATCTACTCATCATTAGCAATCAATTCACTAAGGTTCAAGGCTCTAGCTTTTTAATAGTTTTTGAGATATTTTGCTGACAAGGTAAAAATGCCCCAAATTACAAAGGGTCATAATGCATGAAGCATTTTTTTTTTTTTTTTTAATTTTATTCAAAAGTTAATCAGGTGGTCTACTCATCCCTACCAGTTTATTCATCAAGTTTCATGGCTCCAGCTTGAATATTTTTTGAGATATTGTGCTGACAAGATTGCATCCATATGTTTTCAGAGCCATAACTCAGGTAAGGGGCATAATCCTGTCATGAAAAAAATATGTGTCAGCTATTTTTCGGCGTAGCTGTTTAAGCTGGCTTTTGACATACTTATTGGTATTAGTCTCGAATGAATAAATAGTAATTTGCGATTGGTTAAAAATGTGTAAACTTCTGTAAATACGTAGGGGTAAGTATAGACTCGGACCTAATAATATTGGGTCCAAGGTATAGAATTTACCGATGTTTGACGAATATACTCGTGACTGAACAATCACTTAATTATGACATTTATCTATTTAAAGTTGTACAGTATGGCAATGCAGATGTTAAACAATGGACAAAAATACCAATAATTTAAATAATACCAATAAAATAGTTGCAATGAAATAAATGATTATAGACGAGCTTTTAATTCTGTACAGTGTAACACGATATAAGCGGCCCAAAACGCTAAGCGAACAAGGGACGTTCAAGTTTACTTCTCTCCACTGTGTCCATAATATACAGAATTATCACGTGCCTTGTATTATGTGCAAAAGGGATGTAAAATTGCATGGTTAAATTTTATATAATAAATAAACAGGAACTTTGCCTTAAGCTTGGTAGAAATATTGGCAACATAAATAATATTGTTCATTCTTAACTAGGTAATAGGTTTGTTGAACACCCCTTTTATTTATTCACGGTGTAAGCGGCCTATTGCGTCGGAGCGTAAACAACACGAAGAAGACATATTACTATTTTTAGCCTCCGCTTCAGGTAGGATTTTTTAGAATATCTCTTCTCATACCGAATGGAATTTGTTCAAATAAAGCGCAGAGTACGCGGAAAATCAAGGTCTTTCTGGTGGTGTAAGCACTATTCTGCGATCTGGTCTAATTCTCGAGAACATTCGAAGAATGTTTTTGCTGTCAATCTGGGTCACCGGAACAATGTACATGAATTTTGACGAAAAACATTCTTCGAATATTCTCGCGAATCAGACCAGATTGCAGAATAACACTGACACCACGAGAAAGAGCTTGATTTTCCGCGAACTCTGTGCTTTATTTGAAAACAATTCATCAGGTATAAATCGAGATAGCCTATTCTAAAACATCCTACCTGAAGCGGAGCTAAAAATAGTAACAAACTGTGCACCTAGTCATTTGGTCACGTGTTTCCCACGTCTGAAAAGTCAGTGTGTTGGAGGGCCGAATGATTGTTCAAAGTTTATTAATAGAGACCGTTATTTTTCGGCTATTTGAAGTATGGTGCGTTCAGTCACCGTGAAATTAAGCTAGATCACTATTGTTGTTTAACCAATTCATCTTTACAATAATAATCCATTCCATTAAATGAGAGATAGCAGCAGTATTTCTATTATCTCCCTTGTCAGGTAAAGTCCAAGGTAGATCAAGTACTAACCAGGTCCTTCTAATTAGAATCCTGTGTTTTTATCATAGGTCATCTGTGGAATTAAACAAATTCTTAACTTTACATTTCTCCATATCCACATGGGAGATTAATTAATATAATATATTTTATTGCACAGAAAATGTTTCTTTTAAATATTTTGGAAGCTGTATTGGCACATGACCTTGTTAAAATTAGATTTATTAAGGAAAAGGAAGTGATACTTAATGGAAAAGCTGAGGAATCCAATTAATTGGACCTGGTTATTTATAGAAAGTAATCAAGGGAGTTAACTGACTGCTTTCTCCTATTATGCAGTAATATTGCAAACAGTTAGTTAAATGATCAAGAGAGGGAGAGAGAGATATGGCGATGTTGTTTGCTGAAGTTTTCTTGTCCTGAATTCACTTCCTCCATTTTCTGACGGATGCAGAATTTTCCTAGTTATTCCCCTTGAATAGTAATACAGAGGCTCAACTATTATGAGATTTAATTCCAAGTTTAATACTAAGTCTTGAACATCAGAGAGAAAAGAAAATATTAACCATTTAATAAATTACATAAAAAAGGTAGAAATGTAATATTTAATGTGATTATCTGTTTAGATTAGAGCACTTGGTAGGAAGAGGATCTACAACTCGATAAAAATTGAAATTTAATTGATACAATAATATATTGTGTGGCTAAATGGTCACTCTATCATGTGAACCAGTTACTTGTAGCTTAAAATATCTGAAGAGTCAGTCATCCAAATATTGACACACTCTAACAATTCTTTGCCAAACTATTCACGTGAAATGTCGACATTTTACAAAGGAAAAAAAAATAAGTGTCTGCTACTATTGTGATACACAGAATTTTCTCTCATTGAAGAGAGGTAATCCCAAAGTTCAGTCCTAACTAATAAATATAAATTGTAAGACCCCATTTAATTTATTTCTCTGTTACCCTTACTGTTTCTTAGATCAAAACTAAAGTAATAGATCTATGTTACATGAGGCTGAATTGCACAGTACACTATAGATCATAATGGTACTGATAATTGACCATTTCAAAGAAAAAAAAAAGTGCCCTATTTTTTTGCCCGCACATGCGAAAGTGCCCTACCCAGCACCTCTCTGCCCTAAAATCCTAGCTGGAGCACTGAGAGTTATCCCTCTTGTTGCTATAGCAACCAAACCTAGTACGGGCTGGTTGGATTTTTTTTTTCACAGAAATGTTTCTTCAGTAGAAGGTCTTTAAATCTTGTTAAAAGAATTCTTTTCTGTCTCAAAATATGCTTCCAGTTGGCATGGTCACTTTTCATTATATATGGAATTATGTAGAGTAAACTTGACAGTTCTTCTTCTGCACAACCTATGGTCCAATTTCAAAAATTTTGTACAAATGTCCATAGGTGAATGTCTTATCAAATTTGTTCATATTATTTTGGTTGGTTCCTCATATGTCTGTCGAGAACACTGCGAACATTTTGTAATCAGCAACCAATTAGATTTCAATAATACTCACAAACATTACTGGATTAACCATCCATCAAAATTTTTCAAATTAATTTATATATGTATATGCAGAAAACTTTGAAAATATCCTTCCACCAGGCTAAAAAAATCTGCTTCCCACGTGAGCAATCCAGGGCCATCATGACCCTCTTATTACAAATTAAATACATAATGTATGTTTTTTCCAGTTTTTGCCAATCTTCATGGTCAGTGTTACACTTTGCTTACTATTTATCAAAAAGGTGCATGGTTGGCAAGGATATTTCTAATACTGGTAAAGTATACAAATTAACACACAAAATTATGTGCTTTACATTTATATGCTAAATTGCTTTTCATTATTTAGCACAGATGTTTACACATCTGAGTACACTCTCTCTCCTGCCAACCCTTGCAATATATACTATGTTATACAGTATTAAAACTTTCTTGATTCTGTTTGAATTTGTAATAAAGTTTATATTTTAAAGGCCTTCTTCTTTTCATATTGAACCACAAAGTTGTTTCAATGTTCATATTCCAGTGCCTCTTACGCCATTTATCTTTTTTAAAGATATTTCTTGTTTCATGTGGGATTTCCTCATCTATATTTTTAGTGTGGAATTTCCTCATCTATTTTTAGTATACCTATTTTTGGACACATATTATTAACTTTGGGAATTCGAATTTGTGACCTATAAATAAAAATATCTAACAACGCAGCGACTTTTGCATCAAACCCGACAATAAGAATATTTTAAACGATTCTAGTAAACACAATACGAAACTTAAAAATGGCCATCAACTCAAAAGTAAGTAACTCAACAAAACATCACATGTCGGGAAACCCTGTTTTGTACATGCAAATGCCAGACAATCGACCAAATCGGCAATAACACCCATCAAAGACTAATGAAAAAACAACAATCTGACTCAGTTTACTCACGTATTTTCATGACTAAAGAGTAAAATGACAATGAACTACTACGTCTCAACAACCAAATATAACTTGAACAACTACGTCTCAACCTATCTAAATAGCATGACGTAATCACACTGTTTCCTGTGTTCTATAAGATATTGAGGTATAGGGTGAGGGAACCAGTCAAACGATAAGGGTACGGAAACTCACCGGATCGGGCGTAATTTAACCGGATCGGACCCAGATATATTGGTGATAATTCCTATTAAAGTGTCCAAATCATTTTTTGTTTTTGTTTTTTTTTCATTTATTATCAAATCAGATCACCACGAGAAGTAGACAGGATCGGACCTGGAGCATCCAAGTCAGGCTGCTATTGTTTCGCGTCTCCATTGTAATTTCTGACCGTATCCTGGACATATCACAGTAGTCATAGAACTACAATGAATTTAGGGGAAAAAAAACAAAAAAAAAACACGTGTTCTGAAGACAGGAACGGATAAGATGTATGTTTATCAGCACACCTATCAATCTTGTAAACGTAATGATTTAAAAGGGTGTGAACACAAAGCTCATAGTAAAAGCATTTAGTTGATTATTATAATTTTAATGATTTTAAAAGGGTCCAAACACAAAGCGCAAAGTAAAAGCAATTAGTTGATTTTTATAATTTTCACAAACACATATATAATAAAACAACATATTTCACAGAAAGACATCAGTTAGTGCACAGCGATCCTACAATATACATGTGCACCCAGTGAAGACTCTGGTCAGCATGCGCATCCACATTGCCTGATCATATCCTTCGTTATGTAATGTGCGTTCTATGTATAGTTAAGGATATGTTATAGCTAAGGACATCAGACTTCTTCATGCGGCCACTGGAGGCTCTTAGCGGACATGTAATTCTTAGGATTTGCTACGCCCAGGCTCAAATGATACGAACTGTCATAAATGCAAACCATATAGACCCTGTTCAGACGCCAGCTTCTGTTGCATCTGATATGTGTCTATATTGTTTGCCACTGTCCATTTAGTAGGACGCTAGACACAAACGGACTAAGCAGGAATATTTGGTGATGTCTTATCTGGGTCTACACTGTTTGTCAGTGTCCATTTTATGGGACGCTAACAATAATACCCAACGCTGAGCAATGTCTCTGATCAGCCTGCACAAAAAAACCATACAGCACTAAGCAATGACTGATCGGCTTGCGCCAAGCAGTAACCCTGATCATCCTGTGCAAATACCCATACAGTGCCAAGCAATCTTCTGATCAGCATGCACAAATACCCATATAGAGCTAAGCGAGCCTGGTTTTCCTACACAAATACTGTGCCAAGCAATGACTGATCAGCCTGCACAAATACCCAACATTAAATTGAATCAATTACCCTTATGTATACATAATTACAAACATACATCTCCATGTACTTTACATGAAACTTTATTTGAAAATATGACAACTAGAAAAATGAAATATTTGCTCCCTGTGCCAAGGGGAGCAATTTCTTTCTTTTGAGAGTTGTCCGATTTCCAGAGATACAGCGATCAATTTATAACAGTTGCCTCCCCTGAAAGTGTATCTATTACCCTTAGAGTATAGATAGTTACAGACATGTATCATCTTCTACTCCTATTAAAAGAAACATATCTAGACTCCATGTGGACAACTCGCTCTACACCAAGAGTAAGGTACCGTTGCACTTGAAACCGTCCATACGTATTAAGATCGGTTTCGATTAAGAACAAACAACGTTTGTGTCATCCTTTTTCCCTTTTAATACATCCAACTTTATCTGAAAATGGAGCAACTTTAAAAGAAAAACATATTTCCTCCATATATAATTAAAAGGAAACAAGGAAACAGAAAAAGCTGTCTATTGCAGATACATTATAAAATTAATTGAAAGCACACAGGAATAGAAATTAGCCGCTCATACCCAAGCATGGGCTCTTTAACATCAAGGAACGGCGTGAGCGCCAAGTTCTTTTACTGTGGTCTTCCATTATAAATTATTGAATGACACCTGATATTATTTCATTTATTCAATATGTCAAGACTTAATTTATCATATTGTTTGTTGGTATTAAACAATGTATATTCAAAAGGAAACAAGGAAACGGCAAAAGCTGTCTGTTGCAAATACATTATAAAATTAATTGAAAACACACAGGCATAGAATTTAGCCGCTCCTACCCAAGCATGGGCTCCTTAACACCAAGGAACGGCATGCGCGCCAAGTTCTTTTACTGTGGTTTTCAGTTATAAATTATTGAATGACATCTGATCTATCTATATTTAATTATCTTATTTCATTTAATACAATATGTCGAGACTTAATTTATCCTATTGTTTGTTGGTATTTTTTTTTTTATTCCAAGAATAAGTGTGCGTGTACAAGACCGATGGCCGAAGCACTGTGTCAGCAAATGAAAGTACAAAGAAGTAATCAGCCGGTCCTACCCAGCATGGACTCCTTAACAGCAAGGAACGGCGTGCGCACCAATTTTTTTACTGCGTTCAATCATACCAGATTCTATCCTATATTATTAATTCTCATCATCGCTGTTCACTTGAATGTTTTGCTTTTTAGTGATTGTTACGGTCTTAGGTCTTCGAATCGCCTGCATTAGGTTTTTGCCCTATGTTTTTGGTGCTACCACAGTGCTTCGACCATCAGTTGAGGTGACATATTTCTTATCTTGGTGAACAAATTTTCGGAACCTAAGATACGACCTATTTCTCTTACGATCATCCATGGAAACACAATTGGACGTCTTCAGTTTAAATAGCTTGTCGGTTTCTGTGAGTCGATAATCACCAGTTCCAATCAGTGCGGCGCGCAGTTCAACGAATTGCCCATCAACGATCTTTTCTATTGAACTGACTATCTCGGTTAGAGGCTTCTTTTTGCAGTCAGTTGCCTGTTTGAGTACGTATTTTTCAGACTCTGTGAATTATTATTTGTCCAGTCCGCATTTATTTTTTCGCGCCGAGCTGGTTCATTCAGTTTAGTTTTGATTTGATTTGGTTTAAACATATTTTATTATCCAAATATTACATAACACTATACATTGTAGCACATAAGATATAGGATCAGAACGAAAGTATGACTACTTATTTAGTTCTTCTCCTTAACAATTACAGTTGTACAAATAGTGACGGAAAAAATGTTAAACAATATGGATCTCAATTTGTGAATGTGAATTAAAGATGCAGAATTAAAAGAAGAAAAAAAAACACAAACAAACAAATATAAAAAAAAAATAATATAAAGAGCAATGATAAGATAACGAAAGCAAAAAAAAAAAAATATATATATATATATATATATATATATATATATATATATATATATATATATATATATATATATATATATATATATATACTGGAAATGACAGTAAGGTCAGAATATCAATTAAAGAGCCATAACTGTTAACTGGTTCATACTAATGCCACTTCTAAGGCTGATAATATCAGTCGTAGAAGTCGCTTTAATATATCACAAGACCTTAAGGGATTTTAATAAAAACAAATGGGGGGATAAGGGCAGCGCTTCCCTGGTAAGTATCCCACAGAATCTACTAACTTTTCAATAGAGAGTTGCATGTACAGAACATTTTATTTAAGTGGCTTCAACAGTTAAAAGCGTTTTGTGTCGCTTATATACTTTTGTACTTTTTCAAATATAAGAACATTTGTTGTGTATGATAAAGAGGCATCTCCATATAGTAGAAGATTAAGCGATATTGTTTGATACTCTGATACAGCGTTAAAGAGTTCGTTTCTCTGTGCGGTGTAAAACGGACAACAAAGTAGATAATGGTGCGAATTTTCTACCTGTCCACAGAGGCAAAATGGAGATTCAGTTATATTTTTGGAGTAGAGATCGCTGTTTAAGCTGCTACATTTTGTTCGGAGACGTGTATGCAAGATCTGTGTTTCCTATTGCCTGTATAGAAATATTTTGGAATAGACGTTCTGTTGCGGTTTAAATAATTCTTGAAAGAAGTAACCGAACTGGAACGTTTTGCTTCTTCGGACAAGTCGTTCCATTTTCTTACCACAGATGGTAGAAAAGACTGAAAATATAGATTAGTTCTAGCGTGAATAGATTGTAGGTTATCTGCATTTCGGAGCCTGTATTGGGATAGATTGTTTATTGACTGTGGTACTAAAGAAGAAAGATAAGACGGAGTTAAGTCATTATACATTTTGTAGAACATGACGAGTTTATGATTTTCCCGTCTCTTTTCTAGTGTAACCCAGCCGGTTCTACGAGGCGATTTGTTGTATGTCTTTCCGTGTGTCATTTTGTTCTTGTGTTTTTCAGTCCTTTTAGTATTGCGATTACCTCGCTTGGGGAAGAGAGAGCTAATCTTAGTGCTTTTCGTACGTTTGTTCGGTTTGTGCTTGTTTAGATTTGTCGGTTTCCTCTTCCTCTTTGGGTCTGGGAAGGGCTGCGGTTTGTGATTGTGGCACTCCCTGGACTTTTCTCTTACCTTTCTTGGTACAGGGCATTGAGAGATACAAGTTTGGTTGTTCCAGTGGCAATTCGTGCGGCTTCGATTTGGATTTTCTCAATTTCTTGTTTTTCAAATTGTGTGCAGTTGTCCCATACTATATCCCCGTATTCAAGTAAGGGCCTTATAAAAGTGGTAAATATTATTTCTAGAGAACTCCTGTCCAAATTAAACTTGAGTTTTCGCATAATATTAATCCTGTTCCATGCTTTTTAGTTATGTAATCAATATGTTGGTGCCAAGTGCAGTCGTTGGACAGAATCAAGCCTACGTGTTTATAAGATGACACTTCAGCTATTTGTACTTCTTGCATAAACAGGGGTGGGTGAACAGGCTTTGATTTGATTTCTCAGACGGTCCTGAAAGTTCTTGAGAAAATTTTCTGATTTGTCGGCACAATATGCTTCACAATCATTACACTTCTCTTCGTAGCATGTAGTATCATCTGCGTTGGTGATGCCGCCTTTCCCGAAAATCCTGTCTATTATGAATTTGATACCGCATCATCTGTCAGTTTATGTATGACATTTCGTTTTAGATGACGCGAGCACAGGACGTGCGTTGATTCCGGGAAAGCGCTGGTAATTGCTTTTACCATCGCTTTCTCGTCATCTGTCCCTATTACCAGCTGTCCTAAATCTGAATCTACGAGTTTCATTTTGAGATGGTAGAAAAAGTTGCTAAAGATTCGAAATCACTATTATCATGAATAAAAACGGGGCCTAAAAAACCGGCGGCTCATCATTTTCTGGGCGGACCACGCTAACCTGTTTATAGCACGAAACAGTCACATGCATGTTGCAAAGATTGAAAGTTTTATCAATACCCAGGACGGACCAACAGATGTTTTTCAGATCTACAGTTTGCTCATCATTGTAAAGTATGATGCAAGGCTTTTTGTTCTTATCCCTTATAATTGTCCTCACAAATCTGCGATCTTTTGAAACCATGTTTTCTAAAGCTAAAATTTGGTCTTTTTTTTCGCACTTGCGTTTACACAGAGGGGACATATTTTTTTTCGGTTAGATAATTGGATTCTGTAAATGTTTTGTCGTCTGCTGAAGTCCAGGTTCCCAGAATCTAGCAGAAGTTAGTTAACATTTATATGTTAACCCTTACACTGGTAATAACAACAATTGTCGTCTGCTTTATTGTCTGCTTGCGATTTTAAAAGTCATTTCGCAAACTTTGTGGACCCAGATCAGACCCAGGGCCACACTGTTTGCCTGTATGCAAAAATAGGTTTGAAAAGTTCGCAAGAATATTCAACAGACAACATAAACAGACGACATTTTCAGAAGCAGGTTTTCTTAGCATTTTAAAGACATCTTTTGGATTGCATAACACCCTGATGACTATTAACAGATAAAGATAAGAAATCCTTGGTAACATAGGTTGGGGCCTGATAAGGGGAAATAAGCTTTGCCATCAGCAAAATTTATGACGGAGACAATTTCTGCAAAATAACGTACACTCGGTGAAGACTCGGATAAGCCTGCGCATCTCCGCAACCTGATCAGTCTGTACGATTTGGACGAAGAAGCGGTATATCTTGTAGTGTGGTGAAGACTGTGCAGTTGTGCAGGTTGAGCAGATTCTTGATAAAACATACAGACTACTAATGACAAATGTAAATATTATAATACGAAAGGAAACCAAACAAATGGGCCGCGTGGAAGGTAAATATACATTATTGAGGCCCTCCCCGTGGACGGAAGGGGGGAGGGGGAGGAGGTACGAGTTCCCTAGGAGGGCTCATTATTGTATAGCTGAACAGCCAGTGCGTCCGAATTGTCTCGCCAGAATCTTCGCTGTTCGCTCACATAATCGGTATGTCAAGAGGAACATACAGCTAACATGCAAACAGACAGACGAACGGACGGACAAACAGAATGGAAGCCAATGTTACGGACTGACAGAACGGACAACAGTGTCACGGGCAGCAGAAAGACGGACAACTAATGCATAAACATAACATAAACTTTAATTTTTAATATTAGTACAGTAAATGTAAATTACCTTGCAAGTCCGGTTTCAGCATCATTCGTACATCCAATAAAACATTTCCTACACAATAATGTTTCAGAACTGACGGCCCATACACCACGGAGAGCCGAGGGTGACATAACAACACAATTTCTATGTACCCAATTTTTGCAGTTGTTACATTCAAGCACATCAGTTTCGCACTCCTGAGTGCATTCAACACATGGAAATTCTGCCATGGTTAAAGTTAAAGTGCAAATAAATTGTTCAAATCAAAACCCGTTTTTATATTCATTTCACCAAAAAAGACCATATATACACTTTGCCCGACTTATAAAGTTCGTGTAATTAGGTGTGTTTGTCTGGAAGTGCGTAAATAGTTACGCAAGTTGTAGTAATTAAAACTTCGGCTGCTTTAATTTTGAATTGCGACTTTAATTACCACAATAAACTTAAGAGGCGCATGCCCACCACAAAATTACTTGGTTAAGACACATGAAACAAGAAGTCGGACTAATGAATAATTTATTGTTATTGACAAATTAATTACAAACTGACAATAAACATTGAGAATATAGTTAAAAGCGAAAATACAGAATAACACTTTAAATTCTATTACGTTAACGCATCTAGGCAATATAATCATATGTTTTACGGTTGTAAACCTTTTGATTTTCAAAGACGGAAAGTAGTCTTGAACCAATGAATCTGAAAGTCAATTTCTGTATGATAGGAAAATGCCTCGAATACCAAAAAAGTATTTTTTTAGTCCTTTTTTGTCAGCCTGAACCAAAATGCACCAAGTCATCATTATAGTCGTCGGGATATCTTATTGTTCTAAATGTACTTAATGTCAAAAGCTTCCTTTGTCAATCTGGGCACCTTCGAGAAATCGCCACGAGTCGAGATTTCAGATACATATATTTTCTTGACTCCACTGTTCTTCATTTGATCTGTCACAACTAAAATTCTGTTGACTAACTCTTTGGGGTCCGAATCGGGTCGAATGTCGTTTCCACCAAAGCACACATTTGGATTGAAGTCTTTCAGCCTCTGTAGCTCATTATAATCGTAATCTGCAGAAGTCATACCCCAAGCAGTGGAAATCAACCTGACCTGGTACCTGAAATCACAAGCAACACAGACAATATAGACTGAAGTCAACGTTTATTTTCGTTTTAGATTCACAAGGAACCCCCTCATAACATATTTCGGAAATGTATTTTCAGCACCAGGCAATAATCAGTATCAGAAGGTACCATAATAAAGACAGGAAGGAAAAAAAACACTTGTGGATCCGGATTTTAACTATTCTTTCCACCTTTTATTAATAACGCCATGAGCAATTAAGGACAATAATCTATTTCGCTACTATTTAATCGACCATATTTATTTGATATTGGAAAATCTGAATAAAAATAAAATTCATTCAGTCATTCATTTTACACTCATTCATTCATTCATTCTTTCCATTACGAAAACAAGCCTATTCAATTATATACTGGAAAATTTCACCCCCAAAAACTGAAAATTTCAGATAAAAAAAAATGATATTGTTCCCATTTCTGCTCAAAACATAGATTGTGGGTACTCGTTAGAACCGCCTCGGCGAGGCGGTTCTTACGAGTATCCACAATCTATGTTTTTGAGCAGAAATAAGAAAAATAATGTATACCCCTGTAAACCCCAGTTTTACTATATAAAAGTGGGGTTTAAGGGGGTCAACATTATATAGGCGTGTTTTCGTGATGATTCATTCAACTCATATAACTGGACAAATAAACATCAGTAAGGACAACAGCAAGCGATTTCTTTCGAACTGTATGATTTATTTAATATATTCGAAACACTACTTTTAATTGAATTATAACTGTTTAATTTAAATAATATCGAGTCAAAGGATTAACTTCTGATTCGTATAAGCCGCCTCTCAGCAGGAACACCCCAGACGTGGTAAGTTGATTATAGATGTATGAAGGTCTCTAAAAACTAATAAAAGTTGGATACGGCTTCGGTGATTACGGAGTTCGCAGCATATCCTAGACAGCCATCTACAATTTAAACTTATAACAAGTTTTATGTGAAGTTTGCAGCACAGATTTCGTGAGTCTTTCAACTCTATATAACACTTCATCACTGAGCATGTGGGAGAACCTCGTACAGTCAATTATAAGTTGAAGAAGTTTCTCTGAAGTCGAGAAGAATTGTTTCCAAGTGGCAGAACCAATATGATCTATTACAGTGTTCTTTAAAATTCTATATGGTTCTTTTCTCTCCTCCCTCAACAGCGGACAGTACAAGAGCATATGACAGATGTCTTCTTCTTGTTGCTTACAGAGTTTACACGTAGGGTCTTCCCGATGCTGACTAAATGTATGAACATTTTTCTGCAAGATGTAAGTCCCAGACAGGAATCTGGCCTTGGTCACAGCTTGGTAACAGTCTGATTATCGCGTCAGGCAAGGATTAGCCATCAAACGCGCATGGTTACGCAAGACAATCAAAAAGATGTATGGGAAAAACCGACAATCTATCTGTCTATCTATCTATCTATCTCCGAAACATTTTCTCAATATTATGCTTATACCTTGGCTTTTTTTCCTTTTGCATAACTTCTATCTACTTCAAACAATCTACTAAATAAATAAATAACATAACATAACGTAACATAAGTTTAAGTACCTTCAAATTATAATTGCAGAATCTTCTTAGATGTTTTATGTAGCTATTGCCATATAACGCAAATGAAGCCATGTTTACCAATGATAGTGAATAACCAGGAATAGTGAAAGTGATTTTATATTACAAATTTCATTCTGGGTGCATCACGAAAACATGCCTATATAATTTTGACCCCCTTAAACCCCACTTTTATATAGTAAAACTGGGGTTTACAGGGACTATATTTTTCTTATTTCTGCTCAAAGACATAGATTGTGGATAATTGTTAGCACCGTTTTGCTGAGGCAGTTCTAACAAGTACCCACAATCTATGTTTTGAGCAGAAATTTTAAAAATATCAGAATTTTTTATCTGAAAATTTTCCTTTTTTGGTTGTAAAATTTTCAGTATATTTGAATAGGCGTGTTTTCATAATGGATTCTTGTCAAATTTAGTGAATACTTTCCTTGAAAGTGTCACGATGAACATTTTCAAAACAATAAACTTATAAATTGGCATTTTCATTTTGCATAACTCCTATCTACTTCAATCTAATAAATAAATAAATAAATAAATAAATAAATATTATTATTATAGGTACCTTTAAATCATAATTGTAGAATCTTCTCAGATGTTTAATGTAGCTATCGCCATATAACGCAAAGGAAGCCATGTTTACCAAAGATACTGAATAACCAGGAATACTGAAAGTGATTTTATATTACAAATTTCATTCTGAATGATTCTTGTCAAATTTAGTGAATACTTTTCTCTTGCCAGTGGCACTATGAACACATTCAAATTAATAGGCCCATACTGGTTAATCTAATACTCGTATTGGTAATCTAATAACGTTAATCGGGGCTATTATCATTTTGTCACTATAAGTACGTTCTGGCTTCTTGACTAAAAAAATGACACTTTCCTATCACTTAACTTGAACGAAAGAGGAGAAAAAATAATGAATGTGATAAAGAAAATGAGAAATAACACTAAAAAAGTCCCCGCACAAAACGGTCCAGATCCGGTTCAGGGCTAATGGTTCTAACATTAAACACATTCTGGCGATCCGACTAGTAATAAATGAACAAAAAAAATATGGTTGGGACACTTTAATATCACAAACACACAAAAGAGGAGAAAAAATAATACGAATGAGAAGAAAATAGGAAATATGACCAATATCTGGGTCCGATCCGGTTATTACGCCCGATCCGGTCCGATCCGGTGAATTTACGGACCGTCACGATATTTGTATTTGACGGGACCGCGCGAAAAAAAGACGGGGCCAAAAAAAAACAGAACCAAAGTTTCACCCGAAAAGCCTTTTACCATTTACCCTTCATGAAATTGAATGATTTTTCCTCTTCATAATGAATATCAAGATTTTCAAACATTTTATACTTTAAAGAAATATTGCCAATGAATAGGCCAATGTCGACCGGAGAAAAAGGCGGGACCAAATTTTCGCGCAAATCGCCGTGTCCAAAATTTCTGCAATTGTCACCAAAATAGTATATGACATGTTGTTTTATGGTATATGCTAACCAAAATCATTCTAGGGAATTCTCAAACCGCAAAATTTTGAAAGTTGGTACAGTAGTTTTCGAAATAATATGCCCGGGACCAGGCCGGGACCAAATTAATTTGCCGCTCATGAAGAATTCGGTTAAATTAATTGCTCTATTTTAACATAATGTTTGACCATTTGTTCGATAATTCAATCAAAATTGTTTAGTGGTTACTTGACAACATTTTAAGGGAACTGGGAAATCGCAAAATCTTTTAATTTCCTGCATTAGTTTTCGAAATAATTTTAATGTGCCTGGACCAATCTAGTTCAATTACTGCACATGAATACTTCGGTTAAATTTAGTGGTATACATTAAATGCCAGGTCTATAATTGAATCAAAATGGTTTAACGCTTATTTGACTTTATTTTAAGGGAAATGGGAAAACTAAAAGTATCCAGTTATCTTCAATCAGACTGAAAAATAGCCCTAGAGCAGATCGAAATTTTAGATATCAAAAGGTTTGCCCACTACCATTTGGACGTTAGCGGAGAAATATTCCTTTGGAGATTATTTAGTGCCTAGGAAAATATATAAAAAAAATTAAACGAAAGTTCTGTACTTGTGCAAACAACTCAGACTGACAAGTAATCAACAGATTGACAGGTACAGTGGCGATAGCGTTTTTCTTGTCCACGGAAACGCATGCAAAACGCTTGTTAACGATTTGGAAACGGAGCGTTTGGACCACGCTTAAACGATCGTTTGCATTTTTAGCCAATCAGATCATCGTTTCTGAAACGTTTCAAGCGTTTCGAATATTAGCCAGTCAAATTAGTGTTCGGAAAACGCTGTCATGGAAACCGTGTCTGGTTTCAAACGTTTTATCGTTAGCATTTTTAGTCAATCAAAACCCCGCGGACTTAATTTATTTAAGATCTATTTTTTTTTCACTTTCACTTAATAATAATAATTATAAAATTAATAAAAGTAATAGTGAAATAATTTTAAGTTGACGGGTATCTGATGCTATAAACCGGAAATGTGTGTTTGACAGACAGAAAATGTGGCCGGACTCTGTAGCTCAGTCGGATGCGAGTCTGACTAGTGATCAGGAGTCGCGGATTCTATGCTTGCTGGTGCAGTCAGGTAACAGTTGTTTGTTACACACTATTTTCCCACCTGAGACAAACACTAGGTACATAAATATTTAGATTATGAATTATATTGAATGCAATAATTAGACTCTCATCAATGAAATGTAATATTTGTGACAACAACAACAACAGAACAGAACAGAACAGAACAGAACTTTATTTCTCTCAGATTGTATAACACAATACATGAGGCATTTAAACACTGATCAACATACGAAAATGAAGATGCGAAGTGCGCGCACAGTTTACAGGGACTAAAATCTGCTTAGAATAATAGAAATGAACCTACTTAGCTGTACTAACAATTTAACATTTTTAGATGACATAATTTTCTGAAATTTTAAGGTGTAAACATGTCTCAAATAATATCTTGGTAAATACATTTTGCGAGATTCTTCAAATGCATCACATTCAAACAAATAATGAAACTCATCACCTAGAGCATTCCGGTTACATATTGTACACACTCGTTGTGATCTTTCAATGTTTTCCCATCGACCTTTCTCTACCGGTAGGCGATGATTTGTTGTTCTGAATTTTGCAATCGGGATATAAAATTTGGGTTGAAGATCTATGAAATACATTTCAGTTTTAAAAACTGCTTTGAACATTCTATAATTTATACACTTTGGGCTGTTGTAAACATCTGAGTTCCATTTTTGTGTGAATTGCATTTGGAGCCTAGTTTCTACTTCTTTACATAGCCAATTGATGTTTGTCACATTGTTACTCAACCATATATAATTCAATCCAACTTCTTGTAATATTTTTTCAATATATAAAATCCACTTACATGAGTATATGTTATTTCTGTGCAAATATAATAAGAGCATATACAATTTATATGCAATTTTTGTATTCTTGCCATTTAAAAGTTTTGACCAAAACTTTATCATTCTAACCTTCACTTGTAATTCTAAGGGATATCGACCAAATTCTCCATAGACCATGACTAAAGGAGTACTACTTTTCAATTTTAGTATGCTTCTCAAAAAATCTAATTGAATCTTTTCAAGAGGTTGTAAATTCTCAAAACCAGAAACTTCAGTACCATATAAGAGTATAGGTACAATTGTTTGGTCAAATAATTTTAATTGGCAATCAACAGGTAAGTACAGGTTAACAATTCTTTTTCGTAACAAATACATTGCTTTACATGCAATATTTGATACATTCTTAGTATGCTGAACAAATCTTCCATTTTTAGAAAAGAGAACACCCAGGTATTTAAATTCTTTTACAATTTCAATTTCTTTTCCATTAATTTTGAACGATAATCGTTGATTTCTACTGTAATCTCCAAATATAGTTATCTTTGTTTTATTTGTATTTAAATCAAGTTTCCATAGTTTACAAAAATCATGAAAAGCTGTAAGTATGTCCTGGAATTCTTTTGGATCATCACTTAGAATAATAGTGTCATCAGCATATAGAATAACAAACAAAATAAGAAATATCATAAATTCTTCATCTTGGACGTCAATTTCAATACCTCTACAGCCAGATATGTTCATAAAATTTTCCAGATCATTGAGATAAATGGCAAATAGCAATGGTGAAAGATTTTCGCCTTGTCTGACACCTTTGTCGCAAGTGAAGTACACGGATGAAATTCCATTTATCGTTATACAAGACTTTATTTCACTATACATGTTTTTGATAACGTTTAATATTTTCCCTTCTATCCCATGTTTTAATACTTTCTTCCATAGACCTTCCCTCCATACGTTATCGAAAGCTTTCGTAAAATCTACGAAGCAGCAGAACAGTTTTTGTTTTTTATTTTTAAAATATTCAATAAGACTGTATAATGCCATAATATTGTCAATTGTTGAGTAGTCTTTACGGAATCCACTTTGCGTTTCGTTTAAAATTTCGTTTACTTCAAGGAATTTTGTTAATCTCGAATTAAGTATGGATGTAAAAACTTTGCCTATACAGCTTAGTAATGTAATCGGGCGATAGTTTGCCGGATCATTCTTACTGCCTTTATTTTTGTAAATGGGTATAATATTTCCTTTAGTCCAATCACTTGGGACAGTTCCATTATCAAGTATGATATTGAATAAGATTTTATATGTAGGCATAAATATATTTTTAGTAGTAATAATATATTCATTTAAAATTTCATCTATTCCACTGGATTTATTAAGTTTTAATAATTTGATTGCCGCATTAATTTCGTTTTCGCTAATTGGGGAATTCAGAACTTCTTTTGATAAGCAAAAGGCTTCATTATTTTCAGAGTTTGGTATATCAATAAGTACTTCCGGTATTTGCTCATTATCGTTAAATTCTGTCTCTTCTTTGGCATTTAATGTTTTAAAATAATCAAACATGTCTTGTAATGGTACAGGGATCGACTCGTCTTTACGGGATAAGCTATTAATCATTTTCCAATACTCCTTGGGTTTCTCAATTCTAAGTCTACGTATTTTGTTTTTAAGCCCAACAATATACTTTGTATGGTATTGTTTCGTCGTCGATTTATACCGTTTGGCAGCATTTTTAAGTAATCGCGCAGAGTATTCACTCTTTTGCATCGAATGAAACTTCCTAGCGGTGTTGCATCTTTTTCTGGCTTTATGACATTGTAAACCAAACCAGGGTTTTGGATTTTTTACTTTCTTTGAAACAAATGTGTATTTTTTGAATGTCATTTTAACACTTTTATGAAAGATATCTTTTATATATTGAGCAAAAATATTTATTTGAGTTTTATTCACTGACTGATTTTTTGACATTTCCAAAGTTAAGTTTAATTCGCTAATCAACTGTAGGTCAATATTATTAATGAATGAATCTTTTTTGCGCTGTTCCCATTTTCTGTTAGTAGTCGTAACTGACTCTTTCTGGCTTATTTTTGGTAAAAGTTTAACACTAAACGAGATCGCACAATGAACGTCAGAAAATAATGGTGAATATTCATGAACTTCGAAATTATTTACAAAAAGCAACCCATCTATATTAGAAATCAAGTAGTCTATTACGCTCCCCTTAATGCATGTGAGGGCACCTGCTGTATCGCCATTAACACGACCATTACATATATACAAGCTATTATTACGGCATAATTGGATTAATTTATTTCCAAAATTATTTTAACACTATCGCGTGTATTTCTAACGCGTGGTATACCGTGAGTTTCTAATTCTTGACCGTTATTCAAGTATTCTGTGACGTCAGAGTCTATACCATATTGTTGAAAGGTTACACGGTCCATAACATATTCAGTGTATTCCGCAGTGGTGCCGACACGTGCGTTAAGGTCTCCCATGATAAAGAAGTATTTACAGCTATTCATATAAGGCAATAATACTGTTTCTATTTCAGAAAAACTATCAATATCACTGTACACAGATCCCTCAGGGGGCAAGTAGACAAAAACAATACACATGTCTCTGTCCGTAGTCGAGAATGAACTGGATAACTTCATTAACATCAAATACTCGGACTCAGTTTCAATGATATCTATATAAGGTAAAAATGTATCTTTTACGAAGATTCCTAAACCACCAGACCGTCTTTTGAAATGTGCTCTATGCTTATGAAAATACATGTAATTAGGCAACGATATAATATCATCTTCGCAAGTTTTTGTCTCACCTAAAGCTAGAATGTCATACGAGTTCAAAAAATGTTCAAATTCTGGTAATAATAGTTTGGACTTCAAACCACAAATATTAATATATGAAATATTCAAAACATTGTCCTTGTAACGACCAGATGCGGTAGGTTCTTGTGACTTTGGAGATTGACCCCCGTGACACCGCTAAGCACTCTGTGTGGGCGGTAGCACGTGATTTTCATGGTTTTCTGCCTGGTTGGACACTGTTTGGTTTTCCGATTGTGTTGACAGTTCGTTGTTTTTTGAAGTGTCAGGTTGTGCTGAGTTTTGATTTGGAACTTGAGTGTTTTGGATTTCTGCGTGTTGCCTAGGATTATTACATTCGGACGTTGGACCTGAGCCTGAGGTAAGTTCCATAGCAGATACGTCACGGTTTTCGCTTACATCGTCTCGTTGTTTTTTGGTGTAATTAAGATTGTCGAGGGGTGATGAGGCTTTTGTTTTACCGGCAAAGCCTCTCGAGTTTCCAGAATCATCTCGTGGTAAGCACGTAAACCTATTACCACTCTCAAAGTTCACATAATTTTGTGGAGTCACTAGCCATGCTGGCGGTGGACCGCGTGCTTCGCCCGTGGGCGGGGGTGGTCTAGTGTACTGTCGCTGTGGTGTACGTGGATTTTGAGGAAGTGTTCGCGTGTAGCGCTGAGGCTCTGGCATTCTCGAGGGCCGTGTGTTTCTGTCCGGTACAGGTACAGTTTGTGCACTAAAGTTTTTACTTCTGTCGGTATTTTGGTAAACAACTTTGACGGGGACATTATCTTGGCCGCACACAAATTTTTCATCGTTAATATATAATGTGTCTTTCACAAGTCGGACTTTATTCCCAGGGGTATTTTTCGCAGCTTTCATTTTGGGGTACAGCACTTTTCGCCTCCGTTCGTATTCATCGGGATATTGTTCTCTGACCCCATATTGTGTGTGTATAAGTGTCGTTGGGGCTCTAGCTTTGACCATTTCTTTGGCTTTATATTCGTGAAACTTAGCAATAATTGGCCGTGGCCTAGCTTGATTTCTCCTATACCTGCCTAAGCGGTGGACTCGGTCAAATTCGATTTCTGTGTATATGCACATAACTTCAGTAAGGAATTTAACCAGTGTTTTTTCACAGTCTTCTTTCTCGTCCAGACCTAGCTGAACTTCTTCGATTCCCGTAAAAATTAGGTTTTCACACATTTGGCGACATTTTGTATCTAGGAAATCCTCCCTTAAATCCTGATGGTCAGATTTGATATTTTCTAGTTCAGATGTTTGCAGGAAATTTAATGTGTTACTTAACTCATCAATTCTCTGATTTATCTTGGACTGTGATTTTAATACCTCGTCGCATAAACTACTATAAGTTTGTATACTGGTATCATATTCGGATTGTTTTGTCTTAATATGGCTCATATCGACTTCCATTGTGTACATTTTAGTTTGTACAGTCGTCATACACTGCTTAAGAACCGTTATTTGCTCAACATGGCTCTCTATGTTGTGTATACGCGTATTTTGTTGACCCATTTGTTGATTTTGTAATGACAGTTGATTTTCAATTTTACCCAATCTCGTATCAAGACTTTGCAGAATGTTAGTAAGCTGTCCATGGGACTCTGGGTATTGGGACGGTAATCTTGGATCCACGCCTTGTTGTATTGGGTTTGGCAAGGATGTAGGGGCCGGTATAAACTGAGGTTGTGCTGTCTGTGTAATGGGTTGTTGAAGCACACTGGTGGGTATAGCAGTTGTTGGTGACATCGATTGGAACTGGCTTCCGTACAAAATGTCATTTGTTTGGCGAATAACATTGCTAGGCAACATATTTGTTGATGATTTAGCTAGAATAGGTCTATAATAAGTCTATAATAAGTCTGCTGTAAGACGCTGTATCGTGCATTTCGCGACGATTGTGCTGGGTGGGGTAAGTGTCCATGACGTACCTCTGACGAACTGGGTATTTAAATCCAGATTTAAGTCCATTTTCAATTATTTTCACCAGTTTTGATTTTCCACACATCATACCACATAGATAAAATAGTTTTATCACTAATCTCTGTCTATAAAGTCACAAAATTTAATATTTTTCTTTGTTTATCGAGACACAGTAAAAACCGCGGCTTTTCACCAAGCTGCGCGCGTATACCATCAACAACAACAACAATAATAATAATAATAATAAATTAATAAATATATCTTTTCAAGTCACGGTTTTGCAGATGTAACATTTCACCATATTACCGTATACGGGAGTTCCCCTTTCAAGATTGCGTTTTCGTAATATTTGCCTCAGTGAGACAATTCTAATAAATATCCACAAAATAATATTTTAGTGGAGAAATGAAGACTCATATTAATTATCATCAAATACTCTATGCTACATGAATCTGGAGTACTGTGTAATTAATGTGTATAATATCATGATATTTTCCAATTTTATTTATTTACATTTTTTTTATTTATTTATTATACTATTTCCTTTTGTTCTAAATTTAATCTTTTGATCTTTCAAATGTTACATAATATTAGCTAGCCTATGCATTTCTTAAGGAGGATGAGATACAGGAAATGCTCATTCCATGTATTGTTTATTGGAAGTTTAATGACATGCAGGTGCACTTCCAAATCTTTTTTGGCTTATTTCTGATTGGATGAGAAAAAAAAAAACGCATAAGGTATTAACGGATTTATTGCTTGTATATTTGTAATTTAGACAACACCAGACATAATGAAAGTCATATTATTCTTCATTTATATTTGGATAGAAATTTCATAAGTGTATCTTTGTTAATTTCTTTCATTTGTGATGAAATTTCATTTTTTTTTTTTTTTTTTTTTTTTTTCTGTGTGAAAAAAAAAATCAAATTTAATTTATTAATTCCCATAAGAAATTTAATTCAAAATTTATCATCAAATACTCTCTGCTATATGAATCTGGAGTACTGTGTAATTAATGTGTATAATATCATGATATTTTCCAATTTTATTTATTTACATTTTTTTTATTTATTTATTATACTATTTCCTTTTGTTCTAAATTTAATCTTTTGATCTTTCAAATGTTACATAATATTAGCTAGCCTATGTATTTCTTAAGGAGGATGAGATACAGGAAATGCTCATTCCATGTATTGTTTATTGGAAGTTTAATGACATGCAGGTGCACCTCCAAATCTTTTTTGGCTTATTTCTGATTGGATGAGAGAAAAAAAATTAGCCATGAGTAGTCGTCTTTGTTTATTATAGTGATTAATTTGATTTTTATGTTTTCGCTTTGATGCATTGACTGAGTTGGGAGCCTTTATGCGAACCGAACTTTTATGTATTTCTGTATTAAGAGTAGCATCGGGGTGTAGCTATAGCTTTAAAAGTGCATTAAACCTCCCGGTGGTTTGCTCTACCGACCGTTCTAAGGCGGTGGTCCCGGTGTTAGTCTTACTCTTTGTTGCTTTGTGGTTTATTCCACGAGGCGATTTGTTGTATGTCTTCCGTGTGTCATTTTGTTCTTGTGTTTTTCAGTCCTTTTAGTATTGCGATTACCTCGCTTGGGGAAGAGAGAGCTAATCTTAGTGCTTTTCGTACGTTTGTTCGGTTTGTGCTTGTTTAGATTTGTCGGTTTCCTCTTCCTCTTGGGGTCTGGGAAGGGCTGCGGTTTGTGATTGTGGCACTCCCTGGACTTTTCTCTTACCTTTTTTTTTTATATAATTTCCAATGATATTCTTTTTCTTTCTTTCTTTCTTTCTTTCTTTCTTATCCATTATCAAACATGTATTGAGATTTTGATGCATAAATCAAGTTGGCAGTGGCTGGGGAATATATTTATCACCCTGTGTGGATTGCACAGATTTCAGCTATAAATGTGATTGATTTTAAGCTTTCATTGACATTCATGTAAATAATAATAAAAATAATAATAACAATAAAAAATGATAAGCAGGTATCCATCTTTTTTTTATTTTTTGACTACAATATAGCTGAATAATTCCGTTTGTAAATTACCTTCAGTAGCATTTGTTTTATTTACCCCATTTTACTATATCTACACGTATGTTGTCTTTTGTACATATGTGTCCTAAATGGTTTCTTCAATATCTCATTTATTAGCATTATTCAAAAGAAAATATGTGATAGTTTAAAATGTCGCCTGCTGAAAATATTACCCAGAGTGCTAAGCGTTGTTAAAAAAAAAAAAAATCTGAAAAGATTATTTTGCATTGCATTCTGACATTCCAAATGTGTTAGAAAAAAAATTATACTTACTTCTTAATATTTTCAGTGTGTGTGTGTGTGTTCCAGTTAGGTCTCTCAGGTGCAGGGGGTCCCAGGGTACGGAACCATAACAGGCACAACCCCTACACCCGCGTCTGTACGTCGTCAAGCGTCCGTTAGGTTATCGTCTGTCGTCCTTGCTAAAGCCAAGTTTGCCAAGAGCAGTCAAAGGAGTAATTAAATGAGACGACCGTGCAAGGCCTGGTGGGTTTAGGCGGAGAGGCAAGTTTTTGCGCTTCCGTGGTGTGCTTCAAGACGGAGTTTTGGCCCGAGCCTTGACTCCTCGCCCGTCAGACATCGGTGCAGGTAAAATCGGAAGCACACAGTAAGTTACAGAATTTTGAGTGCAGTAAAACAGACCAAAGAATGAGCTTTAAATCGATGTAAAACATCGTGCCAATACCGGCTGCAAAATGATGTTTACATCTCGCTCTGACCTACTTAGAAAGTAGGTCAAATTCCAGCCAATCAGCGTTTGGATTCAGACATTCGGAGTAGAGGAAGGTTCGCCAATTTCTTCCAATACTCCTGCCGAGACATCTTGTGGTTTGTCTGCAGCTGCTTGTTGGTGAATGTCTGTAGTTTGCCGTGGCAGATGTTCCACATGTCTGGATAGTGGTACTTCGACTCCAGTGGCTTGTATAATCTAGCGCAGTCTTCATCTCCTATCACCGTGGCGTAGGCTGGTCCTCTCGTGGGTTTCTCTCTATGCTGTAGTTGATAGAAGATAGCCTCTTCGCCGCCTGTTTCTTCATCTTGTATTTTTGTAGTGATTCTGTGCGGTCATCGCTGTACTCGTAGACGCTGTCTTCTTCTTCTTCTTCTTGGCTTGGGTGAGACTTTATTGGCGTCTTTTGAGTCAGTCTTGTCCCCGGCGGAGGCGTGGTGTCTGGTGTTCCTGGCAGAGAGATCATATCCACTGAAGACATCGCTGGTGATGGACTTTGGATCGGTGGTGGTGTCGGTACCCCTGGTGTCTGTACTGCTGGTGGAGGGGTCTTCGCAGGGCTGGGCTGATTCGGCCATTCGTCAGCAGGAGGTATGGTGGTTTCCTTCTTCCTGCCTGGCGTCTTCTTCTGTCGCTTGTGTTGTTGTTGAGTTGGCGGTTGCCAAGTAAGTTCCAGTTTTGACAACCCCGTGCTTCCCTTCCGATAATCTCCAGATGGCAGCGCCGTCGAACTCGTACGTCTCTAGTAGCTTTACCACTCTAGAGGGTAGTTGGTAAGACGATGTCATATTGGTTGTTGTTGTTGACTCACGATGTGTTCACGTCGAGAGCTAAGCGTAGAATGTGATTTTTTTTTTTTTTTTTTTTTCAGTGTGTTGTTTTGTTTTTTGGTTTTTTTTTAATCCTGTGAAGAACTATTATAGTATCTGATATGACATGTCATTCACCTGATAAGACGTGCCAATCATCTGATAATACCTGTCATTCATCTCTTGTCAGACTATCCTAAATCTTCTGGCCAGTGAAATCCATAGCTGAAAAGCTTTGCATTCCACAGAAAAAAATCAAAGCAAAGCTCAAATATTCCTATGGTGATTTTAAAATATTTTGTTCAATTTTAAATTTTCGCTGCAAAAATGAAAAATAACCTTGATGCCGTGTGAGTCACTGGAAGAAACAAAGACTGAAAGACGTTAACAAAATATTAAAAGATTTGGGACATAGACAACGCATTTGTTTTGTGTGTGTGTGTGTGTGTGTGTGTGTGTGTGTGTGTGTGTGTGTGTGTGTGTGTGTGTGTGTGTGTGTGAACCTACAAGTAAAAATTAAAAAATAAATACACTCACAGGGCATTAGTTATACCATGGTTCCTGCGCATGTACGATGTAATAATGCACAAGCGTGTTAGTATAAACTGATTAATTACATTTACATGTAAGTAGATCATCCACATCCCGAGATATTTTATGCTGAATGTTGGGAATTTTGGCCACTATATGATAAATATAGGGCATCCGCGCACTCTGATCTGGTTCGTTTATGCTCATCTGTACAGTGCCTTATTCGATACGATTTGCCAATAGTTTGGCACATCATCTTCTACATTTAACTTATTGTACTGAATGAACACTATATACTGGAAGATTCTAATTTCGATTTTAGGTATGCCAGGCTATATTATTTAGATATTCAGAGAAACATGTGGTTGAACTAATTGCCAACAGTGGAGACCCTGATCAGACGCCGCGTTCTGCGGCATCTGATCTGGGTCTCCACTGTTTGCCAGTTACCCTTTTAGGGGTCTCCGGACTATAATGGGTTAAATATAGCGTGCTATAAATACGAAATTCTAAATAAGTTTGTTTATCCGTGCATTTTGATCTGATTCGTTGCAGTTCGTCTGTACATTTTTTTTTTTTATTCGATATGATCTGCAGTTACTTCAGCGCATCGTCTTCTAATATATAAGTATAGCCTGCAGTATGCAAAATTCTAGAATTAGAATTTGCATCCGCGCATTCTGATCTGGGTAATTGCTGCTCGTCCATACATTTTTTTTTTTTTTTTTTTTTTTTTTTTTGCATTTGGGGGATCTGTTAATCCAGCACGTCGTCTTCTAATATTTAAATATTGCTAAATATTGCGCGCTAAAGGTTAACAGCTTTGCAATATCATACCAAAAATGTTTTCATAGTGGAAATATACGCTTTCACGAAATCCCTCCAGCAAGTTATTTGCCGACTGGCCACATAATTGTCACGATGTGCACAGTGCATCGTATTTGAAAAATAATGGTCCAAACAAGTAAAAATGAACCTATTTATATTTTATAAATCTGATCAGTCTGTGTATAAGTTGGATACTGTGCGATTCATGTATTACAGTATTTTATACTATTAATATCTAATCAGTGAACTGAGTGGACGCCATTATGCACTAGACTGCGTCACGCACTCTGATCTGAGTAACACATATGCTCAGAGGGAGATTTTCACTTGATAAGGATCTAATGAAAGGATTAGTATTGATGATACTTAATTCTAGCAATAAATTTCAGTAATGCAGATCATCTGTTCTAGCACCATTTTCTAAAGGACAGTGCACATTTCATTTAAAAAAAATATATATATATATATATATATATATATATATATATATATATATATATATATATATATATATATATATATATATATATATATATATTAGTCAAAACAATAATAGCAATTCACAGGTTTGACGTAGTTCGGTTTGGTGCAGAACGAAAATCTTTGATCTTGGTCACGCTGCGCAGGCTGATATGGTTGAATATACATATGAGCCCCTTCGAAAAGAAATGAGAAACGACTTTATGGTATTTGAGACCAGCTTAGACCAAGGTAAACCGGCATTTCCGCGCAGTCTGATCTGAATCTACACATATCGCCAAAAAATGCATTATGTCAACGATTCGTTGTCCAGTTGAACCTATATCACTCTCTGGGCTAACTCAGCAGATGACAAATTCATGAACTGTTTTTCTTATTTTCTCCCATAAAACAGGTTTTGACATTTCACGCAAATTACTGATCTCGACTGAAGACAATTTGCATAGGAAGTCATATTCTGTGGAGATAATATGTATGAAATGCCGACACCTGTTTTCAAGGTAACAGAAGAAAAATACATCAAAATGCCATCTGCTGAAAATTTTATACAGAGTACTTATAAGTCTTAAAGACACATTTTTCCCCCTTCTTTAGCTAGACCCCCCTATCATAATCAGCCCTAATATACAGTCCTGATAACAGAGAGCACATCAAAAGCTTACCTTATCTAAGTGATTAAGTGGTCATTATAAGGATGTTAAGTCTCCTTAGGTGGGGCCCTATAAGGGGTAATTCATATCATTGAGAAGTATTCAATATGTTGCTTTGGAACCAAATAAATTCATTTGCAAATTTTGAATTTAATTTGTTGATTTGTGTTGTATCACTTTATTTATTTATTTACTTTTTGAGAGTTTTTTCTAAAATATAATAAAAGTGTTGTTTTTTCTTGCATTGTGAAAAAAATACAAATAAACTGAAATAAAATTGAAAGTTTTTTTTTTTGTAATTTATTTGTTTATCTATTTATTTATTAAAGCAAATTAGAAAACTTCACAAACTGAATCCTTATCCTACTGATGGAGCAGTATATAATAAATCTGGTGGGAAATTTAAAACAATAATTGTGTCCAAAAAGGTGAATATTTATTTTCAGCAATCAAACAAACTGAATTTTATGAAACACAATTATTTCTACAAACTAGTCTGTATGTTTTGTGAAGATTCTGATTAGCCTGCACATCCGCACAGTCTGATCAGTCTTCACCACACACCCTATAAGATATACTGCTTCTTCGTCCAAACAACCCATCTTACCTGTTGCTGCTATCAAACCTAGTTTCCCCTTATCAGGCCCCTACCTATAAGGGTGGCAAAAGTCACCAAGGATTTCTTATCTTTTTCTGCGTATGGTCATTAGGGTGTTATGCGATCCAAAATGTGTCTTTAAAACATTTAACTCTCAAAACAAGTTGATTGCGGTGGTAAAATATTGGGCTTCACAAAATATAATAATTATTTTGAAAATAGAAAATTATCTCAATAAAACAATGAAAATTGTTTTAACAAAAAAGTAAAAAAAAGTACAGAAGAAAATGACAAAAAAAAAAAAAAAAAACGTAGATAAATATTATCTATTTGTGAAAAATGTGGTTTTAATATGATTCCATAAATGAGAGAGAAAGAAAATAAACTTCAAAATGTCATCTGCTTAAAATTTTATTCCGAGCACTAAGCGATAAAACATTTAATTGTCAAAAGAAAGTGATTATCATGATTGCAGTGTGAAAATATTAGGCTTCACAAAATATAATAATCAATCATGTTAATTCTTTTGAAAATACGAAATTATCTTAATTATAATTGTTTTATAAAAAAAAAAAGAGAGAGAGAGAGAAAGAGAGAGAGAGAGAGAGAGAGAGAAAATACAATAAAATAAATACAATTTCAATACGTAAATTCATATTACTTTATTTGTAAAGACATGATTTAATACGGTCCAACAGGTATTTATTATTCGATTGGTCTATACATACAAACGGTGCCAAACGGTCAAATGATTGGCCGAAACGGAAAACAGCGTTTCGATAAGGCCAGATGATTGGCCGAAACGGCGAAAAGCGTTTTGATAAACGTTCGTATCTCTTCAGTGCGCATGTGCAAATTTAGCATTTGCGTGAAACGCTTTGCTCTGTAATTTGATTGGCCAAAACGATATGAAACGCTAGAAACGTTGTCGAAACGCAAACGTTATGCAACGATTTCAAAACGCACTCCAAACGCATAAAAGGAAAGAAAAATGGGGGTATACTGTTTTCACGTTGTCCATCCGTCCGTTTGTCCGTCCGTCCGTCCGTGTGTCCGTCCGCGACGCTGTTTTTTTTCCTAATATCTTGAAAACGCAGTGATGGATATTCATCAATTTCTGCAGATACATTGATATCAATAAGATGTAACTACATAAGAGAAAGTAAGGGCTAGGGGCCAATTCTCTTGGAGTTATTGCCCTTTGTAAATTTTTTTCTTAATGCAAGAAAAAAGGCAGAAAAAAGTTTGTGTGCACACTGTCTCGTTAACTAATGGCTGGAATTTGACCAAACTAGCACAGATACATCGTCAGGATGGGGGACCTTGACCTTATTTTCAAGGTCACTACATTATAAATACTCAAAAAGGAGCCTAAAGGATCCTTGTCAATGAAGTAAAAAGTTTGTGTGCACAATATCTCTTTAACCAATGGCTGGAATTTGACCAAACTAGCACAGATACATCATAAGGATGGGACAAAGAAGTAATTAGATTTGGTGACCTTGACCTTATTTTCAAGGTCACTACACTATAAATACTCAAAAAAAAGTGAGCCTTGTTAATGCAGTAAAAAGTTTGTGTGCACATTGTCTCTTTAACCAATGGATGGAATTTGACCAAACTAGCACAGATACATCATCAGGATGGGGGAAAGAAGTGATTAGATTTTGGTGACCTTGATCTTATTTTCAAAGACAGGTCATTACATTATAAATACTCAAAAAGGAGCCTAAAGGAGCCTTGTTAATGAAGTAAAAAGTTTGTGTGCACAATATCTCTTTAACCAATGGCTGGAATTTCACCGAACTAGCACAGATAAATCATAAAGATGGGGCAAAGAAATTATTAGATTTTGGTGACCTTGCCCTTATTTTCAAGGTCACCACACTATAAATACTCAAAAAAGTGAGCCTTGTTAATGCAGTAAAAAGTTTATGTGCACATTATTATCGCACCTGCTTGTAGCAGGGTGCGATATAGGCGTCCGATTTTCTGTCCGTCCGTCCGTCCGTCCGTCCGTCCGTCAGTCCGTCCGTCAGTCCGTCCGTCCGTCTGTCAACATTTATGTCGACGTTCGACATTTATGTCAAAGTTAGTATTCTAATCAACTACAAGACTAAACAACCATCAGACTTTGCATGAAACATCTCCCTGACCTCCTGACTTTGCGACATAGGCGTCCACTTTTCCGTATGTCTGTCCATTCGTCCGTCCGTCTGTCAACATTTATGTCGACGTTTGACATTTATGTCAAAGTTAGTATTCTAATCAACTACAAGACTAAACAACCATCAAACCTTGCATGAAACATCTCCCTGACCTCCCGACTTTGTAATGTAGGTGCCCACTTTTCCATTCGTCTGTCTGTTCGTCCGTCCGTCTGTCTGTTAACAGTTCTGTTATGTCGAAGTTCGACATTTATGTCAAAGTTAGTATTCTAATCAACTACAAGACTAAACAACCATCAAATCTTGTATGAAACATCTCCCTGACCTCCTGACTTTGTGACATAGGTGCCCGCTTTTCCATTCGTCTGTCCGTTCGTCCGTCCGTCTGTCTGTTAACAGTTCTATTATGTCGAAGTTCGACATTTACGTCAAAGTTAGTATTCTTATCAACTACAATTCTACAACAACCATGATACCTTGCATGACACATCTCCCTGACCTCCTGACTTGGCAGGTATGTTGACCCAATGACCTTGACCTATATTTTGCGCTCCATTGGCTTTGACACAATTTACGTTGACGTTCCAGATCTTCTCAACTATAAGGTGTACAACTACCAAACCTTGCATAATGCTTCTCCTAGATGTACTGACTTGGCAGGTACCTTGACCCGGTGACCTTGACCTATATTTTGCCCTCCAGTGACTTTGACATATTTTGTGTCGACGTTCGATATCTCCTCAACTATAAGGCCTACAACCATCAAACCTTGCAAAGTGCTTCTTCTCAATGAACTGACTTGGCAGATACCTTGACCTGATGACCTTGACCTATATTTTGGCTGCAGTGACTTTGACATAATTTACGTCAATGTTCTAGATCTCCTCAAGTGTAAGACCTCTAGCCACCAAACCTTGCATAGTGCTTCTCCTAGATGTACTGACTCGGCAGGTATCTTGACCTGGTGACCTTGACCTATATTTTGCGCTCCAGTGCCTTTTACACATTTTATGTCAACGTTCAATATCTCCTCAAATATAAGGCCTACAACCATCAAACCTTGCATAGTGCTTCTCCTCAATGTACGAACTCTGCAGGTACCTTGACTGGGTGACCTTGACCTATATTTCGCGCTCCATTGACTTTTACACCTTTTACGTCACCCTTCCTTATGTCCTCAACTGTAAGGCCTTCAACCACCAAACCTTATATAGCACTTCTTCTCGATGTACTGACTCGGCAGGTACCTTGACCTGGTGACCTTGACCTATATTGTGCACTCCAATGACTTTGACACATTTTATGTTGATGTTTGGTATCTCCTCAAATATATGACCTACAACCACTAAACCTTGCATAGTGCTTCACCTCATTGCACTGGCTTGGCAGGTACATTGACCCGGTAACCTTGACTTATATTTGACACATTTTACGTTGATGTTTGATAACTCCTCAACTATAAGGCCTACAACCACTATACCTTGCATTGTGCTTCTCCTTGATGTACTGAATTAGCAGGTATCTTGACCCGTGACCTTGACCTATATTTCATGCTCCAGTGACTTTTACACATTTTACGTCAACGCTCCATTATCATTGGGCTGTATGATACGAAAAGTCAGTGCTGAAGATATAGCCATTAGAGGGAATGGGACTGGCCTGGAATATATGTGCCCCACTAGGTACTTTGTCTACATTTTTTCAACCCAGTTTTCCAAGTAAGCACTGCTAAGAATGAAATAAACTTATTTAATAACCACGTTCTGATTGTGGCTCCTGTGACTTTTGCCCCAGCAGGTGCGATGACGCCTTCCGCGGAATTCTTGTCTCTTTAACCAATGGAAGGAATTTGACAAAACTAGCACAGATACATCATCAGGATGGTAGTGGGGGGAAGAAGTGATTAGATTTTGGTGACCTTGACCTTATTTTTTAGGTCATTACATTATAAATACTAAAAAAGGAGCCTTGTGAATGAAGTAATAAGTTTGTGTGCACAATATCTCTTTAATCAATGGCTGAAAATAGACCGAACTAGCACACACATCATAAGAATGGGGCAAAGAAGTGATTAGATTTTGGTGACCTTGAACTTATTTTCAAGGTCACTGCACTACAAATACTCAAAAAGTGAGCCATGTTAATGCAGTAAAAAATTTGTGTGCACACTATCTCTTTAACCAATGGCTGGAATTTGACCAATCTAGCACAGATACATCATCAGGATGGGGGAAAGAAGTGATTAGATTTTGGTGACCTTGACCTTATTTTCAAGGTCACTACATTATAAATACTCAATAAGTGAGTCTTGTATGCACTCTTTCTCATCAATAGATGGAATTGAATCAAACTAGCTCAGATATATCATTGGGATTGGGGAAAGAAGTGGTTAGATTTTGGTGACCTTTACCTCCTTTTCAAGGTCACACCGGCACTTTGAAACTCAAAGTTTGATAGAAAAACTTGTGTGCACATTATATCTTGAACCAGTGGCTGGAATTTTAACAAAGTAGCACAGATATACCGTTAGGACATGGGAAAGAAATGATTAGATTTTTGTGACCTTGACCTCATTTTCAAGGTCACTACATCGTAAAGACTCTTAAAATGACCCTTGTTAGATTTTGGTGCTATTGACCTGACAAAGGCCTGAAACAATATTGGCAGAGTCTACAAGAATGTTCTTTGGCTAGTAAAGCATTATATTTTTTTCAGTTTATGGATATTAAAATGTGCTGATAGGGTATTTACGCATACTAGTTTGCATAAATGTTGATATTCATGAGATGTTGCTGCTACAGAAAAAGAAGGGTCAGGGGCTAAATACTATTATAGTTATTCCCCTTTGTAATTCTTAAATGTCCATAACACTTTTGTTTTTCCTGTCTATCTTGCTTCATAATTTTAGGAATCTTGTAATATTTTGCATGAATGTTGAAATGATAAGTTGTTGTTGCTATGGAAATTTTTTAACATTCTTTCTTAACAGAGCTGCTATTTATATCGACCATTACCTTGCGTGCGTGGGGGGTGTTGGGGGGGGGGCGCTGGGGGGGGGGGAGTATCTAATAAGCGGTGCTTATTCACTTTTTTTTCATTAAGTCTATTTTGGCTTCTGAAAAGGTGAAAGTTTTAAACCATCCACCTTATACACCTGACTTGAGTCCCTGTGACTTCTTTTTATTTCCAAGGCTTAAGAAAATGCTTTCTGGAAATAAGAATACGTCTAGAAGTTCTCTTGGCAGCGCTGTTTATCAGTGTCTCCAACAGATACCAAAAGAAGACTATTTATCTGCTTTTCGCGACTAGGTAAAAAGGTTACAAAAATGTGTTTCAGTAAAAGGGGAATACTTTGAAGGTTTGTAATAAAAATATGTTCGATAAAACGTAGCACTGAAGTAATCCGAACCCAGTGACAAAACTTTTTCCAGGACCCTCGTTCGCTGATATTATATTTGCAGATATTTGAGACTGAACGAAGTGCGCGGATGCGCATACTGATCAGGCTTGTCACTGTCCATATGTATGTTTGTATGTCATCGATATATATTGCGACATACAGATATAATATTTGCGGACATTGGAGACTCTGATCGAAGTGCGCAGATGCAGACTCGTCACTGTCCGTATGGATATATGTCATCATGATATATATTGCGACATATTGATATTATATTTGCAGACATTGGAGGCTCTGATCGATGTGCACGGATGCACATACTGGTCAAGATCGTTACTGTCCGTATGTATGTTTGTATGTACGTATGTATGTATGTATGTATGTATGTATGTTGCGGCATATTGATATTATATTTGCGGATATTGGAGACTCTGAATGGTGCGCGGATGCGCATACTGGTCAAGATCGTCACTGTCCGTATGTATGTATGTATGTATGTATGTATGTATGTATGTATGTATGTATGAAATATATTGCGACATACTGATATATTATATATGCGGATATAAGAGACTCTGATTTCATGTTTTTCGCTATACCTTGCGAAAATCTACAGTATCACATGTTCGTAAAATAGGTTTTTGCGTTTGGCACTTTGTAATATCAAGGAATGAAAGGAATCTTCAACGTTTGTTCGATTTGTGCTTGTTTGGATTTGTCGGTTTCCTCTTGGTTTAAACATATTTTTATTTCCAAAATACTATGATCATACATACATAAATGACATATACACAAACTATAGGATTAGAACGGAAGCATAAGCTTATTTAGTTCTTCTCCTAATACACATACATAATTTGTATTACGTCATGGCAGATTATTATTATTACAAAGGTACTTATTATTTTAAGGACTATGACAACATATGATCAGAAACACAACTATTCATTGTAGTAGAATGAAAATAAGTCAAAAGCGCAGTAACGAAGGATAACATTATATCACAATGATGGTTTAAGCGAAGATAAAAAGGAAGCAAGGAAAAGAAAAAAAAATCCGGAGTGAGAGGGAGCAGCAGGGAAGGAAAGCTGTCACATGGCAATTATTAATCATTTCGTAGGTAGATATATACTGACCTCATAAAACACCAACTCCGTTTTATTTTTATTAGATGATACTAGTGGCCTTACCGGGCAAATGCTCAAAATCTTTTACTATCTTGTATGTACTTGTAAACAGCTTCAAAGATGACTTGATTTGTTTCAAAAGGAAGTGACTCATCACCGTGTAGAAATACATGCAGAGACGCAATGCAATATTGAGTAACTATCCGAAAAAGTTCGATTCGATGAACACGATAAAAATTCCAAGATAAGAAAAAATGTTCCGCGTTTTCAACATCACCACTTCTACAAGAACACAGCGGGGTGTCTGAAATAGATTTTACAAACAGGTCATAGTTTAAAGAGCTGCATCCTGTACGTAGCCTAGTATGCAAAATTTGTAACTTTCTGCTTCCAGTATAAAAATATTTTGGAACTGTAGTTTTATTCCGGCTTATCTGCCGTTTGGAAGAATCAACTGAATCTACATACTTATCATTGTCTGGTATCTTGTTCCATTGTCGTATAACAGACGGTAGGAATGAATTGAAGTACAAAACAGTTCTCGCGTTAATAGTTTGAACATCGTTTGCGTTTCTCAGATCGGTTTCCTCTTCCTCTTGGGGTTTGGGAAGAGCTGCGGTTTGTGGTTGTGGCACTCCCTGGACTTTTCTCTTACCCTTTTTTTTTCAAGTAAAAGTGAATTCTATGACTACAAATGTACAAGCTGATAGTAGTATTCACAGGCTATATACACGTCATATTGTAGACGCTGCTTTCCGCGGTGTCTTATCTGGGTCTGCACTTTTCACTCAGGCATGTCTTAGGGTTATTATGGTTAACATTGGTCGTGCCATGTGTAGGATATTGACCGACAATATAGACCCTGATCAGTTAATGCTATTGTACACTATCAACTGCTTAATTCTTTTTTGCTTGACGAGATGCCAGTGTACACTAATAAACGAAATACATCAATGGATTTTCACCAAACTTGGTATGTGCATTGATATTGTGGAGATCTGGTTTGGGATTGCTAATGGGCAAATTTCGTCAAATTTTTACGGAGTTATCTGCCCGCGACACGAAAATGGCGGGGTATTATAGTTTAACGTTTTTATTGCACGATCGATGTGTGTGTGTGTGTGTGTGTGTGTGTGTGTGTGTGGTGTGTGTGTGTGTGTGTGTGTGTGTGTGTGTGTGTGTGTGTGTGTGTGTGTGTGTGTGTTCAGACTACATTTCTGTAGAGATGGATAGATAAGCATGCAATCAATATGTATACATACTGGTCAAACTTCTACAAATGAAGAGATTAGGAGAATATACACTGTTTACAACCGACGATCATTCTAAATGAAACATAAGCATGATGAGCCGGTCTATCACTGAAGATCTTTTAAATAAAACGTGAGCAACGGTATGTAAGCAAAAGTCTACTTAAGAATCTCTGCATGTATACAACTTGTTTTTATATGAAATATTACCCAGGTGCAATTGTCAAACGTCTCAATAGGTCAAAAAATGATTCTAGAGGTATATCTTCGATGGTAAGCTTTACACTGAGAGCAAAGACAAAGCCGATATCCTTAACAGCCAATTTCAGTCGGTTTTTTACACCCAAAACACCATTGGCACTCAGCAGTCTCGCTCAGATGGCGGTCCAGGACTTGATCGATGCAGGTAAAATGGGCAGCAAATCTGTCCCAGCAAACCTTATAAATACTCAGCCTGTCATGCCCGATATTCAATTGTCTGAGAATGGAATACTGAAATTGTTGAAGGACTTAAATCCCCATAAGGCAGCGGGTCCAGATGAACTGAAGCCCCTTGTGCTAAAGGAACTCCGCGAGGTAATTGCCCCCATGTTGAGAGTCATTTTTCAAAGGCCCATTGAGGCTGGTAGGGTCCCTAAGGGTTGGAATGACGCAAATGTGTGCCCTTTATTTAAGAAAGGTGACAAAAGTACTGCCTCCAATTATAGGCCCATATCATTAACATGTATACTTTGTAAAGTCTCAGAGCACATAGTTGCTTCAAACCTTGTAACCCATTTGGACTCTCATCAGCTACTTTACGACCTTCAGCATGGGTTCAGGTCCAAGAGGTCTTGTGAGACACAGTTGGTGATGCTGATGGAGGACATGTCCCGGAATGCCATAGCGGGGCAACAGACTGACCTCATTTTGCTAGATGTTAGCAAAAGCATTTGACAAGGTCAGCCATGAAAAGTTGCTACTTAAGCTTCACCGCTATGGCGTTCGTGGGCATGTTCTTCACTGGATCAAAGCCTTCCTTGCAAATAGATCACAGATTGTTGTCTTGGAGGGTGAAAAATCTTCTCAGGTATCGGTTACCTCAGGCATACCACAGGGATCAGTGTTTGGACCAATCTTATTCTTGGTCTTCATGAATGACCTTCCAGATCATATCAGGTCAAAGGTAAGGTTGTTTGCCGACGACACTGCAGTTTATCTGGCCGTATCAAACCTTGAGCAAGCCAAATTACTTCAAGAAGATCTTGACAGGTTAGGAGAATGGTCTTTAAAATGGGACATGGAATTTAATCCCAGCAAGTGCACAGTTATCCATGTGACACGTTCCAAGACTGCAATCCCCTCTCAGTACACCCTATATGGAGAAACGCTGGAATCAGTTAGTAGTTCCAAGTACTTGGGAGTGACAATAAATGACCGCTTGACCTGGAATGATCCCATCCAGAACACGGTAACCTCAGCAAACAAAACTATGGGCATCCTTAGAAGAAACACCCGTACAAAAGACCCAGGCATCAGAGAAGTTGCTTATAAATCCCTAGTACGCCCAATACTTGAGTACTCATCCCCTGTTTGGAGCCCCTATACTAAGTCAAACATTCATAGGATAGAAATGGTTCAGAGAAGAGCGGCACGCTGGACTCAGTGTCGTTTCTGTCCATATAATAGTGTTTCAAGCATGCTGGGTGAGCTTGGGTGGAGCTCTCTTGAGGATAGGCGTATAGATGCTAGATTATGTCTGTTCTATAAAATAGTGCACAGTTTTGTAGCAGTGCCACTGCCATCATATGTTGTGCATTCCCAGGTATCCACACGACATTCAAAGTCACACCCGCTAGCTTTCAGACAGATCCATGCAGTTGCCGACTACTACAAGTACTCTTTTTCCCCCTCGACATTGTCCAATGGAATAGGCTGCCACCAAGCATAGCATTACTGCCAGATATTGATTCTTTCAGACTGGCAGTCAGCAGTCTGACCTACTCCATGCCTTAGACCGGAAGCATTGTTTTTAACCTTTTATCTTTGCACTTTGTCTTCATCAGACTTTTAACATTTTAACCTCTCATCTTTATTTCACCTTCACCTGTTTTTATCTGACTATACTGTTTTTTTTAATCTTCACTGCACTGACGCCCGGTCTGAAGCACACCGGACACCCGCACATATCCCCGCGAGGGGGTGCTGCAGTATCAATAGATAGATAGATAGATAGATAGATAGATAGATAGATAGATAGATAGATAGATAGATAGATAGATAGATAGATAGATAGATAGATAGATAGATAGATAGATAGATAGATAGATAGATAGATAGATAGATAGACTTTCTTCTATAACTACAGTCGGACATAATCACAATTATCTGAATATGACACCCCCCGCTAGTCATTTTTTACATGAATCACTTGTAAAACTTGATGCTACTATCATTCGTTTATATATGTTTTTTTTTTTTGTTTTTTTTGTTTTTTTTTTCCAAATATAAACACATATTTATTACTTTTGTCGGTGAACTGTCTTCAAATCTGTCGGTGAGCTGTCTCCAATTTTGTCGCTGAACTGTCTCCAAAATACGTTGGTTAACTGTATTGTCAGTGAGCTGTCTCGAAACCATTTCCTGAATAACAAGAAACATTTGAAACCCCTTTTAGGATTATGAAGAAGACTCTATAACTAATATGCCTGCCAAAACTCATTTAATTTCATGAGGGATAAAGGCTTTTCCTGGGTAATCAAACATTGGTTCCGTTTTTTTTTTGTTTTTTTTGTTTTTTGTTTTTTTTTGATCACGTCTTTTTCCGCGCGGTCCCGTCAAATACAACTAAGCCTTTAGGCCACTTTGCACTACTGTTCTGTATTTAGGGATACCCGTTTTGCGGTAAACGGAGGCACATGTCCTGTACTGTCAGTCTGTGTATTTTAGTGAGGGTATTTTTAGATGGCAGAAGACAGTCAAGAAGATCGACGTCCTCAGTTTGGAAACAGGTTGCTCACCGATCCAGATAATGTTTTTCAACATAATGCTTGGTACGTACGAAAACTTCATCGGTGCAGGGAAATGAGAGTGAAACTCGAATAGCACTAGTAACCATAATTTATTTACACTATCAGGCACGATACACAGTTCAAGGCGTATGCAGAACTATTTCTCTTTACTTAAGCATGCAAGCGCAGAAATTGCGCTGATTTCTAGTGGCCCTCTCGCAGTGTGGTGATTGGTGGGACTGTCGGCCCGGTTAGCTTAGTTGGTAGAGCACCTGATTTGCAAGCAGGGGGTCGCGGGTTCGAGTCCTGCATCGGGCACACTTTTTCCTCCTTAGTTTACTTTAATGGCGACGAGGTAAACTGGTAAGTGCGGGGAAAGGCTAGAAACTGATAGTATGTTCAGTTGATGCCTTGCACTAAAAAGTTAAAAGGGGGAGGAGTGTGGTGATTGGCGGGACTGTCAGCCCGGTTAGCTCAGTTGGTAGAGCACCTGACTTGCAAGCAGGGGGTCGCGGGTTCGAGTCCTGCATCGGGCACACTTTTTCCTCATTAGCTTACTTTACAGCTGTGTAGCCTAATATGGCGCATCTGCCAATGCCGCTCACTCAGATCATCATGAAAACACGCCTATATAATTTTGACCCCCTTAAACCCCACTTTTATATAGTAAAACTGGGGTTTACAGGGGTATACATTATTTTTCTTATTTCTGCTCAAAACATAGATTGTGGGTACTCGTTAGAACCGCCTCGACGAGGCAGTTCTAACGAGTACCCACAATATATGTTTCTGAGGCGGTTCTAACGAGTACCCACAATCTATGTTTTGAGCAGAAATATGAAAAATATCAGCGTTTTTTATCTGAAAATTTTCATTTTTTGGTGGTAAAATTTTCAGTATATTTGAATAGACGTGTTTTCATAATGATTTTCTCCCAAAAATCCCAAAGTATCATTTTGTGGGCGTATGTGATGAAACATATCAAACGGTACATGACCATTACAATTTGCATGGGGAATCAGGAGTTTATTTCAAAATAATGAGGAGAATGTAGTGATTTTTTTAGGCGTGCATCCTGTGTCCTGTACGCATAATTTCGCCAGAGGACGCAAAAAATTAGCCTCAGTGAGTCACGTGGACTCATAAAAAATCTTGAATGTACGTACATTTTGCTTCTTGAGTCTACTTTCATTTTTGGAAAAAGCGAATGCGCAAGCGGTGTTTCAGTACAGTATTTGGTAAAAGCCAGTACTGAAAGGCGTCGTATCTCTACGGTACACTGATTTTACCTGTAGAGTCAAATAATCATTACCAAGTTGTCCAGTATCGGAGGAAACCGTAGCGGATACTAAAGTATTGGTTTTTTGTCTGATGAGATCTTTTATCGTAACACCGTTTGACCTTGCAATTGTCAACTGTTTGGTCTGCTAGGTCAGCAAATCAGACCAACACGGACAACAAAGTCTGAGACTGCCGATGATGGCGATCGCGATAACGAAAACCCCCAGTCCCAAACTCAGAGTTCTCATTAACTCCAGATTTGGAGTAAGTTACTCCAACTTTTCATTTCTGACTCCAACTTTTTGGAAAGTCTCAATAGAAAAGTATGGTAAAACTCCAACTTTTTCTGGACGACAGCATTTTATTCCAATTTTCAAAATCCTATTGAGAACCCTGCAAACTGAACCCACAAAGCATCAGACAAAAATGTCTCTGCTTTGTATCATGGTCTAGTCAAAACAGACAAAATGTCTGTCCTTAATCATGTATCACAGGTATTTGATCATCTGTCACTAAAACTGAAGATTTATGAAAACATTTTAATAAGCCTGTGGGTGAAAACATTTTAACACTTCACTTTTAATAGACAGTGGTATTATAGTTTCATATTTCTCAGGAAGTTTTCTGGAAAGAATTAAAGCAACTCAGTCACCGCTATTTACTTTTATTGCACATCCAATTGAAATACCAAGAAAGGGGTCACACGAATCACCGAAATACTGGAATACTACCGAAATACCGGAATACCCGTGAAAAATATAGGTATACCTATGAAAGACACCTATTAAAGACACCAATATTGGCTTTAATTAATCAATTAAGTAATATTATGTCAACCTAATGGAAAAGGGATAATACTTTAGCCTAAAATAATTTGCAAATTGTCTTTGAAGTGTTTTTTTTTTTGTTTTTGTTTTGTTTTGTTTTTATTTGAAAACATTGCGGATAATCGGCTAAATCAGAGCCGGAATACGACCGGAATACCTGTGAAAAACGTGAATTACCTACACTTCAAACGAAAAGCACATACAGGTAAAAAAACAAAAACAAAACAAAAACTCTTTACCCCGAATATCGGCGTTTTGCGGACTTCCCCCAAACACTCGGAATCAAACCGAGTAAACGTAATATTCGGCGGACAACACTCGCAAGTCCGCGCAAAGTATGTGTTATGCAAAGTTGTGCAAAGTTACTCGGAATCGTAATGTTGTCCCGGAGACATTTTTCCACCATATAGAACAGTCTGGGTGAAGGTTATATCGTCCACGCTCATGCGGATGCGCAGGTCGATCTGAGTCTGCGCTGGTCGCAAAAGTCTTATTATCCCAAATGTGTTTTCCAAATTCCCGCATTCCGATCCACCAAAATTAGGTCAGTTCCCTTGTTTTCTTAAAATATTAAACAATGCTGCCTTGTTCCCTGAATATATTTGGGTGCTCCCTAGGTCCAAAGAAAACCCCGGTAGCCCCATTCACTGTTCGAGCACGTAACATGGGCCTCAACAACGCTCCATATGAAAAAGTACCGGATTCTTCGTCTTAGTCTACTCCGGCCACATAAGTGGGTCCGGCATAGTCATTTTTACTTAATATGCTGTAGAAAACAAAACAAACACATGAAAATCACAAAAATCACAAAGAGAATCAAACATCTGCCCCCAATCGACGAATTACATTTTCATATTTGGTATTCCTGTAACTGCCTTTTCCCATGCAACAACCGCACGCGCTCAATATAAATGACGTACTATGGTAAAAGACCGGGAAATTCTCACTCGGGTGCAGCAACCGCACGTGTCAATATTAATCAACTTAAAGGGGCGCTTCTGCTATCAAAGAGGCATTGAATCAATAAGACAGCCCATGTGAAAAGGGTGTCTGTCACACAAAAAACACACTTTACGCACACAAGGGGCAAGAGAGGCTAATGACAATTCAAATGAGTGAATGAATTTTTTTACGTCCCAGTAAAATTACGTCGGTACTAGTATGATTTACAATGGTCTTACAATGAACCAGACGACCAAACGTACTCTAGTACAATGTACATGCGACCAGCAAACACTCGGGTCAGTCTGTGCATCGACCCACTATATAAAGCAAGCTTCTTGGATAGCCCGGAGTCCCAAGAAGGTGCATACTGTACGATCAGCGAAGGATCTGATCAGAATGTGATGTTACAGTCACACTGTTTATCCCGCTTTGGACAGCCCGGCTATCGAAGGTAAATACGATCAGCGAATGTTCTGATCAGAATGTGCAGTTGCGCAGATTGACCGGAGTCTTCGCTCGTCGCACAAGACGTTTTGTTAAACCCATAGATTGTAGGCGGTACATACGATTAGCGAAGGCTCTGATCAGACTACTGATGTGCAGGGTTAGAGTGTGCAGGCTAATTCGTCTCTTCGTACAAGTTATTATAGGTTTTACCATGCACAGACCATGCGCGATTTGTTTCTGCAAACCATAACGCTTAACATTCTGGGTAAAGTTTTCAACAGACATTTTGAAATATTTTTTATCATTTTTCCAAGAAAACAGGATTTGCATTTCATGCAAATTGTCTCCATTGCATGAAATGTCAAATCCTGTTTTCTTGGTAATAAAACAAATAACGATTTTTTTTTTAAATTTTTGTCATCTACTGAATTAGCCCAGATAGTGGTAATTCGATACCCGCGAGCACCAAGTGTTGTGTCTTTGAGCAAGACACTTTATCCTCGTATCTTAGTATTGGTTTCTACCCAGGAAGACGCTGCCTAGAATGTCCGCGAAGACACATGACAATATTATGTGAAGATGCTTTCCCGCCGATGCTAGGTTTATACCTGCGTCTCTTTTACTCGTTAAATAAATTACGGTCTTAGTTTTGCATATCGAATGTTGAAGACACAAAAACAGAACACTTTACATGGAAACGAAAGGTTTGAAGATTGCTCTATAAGCCATTAAAGATAATTTTATTAATGTATATACAGTAAGAGAATAACATAACAATATTCATTTGTACCCTGGTAAATGCGGGGTAACGTCCTAACACTGCAGGGTTTTACTCTTTTAAGGGAGCTAACTGCAACTGACTATTAAGAGGGAGTTAACTGCAATTGCTTTACGAGTCTGGCCCATGCGAAACGGGATGGGGAACAGCATTTTTTTTATGAATCGCGCTGAATTACTGAACCCTCTTCCTCCAAAAACTTGTAATTGCCAATCTTGAAGCAGTGGAAGAAGCGAATGATAGTAGCAAATACAAATGTGTTCCATGTTAAGTGGGGATCGAATCGCGTTCGATTCCCGCCGGTGCGATATCATTTTTCCAATGAAGTCAATGCAAACAACTTATAGCTGGAAAGGAGACGTGTTATATTGATATGAGGGTATAACGAAAGAGCGTTCCAGAGAGAGAGAGAGAGCGAGAGAGAGAGAGAGTTTGCAAAACTTGTAAGATTCTGGCTGGTCCATTTCAGGTATATCCGGCTATGAGGTTGGTTATTCATAGAAAAATGGCTGAACTGTTTTTGCAAACAGTGAAACCTGACCAGACGTCGCATTCTATCATCTCAATGTGACATTTTTTTATTTTTTTTTTTTTTTTTTTTGCTGTTGTTATTGTTGAAAGAGGCATAAGACACCAAGTCACGGTGATTTAAATGGACAGTCGTATCCCTGGTCCAATCATCAACCGTCCAGGCCTCGATCCAAGCAGTGTAGATACATTCCAGCGTGTCCGTTTCTGTCTCCCTTGTCAAATGAAATGTATCCCTACTTTAGCCCTTGAAGCGCTTAGCATATTCAGCAGACGGCATTTACATTTTTTTTTTTTTTTATTTTCCTGTGTAAATTAAGCGTGACATTACATGTGAATCATCTGCTGGGGCAGACGATTCAAAAGAAATGTTCATCCTACTTTTCACCGTAAAATACTAAAACAGTTAGATCGACATCTCCTCTAGAACTTTCAGCAGTGCTTCGGGGGTTCAAACTATTTTCTTGGCAGCAGCAGCACCTGCAAAGTATATTTTTTTTTTTTTTGCGGGGAGAGCGCTATATATAAAATTTTGCAATGTATTCGGGGTAATATTTACACAGATTGATGCAACGATTCTCATACATGTATTTATAAAGGCGTGCTGCTGGAACACATTATTTATATCAATATTTAAAATAATATTCATACAAACTCCATGGATGTAATGATGACGTTACTCATCATGATTGCATTGGTTGTTTAATCTGCGTAACTTTCAAACATGCGTAAATGATTAACTTTCAGTGTGTTGTGTTTGAGACTTACTACTGGTCATATATTTTTTTTATACACATCATACATAACTAAATCAATCGGAACAAATTATTCACTCAATTGATAAATATTTTATACAAAAAGTCGTATGTACTTTTCGTTTGAAGTGTAGGTAATTCACGTTTTTCACGGGTATTCCGGTCGTATTCCGGCTCAGATTTAGCGGACTATCAACAATGTTTTTAAATAAAAAAAAAAAATAAAAAATAAAAAACACTTCAAAGACAATTTGCAAATCATTTGAGGTTAAAATATTATCCCTTTTCCATTAGGTTGACATAATATTACTTAATTGATTAATTAAATCCAATATGGGTGTCTTTAATAGGCATCTTTCACAGGTATACCTATATTTTTCACGGGGTATTCCGGTATTTCGGTAGTATTCTGGTATTTCGGTGATTCGTGTGACCGCCAAGAAAGTAATTATAAAACACTGTTACACAAGTTTAAATGAAAAGTCTAGGACGCAACAAAATATTTCACCACGAGTCCCAGGCTGGATGCATAGTTTCAGTTTGGGATGCATGAATTCTGGACCTAGTGAGTCCCAGGACCCATAAAGGCAAAATTGTAAAAAAAATCACTGGAATGTTTTCACTAAAACCAAAGGACCCTTTTCCCTGAACGTGAAATTTAAAAAGGTGGTTTTGTCAGTGTGAACTATGAAACTGGCACAAATATATTCTAAATTGATTAGTGATCATAGAAATGCATCTTTAATCTAAAAACCTGTTTTGTGTCCAAGGCAACAGGTAAAATTCTAACAGGTGTGCGACATTGGCCGACATTTTTTATGACACACAAACAAGGGGTGATGAAGTTGTGGGATCATTATCTGCTAAATTTAAAGAAATAAACTTGTTTTTATTTATAATAAATTATTCTTTGTTCTAGTACATTTAAAAATTCAAACTGGTCTAGCGAACATTTTTAAAATTCAGCTCAAATCCATAGGTGCGTTGAATAGGCCAACAGCAGTGTATAGACGTCATTGGGTTGTGCATTCTCTAAGAAATATTGATTCCCCACAAGGAAGTGTCTCTGGGTACTGTACCGAATCCTTAGACAGAGGGTCTCCAGGTGCAATATGGTACCTGGAGAAAGCCTTACAGGACTGTCTGACAACCCTAAAAAAATCTATTATTCGCTTCTTCTCCTGAAATTAATGGCCATTTGAGGGGTGGCTGGGTGTGGCAAAGGTGTTGTGTATCTTACATCGCTGGGGCATCCAAATGATATTGGCTTAAGTGTTTTTATTTCTTCTGTTTCTTCATTTTCATTCTTGTTCTCTTAATTTCTTCCCTGTCCCTCTCTTTCGTTTCATCTACTGTCTCTTCAATCTCTTTTCTCCCTTTCTCTGGGAGACAACACAAAATGACCCACAAGGGTTGGCATGTCATTAAACGCCAAACAGTCAAAATGGCCAATTGATCTGAAACTTGGTAGGAAGCATCGGGTAACTTGTAGATCAAAAATAGCTAAAATGGTTCAGAAATCCAAGATGGCTGCCATGGCCTCTATTTTAGAAATCTATTTTCCACTTTTTCTCCAGAACCGAAAGGTTAATTGACTCGAAACATGGTAGGAAGTATCTGGGCTACTTGTAGATCAAAAATAGCTAAATTTGTTCTGAAAGGAAATCCATTATTTACACCACAATCGCCAGCTTGAAAATCTATTTTAAACTTCTTCTTTCTTTTCTCTTTTTCTTTCTCTACATACTGCCATACGCCCTCTCAGACATTCTAGGCAGGTGTACATTGTACACTCCGGGTTGCAGGATGAAGGCCTACAAGTAACCATTTCGAATTACCGTAGGGTTCTTTAACCTGCACAAGGTGCGACTTTCCCTGCACAGGGGGCCTCCAGTTAACGTCCCGATCCGAAGGACAGCGCACTGTTTTCATGTCATACCTGCAAATGACAGGAATGAAAGCGTGTTTGGAAACCGAAAATTCCCTTGCCTAAGCCTGGGATCGATCCCGGTACCTTTAGCTCAAGAGGCCAGTGCGCTCACCACTGAGCTACCACGCTTTCTAAACAGTAAGGCCAATTGACTTAGGACTTGATAGGAAGTATCAGGGTGACATTTAGATAAAAAATCTCTAAAATCATTCCGATCGTAAATCCAAGATAGTCCCCCAAGCAGCTATGTTGAAAATCTATTTTGAACTTTTTTTGTCCTGAACCAAAAGGCCAACTGACTTGAAACTTCATTGGAAGTATCAAGGTGACTTGTAGATCAAAAGTATGATAGCTAAAATCAGTCTGACCCACAAGGGTTAATGTGTCATTAAACCCCAACACAATCAAAATCCATCCATTAACAGAGTTCTCACTAGGATTTTGAAAGCAGGAGTTTAAGAATCCATCTCTGAGAAAAGTTGGAGTTAAAATTGAAAAATAGGAGTTTGACCTAGAAAACTTGGAGTTTTAGGCTAAATATGAAAACTTAATATTTAAGGACATTGTCTGGACAACTTCATTTTTCAACATAGTTAACCTTGACCACTGAGTGTCTGGTAAGGATCCAAAAGCTTTTGGGGCTTAGGAAATAGTGACAGGACTTCCATTAACTTCCAGACTCAGGAAGTCCCAGACTTCCTATCCCTCAAATTTGGAAGTCCCACAGGAAAATCTAGGAAGTCCCGCTTTTTTCCCTGCTGCGGCAGTCTGCCCTTTCTTTAGTAGAACAGAGGTTCTTAATTCAGTGTCACACAGAATCATCATGATATACACTTCTCTTAGATGTGTTTTAAACATATCCTTATCGCTTATTAAAATTCGATCGCATCTTTTTCGAAAGCCTGTACTTGTATGTCGGACCTTAGAGAAAGCATCAACATTGGTCCAACTTCGCGTTCGTTTCAAAGCCCAGAGAAAGAAAAAAAGAAAAGAAAATACATGAGAGAAAACACCCAAAACATGTTTTCTTAAAAACAAACTATGCTGAAATTATTTTGCAGAAATGTATTTAATGAAATATTTGCTCAGATTGAAGCTGATCAACACGAGCGAGCGAGTTGCTTACTTCACAAAAATTGCGGGAAAACGGCGCCAACTCGTGCAACAACAAACAAATAAAAGGCAGCTCACGATGAGTTACCAACAGCAATACGTTCGTTCGCGGAGAATAGCAAGCAAAACCATCGCAATTCGCCTATATTTAGACTTACTTTGCGTCTTTTCCGCGCTGGTAAACAGCGCAGCCGGAACAAGGCTACGAATTTAGAAACGGGTTTTCCGAAAATTTTGACGAAAAATATGTTTTCTTCTCATCTGAAAAATTGCTTTTGTTGTCATGACAAACATAAGCTTCTAAACTCGAATAGATTTAAATTTGCGTTCTGTGCATAATTGTTATTTAATTTCACTCGGTAACTCCCGGAAGTGTTGAGGTGTTTTCAGACGACACACGTTCTTAGCAAAATAATAATTTAAGATTTTAAGACGTGAATATTTAAAAATAATAATGACTTCATATAATTTCATCGAATATTTTCGGGTGTCGCAGAAGAAAGTTTAATTATACAAACATCAATTAATCAACTCAGCACGCATGACAAATACACACAGTGATCACGCAGCCATCAAAAGGGTGCCACGACGCTTGACACCGATGTCAATAAAACTCCTGCAAGCGGAAAGTGGGAGGTCCTTAAAGCTCAGTCAACACAGGTAGCGAATTTCCAATAAGTAGGCGGGGCAAACATCATACAACTCGTTAAAAGTGGGCGGGCTTTTTGACAATTTTTGGACATATCGGGTATCGATTTCGACGGACAAAAGAAATTTCGGAAGTCCGCGGTATGTCTTTGAAGTTCAGTTTGGACGTCCGGTGGCAATAGAGCGTAAATGAGAATCCTCGGAAGGAAATTTTACGCGTACAAAAGCAAAAATAGGCGTAAAAATACGCCGGATTCAGCGTTTCCGAGAACTCTGATTAATATTACCACAACATGCTTAAATCAAAGAATTTCCCTGTGTCATTTGGTCATAATGACTCACAAAATCCACATCTAACAAATTGATGATTTTCTGCTTTAGAAAGTGGCACCAGAAGACTGAGACTGTGCATTATTTAGGTGATCTTCTTGGTCCCTGGAAGCAGTGTAAGGGAGAGTGGTCCAACTAGAATAAAAAACTATTGGTCCCAAAATTTATTCTTTTGTATTGTGAAAAAAGAAAAAAATCTTGTGGGCACTCATTAGAAGTGCTGGACTGAAGTCTTCTAATGAGCACCTACAACATTTGTTTTTACGATACACTTCAACCTCTTTATAACACAGTTCATTATAACACTGTTTTGGATATAATACGGTTCAAAGCTGGATCCCAAAAATGTATAGATTATATTGAAAAATGACCATTTATGGTCATTTTTCAATATAATCTATACATTTTTGTTTGGATATAACACGGTTGTTTAACTAACACGGTTTATGCTATGGACCCCAACAATAGTGTTATAAAGAGGTTGTGGTGTAGATCTGAATAGTATCTGACAAAGGGGTGTGCAAAAATGCCAGTATACCATGGTATTTCTTTGGCATGGTACGTACCATGGTACACTTCCTGTACCGCAGTATTCTGATGATTCTATTTTTAGCAACAGTCTATTGTAGAAAACCATAAATCTCCAAAATATTGAGACAGTTGAAGTTGAAACAGCTTGAAATGGTGTGCCTCAGTTATAAATCATTGAATTTCATTTGCCAACAGTAACCTTTAATGTCTTAGATAATGGATGAGGTGAACTAATTATACCTGCAACATTACTTGTTGTAAATACATGCATATGTATATTTAACAGTACATGTTGATACTTTATGAAAGTATAACAGTTGTTATAGAGATGTAAACAGGTATGCAGTTATAAAATTGATAATAAGCAGGAAGGTGTTACTAAAGCATTAAGTGCTGGAAACTGCTGACTTATGGTCCTACACAGGGCTCTGGAAATTCTGAAATCTGAATCGGTCCAGCCGATGACGATGACGTCATCAATGAGCCCATTTCCAAAAAAAATATAATATCACTTGTCACGAAAACTAATAACAATAGGCAGTCCTATAACTCCTTTTAAATAATACACCTCAACTCTGTTATATGATAGAAGTCCGGGTATAACGAGCGTGATCAAAGCTGGCATCATCAATAAATACAGTCAGGTATGTAAAAAGAAAGAAAAAAAAAAGGGGGGGACGATTTTGTTGTTGTATTTCTACCTCCACAGGGTTTTCCTAGATAACTATTTATAAACAACTGATTCCCATCTTGTGTAAGCACGAAGACGGCGGGAAACAGGAGAGATGGAACGAAACGACTTTCATGGACCTAATCAGGTCTAATAAAAAAAAGCCTGCACCACGGGCGGTTTTGCAGTTTTCAATGTTTCAAGATCTGACCAGACTGCTTAAATTTTAAGCACTGACCAATCTTTGTCTAGCGCAAGTGGTGCATTACTTATTTTTACCGTGAAATCTACCTTGAATTATACTTGCGTGTTACAGCCGTCAGCAAAAAAAAAAAAAAAAGAAAAAAAAGAAGTAAACAAGACCCAGATCAGGCGCCATTGTATGCGACATCTGATCAGGATGTACACGGATTGGGAATTAATTTATCAAATCTGGGACCAACAAACCGTGTTGATCAAAACAAAAAAGAAGAGGAAGAAAACGGGTGCATTCAAGTGGTACATTCTTTTATCACTCTCAGTTAAAGAGACCTTTGATCTTTTGGACATGCCGACTGCTTCTGATGTTTTGCAGTCTCGGTGTATTCACACATGTCACACAAACAGATTAATTATCAGACTAACGTTACTGATGATTCGTGTTAATCGCTTGTTTACCACACAAAGGACAGTGAAGTGTTGATTTTTTGACAGCAGGACATCTGTCAGACAGGCTGTAATCTTTTGCAGGACAGATAAGTATCTGCAGGACTGAAGGCATATTTGTTGTAAGAATATTATTTTCTTTGCAAAGATTCACAGGACATTTGTCAGACAGACTAAAAGTTTTTGCAGGACAAAATGAAAAAGTGCCAGTTACATGTATGTCAGGCAGTCCTGCACTTTTCGCGAAGATTTGGGCATCCAACTGATATTGGCTTACAGTTGGGCAAGGCCTGCTGTCCTTGTAAAGGTAGAGGGGGAATGTTTTTATTTCTTCTGTTTCTTCACTTTCATTCCTGTTCCTCCTTCTTCCCTGTCCCTCTCTTTCATCTCCTCTACTATCTCTTTTCTCCCTTTCTCTGGGAGATGACACGAAATGACCCACAAGGGTTGAAATGTCATTGAACCCCAACACCACCAATCCAAAAAAAAAAAAATACAGTATCTTAAGTTATGATTGGTAGCACAGTGGTTAGTGCACATATAATGGTAGCGGTTCCATGGTCAGTCCCTGCTGTAGGACTTGGTGAGAAATTTTCTGTGTCCCAATTAGGGCAGGCACAATTAATCAGATAATCGATTAACTGATTGATAAATTCCACAAAATGCAGTTTTCAGTGTTTCAAGATTTAATCAGACTGCTTAAATTTTAAGCACTGACCAATCTTGCCTGGCGCAAGTGGTGCATTACTTATTTTTACTGTGAAATCTACCTTGAATTATACTCGCGTGTTACGGCAATCAAAAAAAAAAAAAAAAGAAGCAATCAATTATACCCAGATCAGACGCCGTTGTATGCGACATCTGATCAGGACGTACACGGTTTGGGAATTCATTTATCGAATCGCGACAAACCGTGTTGAACAAAACAAAAAAGAAGAGGAAGAAAACGGGTGCGTTCAAGCGGTGCATTCTTTTATCATTCTCAGTAAAGCGACCTTTGATCTTCTGGACACGCCACTGCACCTGGATGTTTTGCAGTCTCAGTGTATTCACACGTGTCACACAAACGGATTCGTGTTAATCGCTTGTTTACCGCACAAAGGTCAGTGAAGTGTTGATTTTTTGACAATGTTTGGATATAGAGGATCTTATATGAGTGGTCATTTAATATGAAACTTATGAAACGAGTTTGGGTAATTTTGGTATTTTGCGAGCTTTAGCGAGCAAAATACCGAAATTACCCAACGAGTTTCATAAATTTCATATTAAATGACCACGAATGTAAGATTCTGTTTATCACATGGCCCTTCCGATGACAAAATATACAAAAAATATATTTTTAAAAATAACGGCTTTCCATAGCTAAGCAGAACAACTCACTACCAAGGATTAAGTAGTACTACGCAACAAATATAGTTCGCGTATTATTTGATTACCCCGAAAATAACTAGAAACAAAATAAATATGCCATTTATTACTTCGTTTAACTGAAGGAAATAATGATAATTTTTATTTGAGCTAATAAAAATTTCATTTGAATAAATCTATTCAAAACTAAACATTCCATTGAACAACGTCATTCAGCGAGTCAATACGTCACTGAGAATCAGTAGGGAAATCCCCCACAATCAGCTGTCATACATGTATTTAAAGGTCATTGACCTTGATCAATACTGTTTTATGCGGTGTTTGACGCACTCAAGTAAACGACAGATTTCAAGACTATTAAACGTTTTAACTGTAGTTTGGATTTTGATATGACACATTTATTGACTGTCTGAGTCATGTCATCCTCCAATGCTTTTTTTTGAGAAGGTGATGATTTTTTTTTTTTTTTTTTTTTTCATTGACGGCTTCACGATAACGATGTTGAAAGTGCCTACAAATATGTTGCCGGAAAACATCGAATTTTAACCACCATGAATATTTCTGGTAGCCGTGTTATTCACAGTGTGATTGTTTTGTGTCTTCCCCTCTCCGTCGGTCTGACATTTATCGTTCTCAAAATCATCTAAAAAATGAAGGCAGGATCTGTTCCAAATGCGAAAGTTGTATCGACGAATGCGGAAACCATCTTGGTTGCTATCAATAAGCGGTGTAATACGAATATTAATGAGGGTAATTAGGCTAACCAATGGGAAGCCTTGCAGGTGTTATAACACGTGTGGTTATATGATTTTTATGACATGGGTTATTTCACTGAATAACTACACGGTCATGTGATAAAATGACGTAATTAATTTGTGCTACGGGTAGGTTGCCGTTATTCTGCTGTCTCTCCAATATACATGTCAAATGACCGTTTAGAGCCTTTTAACTACCATAATATCGCATTTAAAAGGTGCGCGGACGTTGTCAGTTTGGAAAGACTTGACCGTTTGTGATTTTTTAGACATCATTGATTTGTGAAAATTGGTTGGTTTGGGAAATGTTGGACCGATTTATTATCGTTTTGGGGTGTTTGAAATCGGTCCAGAATTCTTAATTTCGGTCCAGACCGGCTATTTTTCCGGTTTTCCCGAGCCCTGATATTTGCCAATAATCAATCATTTAATTTCTGTATCTCTTACTTTACCCAATTTTTATACCCCCGACATACGAAGTATGTGGGGGTATATAGTTTTTGCTTTTCCGTTCATCCGTTCGTTCGTACGTACGTTCGTTCATTCATACGTTCATTCATTCGTCTGTCTGTCACAGGGTCAAAATTTTTGCGTTAAAGTTTATAAGACCTCATATTTTGAAGACCTTTTGATGGATTTCATTCATATTTGGCATGATGGTAGATATAGGTCTAAAGTTTTTATCAGCACCATCCCCAACCCGGGGGTGACCTTGGGGTCAAGGTCACAGACTTAAAATTTTCATAAAAAAGTCAGGGTCAAAGTTTTTGCGTTAAAGTTTATAAGACCTCATATTTTGAAGACCATTTGATGGATTTCATTCATATTTGGCATGATGGTAGATATAGGTCTAAAGTTTTTATCAGCACCATCCCCACCCCGGGGGTGACCTTGGGGTCAAGGTCACAGAATTTTCATAAAAAAGTCAAAGTTTTTTGTGTTTAAGTTTATATAGCTATATCATCAAGACCCTTTAGGAATTTCATTTATATTTGACATGTTGCTAGATATCAGCCTAGAGTCTTACTCCGCATGATCCCCACCCAGGTTGTTACCGAGGTCAAGGTCACGAACTTAGAATTTTCATATAAAAGTATCATCAAGACCTTTTGTTAAAGTTTCAGTATTCCCTAATTGAAAGGTCCAGCGGATATAGCTATCAGCAAGGAATCTGTTCGTCTGTCCGTCCATCCGTTGAAGCATTATTCGTTCATACTTTATTTTTGTCTTAGGGTCAAAGTTTTTACGTTAAAGTTTATAAGACCTCATATTTTGAAGAGCCTTTGATGGATTTCATTCATATTTGGCATGATGGTAGATATAGGTCTAAAGTTTTTATTGGCACCATCCCCACCCCGGGGATGACCTTTGGGTCAAGGTCACGGACTTCCAATTTTCATAAAAATGTCAAAATTTTTGTGTTTAAGTTTATATAGCTGTATCATCAAGACCCTTGCAGAATTTCATTAATATTTGACATGTTGCTATATATCGGCCTAGAGTCTTACTCCGCATGATCCCAATCCCGGGTGTGACCGAGGTCAAGGTCACGAACTTAGAAGTTTCATTTAAAAGTAAAAGTTTTTGCGTTTAAGTTTATATAGCCATATCATCAAGACCTTTTGTTAAATTTTATTATCCCCTAATTGAAAGGTTGAGCAGATATAGCTATCAGCAAGGAATCTGTTTGTCTGTCCATCCATCCGTTGAAGCATTATTCGTTCATACTTTATTTTTGTCTTAGGGTCAAAGTTTTTAAGTGAAAGTTTATAAGACCTTATATTATGAAGAGCCTTTGATGGATTTCATTCATGTTTGGCCTGATGATAGATATAGGGCTTAAGTTTTTATCAGCACCAACCCTGTCCCGGGGAATAACCTTGGGGTCAAGATCACGGACTTAGAATTTTCATAAATAAGTCAAAATTTTTGTGTTTATGTTTATATAGCTATACCATCAAGACCCTTTGAGGAATTTCATTTATTTTTACATGTTGGTAGATATAGGTCTAGGGTTTTACTCAGCATCATTCTTATCCTGGGGTATGACCTTGATGTCAAGGTCACAGACTTAGAAATTTCATATAAAAGTAAAAAAAAAATTGCATCTAAGTTTATATAGCTATATTATGAAGACCCTTTTGTTGGTTTCATTAATATTAAGCATGATGGTATATATAGGTCTGAAGTTTTTCTCCGCACCATCCCCAAGCTGGGACATGGCTTTTAAGTCAAGGTCATAGACTTTTCATACAAATGTCATTTTTGCTTATATTATAAAGACTGATTTCACTGGTATATGGTGATAATTATAGGGCTAAAGTTTTATTTAGCTCAATCCCTGCACCTGTGCCTGACCTTTGAGGTCAAGGGCTTCATATTATGTGTGATTGAATTTTTTCAATGTTATAACATATAGCATACAACTGCCATCTCCAGAGTCAAAGCTACATACTTTGTGCTCTTTAAAAAGTGGCGGTAGCGCTGGTCGGGGGTATACATGCCCCACTGGGCACTTTGTCTAGTTCTTTAGTATTGAGACACCTCAACTCCTTACCATACTGAATCTAAAATTTGAACAAGTACAACTTACTACCCAGTGAAGTAGCTGGATGAATTGCAAACAATGTGGACCCTGATGAGATGCCACATATTGCGGCACCTCATCTGAGTGACTTGTTTGCTCAGGTCTGACAGATCAAATACATACAGTAAAGTACAACATATGGTAAGAGTCATGCTCAGACAAACAGGTAAAATTATGACCAAATCTTCAGTGATTCCTAATCGGTTATCGATCGCAATGGCAGGACTGATAATCAATTATCTTTTCAGCTCTGATTAGCCAGCCTTAGTCCCAATATGCTTTCAAGAGTTAACATCATTGTCAGGGATGATGTTAATGGTCAGTTAACACCATTGCTCAGTTAACATCACGGGCAGAAATGATGATGCCCTGTGCAGGGTTGTCAAAAGAATTGAAGCAAAAATCTTCATGCCTAAGTGGCTCTTTTCAGATCTGATGCATTGGACAGAGGACTTGTTAAGGAAGAGTATTTGATGATAATTCTGGGATATTTTTTCTTATTTCTCCATAAAAACATATGTTATGGGTACTCATTAGAAGTGCCTCACTGAGGCCCTTCTGCTGAGTACCCACAGCATATTTTTATGGAGAACTGGAGAAAATTATCCCACAATTATCACCAAATACTCCTCCTTAACAAGTCCTCTGATTGGAGTATATGAAACTGACTCAAAAGTAGATGGCTCATATTGGTTAAGTCTCCTGAGCCTAGAGTCATCTTCTTTTGATAACCCTGACTGTACAGGATATATGTCCTGCTTCTGAGACAAAATTGCTTTTCTCTGCAAAACCAGCTCCCTACATGGCACCTCTAATAAACACCCTCATCGTAATTATTTTTCATGAAGAAATATAAATATTATGTGGTTACCCGCTCTTAGGCCAGATAAAAGAATATGTGTGTTTGGGGTAAAATGTTAGAAAAAAAATAGGTAGGGTAGGTCTGAGGGGTAGGTAGGGATTTTTTTTTTTATTTTTACATTTTTTATATAGAATTATATGTACCATAATTATCAAATATATTTGGACTTTGCACATACTTCACATACAATTTTACTGTCTGTTAAGTCTTTGGCTATCCTTGAAATAGATGTGTCAAAAAGTACTGATAGAATGGCAAACAGTGTAGATTCTGCACAGTTTGATCTGGGTCTACACTGTTTGGTCAGACCTACTTGTTCGAATATTTAGCATAAATATTTTATCCAAGTAAAACAGAAAAAAAAAATGCTAGGTTTCAACAGGAAAATTAGGTAAGACAGGGTTACCCATAAATGCACATTTTTAGCTCACCTGAGCTCTGCTCAAGATGAGCTATTGTGATCACTTTTCGTCCGTCGCCTGTGCGTCCGTCCGTCCGTGTGTCCGTCCATTAACATTTTCAGACGACTTCTCTGAAGCCACTGAGCCAATTTTTGCTCAATTTCATATGGAGCCTCCTTAGGGTGGGGAAACGAAAAATTGCTAAAATGATCCCGGTCCGTTGACCAAGATGGCCGCCACGCCCGTATATGGTTTAAACCTTTAAAAATCTTCTTCCCCAGAACCGAGAATGCCTTGGGGCTGAACCTTTGCAGGAATCATCGGGGACTGGAGGTCTACCAAAATTGCTAAAAGAATTATCATACATTGACATTTGACCTTTTTACGGCAAGGTCAAGTTTGCTTCCCTATGCATTTGTATGGGAAAAACCTTTAAAAAACTTCTTCTCCAAAACTGAGCACGCCTTATGGCTGAATCTTTGCATATATCATCGGGAATGGGAGGGCTACCAAAATTGTTAAAATAATGGTCGTACATTGACATTTGACCTTTTTACTTTAAGGTCAATTTTGCTTCCTTAAGTATTTGTATGGGAAAAATGTTCAGAATTTCAAACAACTTCTCCTCTGGAGCCTCTGGGCCAATTTTGCTCAAATTTCATATGGGGCCTCCTTAGGTAGGGGGAACAAAAGATTTCTAAAATGGTCACGGTTCTTTGACCAAGATGGCCGCCGTGCCCATATATGGTAAAAACCTTTAAAAATCTTCTTTAGAACCGAGGATGCTTTGGGGCTGAATCATTGCATAAATCATTGGGGACAGGGGGTCTACCAAAATTGCTGAAATAATGGTCATACATTGACATTTGACCTTTTTACGGCAAGGTCGTTTGCTTATGCATTTGTATGGGGAAAAAACATTTAAAAACTTATTCTCTCCAAAATGGCTTGTGGCTGAATCTTTGCATATATCATCTGGAATGGGAGGTCTACCAAAGTTACTAAAATAATTGTCATACATTGACATTTAGCCTTTATACGGCGAGGTCAAGTTTGCTTCTGTATGCATTTTGGGTCCCATACATTGTATGGAAAAATTGTTGACAATTTCAAACGGCTTTTCCTCTGAAGCCTCCGGGCCATTGTTGCTCAAATTTCATGTGGAGCTTCCGTGGGAAGGAGAATGAAAGATTGCTAAAATGGGTATTGTCCATTGATCAAAATGGCTGCCATGCCCATATATGGTAAAAACTTTAAAAATCTTCTTCTCCATAACCAAATAAGCCCTGGGTCCTAATCTTTGCAGAAATTATGGGGGACAGGAGATCTACCAAAATCGCTAAAATGATGGTTCTATGTTGACATTTGACCTTTTTACCTCTAAGGTCAAATTTGCTTCTCCATTTGTATGGGCCATATACATTTATATTGAAAGTATCAAAGTGACTTGTAGGTCAGCAGTAGTTAAAATTGTTCTGATTGGAAATCTAAGATGGACATCATCTGATTTATATTTATAATATTTCCCTGCCACTGTGCTGTTTACATGTATAAAATCATGATTCTTCAGAAACCACTTAGCCAATTTCCACCAAATTTCACATTGATCCTTCTGTTGAAATGTGATTGATAGTTTATTCAAATGATCATGCTCCATTGACTGTCAGGCCCATATATTTTTCTTCAAAATTAAGAACTGCTCAAATGATGATATTTTCATTAGTTGCGATGATAGGATTGGAAAAATGTTGCATAACATCTGCATGTCTGCAGTGGCTATGTCACTCAGGTGAGCGAACCGTGGCCCGTGGGCCTCTTGTTTATCTAAAGCTTTCAATCTTTTGGGCACAGTGAAGTCTGCACCTTCACCCTGTCTGACCAAGCCCTTTGGTGCATATTTGGTAGCAAATATGATAGATAGTAGAAGCCCTGATCAGTTTACTTGCTGTGCAGCTGATCAGGGCCCAGTTGTTCAAAACGTCGTTAGCTTAACGAACTCGTTAAGGGTCATTTCGTTAACTGTTTTAGCGGATTCAATAAACAATATTCTGATATTTTTTGCTGAAAAAATGTGAGTAGCTTTTGCACTGCAAAAGCTACTCTTATTTTTTCAGCAAAAAATTTCAGCATATTTGCGTATCACTCGATGTAAATTTTAACGAATCGTTAACTAACGACAACGTTAGCTTTGAACAACTGGGCCCAGGGATTTAGCTCAGATAATTTTATTGGCAGGGACAATGTTGTATGGGATGAAGAACAAGAGAGAGAAGCCAAGCAGAAAACTGACGAACAGTTAGCTCACAGGGCAGAAAAAGAACTTCAAGGTAATTTAAGCTATAATAATATATTGGGGGCAATATTAGCACAGCTCCAGATAAGGTGTTTTTGGGGTTTTTTTTCAACCCTGAAATACTGGTATTTTTCTTATTTCTTCATAAAAATATATGTTGTGGTACTCAGTTAGAAGCATCTCATCAAGACACTTCTGATGAATACACACAACGTTTCTTTTTTTTTTTTCTTTTTTTTTTTTGAGAGGAGAAATAAGAAAACTATTATGTGCATACCCCCTCTTATCTAGAGCTATGAATATTAGTGATTGATCCCTTCTGCTGATTCAAGAAGGGCAGTTGTCAGTTTCTGGCAAAAGAATGTGCACAATACTGGTTAACCCCTTAGAGGACTAAGCCTGCCCAGTAAATGTGTGGCTAGGTAAACTGACCGCGCTCGACATGACTCCATTGGGTTGACTGGGCCGTAAAACCTCAACACAAACAGGACAAGTAAATGGAAATTTCTTACTTGTCCTCATGGCAGTTGAACACGTTGCACAAGTTAGGCATGGTATTTCCACAGAGTTTTGTAGGCTGCCCTTTTTTTTGTCAATTTCAGAGCAATATGAGAGAGAGGCCAGTGAATTTTGGAACAGCTTCTATGGAATCCACCAAAACAGGTTCTTTAAAGACAGGCATTGGTTGTTCACAGAGTTTCCTGAACTTTCTCCAGAATTTGTTGATACAGAAACTGGGACAGGCCATGAAAGTTATGACTTACAAAGAAAAGGAACTTCCACAGAAAGTGAGAGTAAATGTTCACTTTCAATCAAAAACAAGGGAAAACTGCCTGAGAATACTGTCAGTGATTCAGACAAAACTCTAGTTGATGCAGAACCTAAGAGAAAAGATGGAAGTTCTGACTTTCAAGCAAAAGGAACTTCAGCAGAACATGAGAGTAAACACTTGCTTTCCATCAAAGGAGATGATACTGGTTTAGAGGGTAAACTGCTTCAGAATAACATAAGTGATTCAGACAAAATTCTTGAGAAAATAGAAGGTTGTGATGTGTGTAATATTGGTGAAATAACCAGAGGTTAAGGAGGAGTATTCAGTGATAAGGCTGGGATAATTTTTCTTATTTCACCATAAAAACATATGCTTTGGGTACTCATTAGAAGTGCCTTGCCAAGGCACTTCTAATGAGTACCCAAAACATATGTTTTTATGGAGAAATAATTCAGGTCCACATCTTTATACACATTTCACGCTATTTGATTGGTTGAAAGAAAACTTTTACACTTCAATAAAGTCCAGAGCAGGAGTCCATCGGATCTGTTTTCCTTCCACTGTGTCAAAGACTGACATTTTTGGCAGCATTTGCATAGCAACAGATAAGGCACATTTTTAATCCAAAAAATGCTGATATTTTTCTTATTTCTCAACAAAAACATATGTTGTGGGTACTCATTAGAAGCGCCTTGTCGAGGCTCTTCTAATGAGTACCCACAACATATGTTTTCGTCGAGAAATAAGAAAAATATTATGTGGATACCCCCTCTTATCTGTAGTTATGCATTTGTAATATTTTGATGACAAGGAATTATAAGGAATCAGTTATTACTTTTGTGGATTTTATCAGTGTGTAAACTCTGCTGAATCATTCACAAACTTAACATAAAACTCTTCTTTAATAATGTAGACTTTATTCATTTTGTGAGTTATTTGCCTGAGTTAACATATTAATAAAGTCAACAAAAATAAAATGAATTCCTATACTGGAGAAAATTATCCCAGAATGATCATCAAATACTCTTCCCTAATCTGGGTTGTGGAAATTATCAATTATTATTACTTGTCCACAGACAATTAAATGGTCAAAATCCACCTATCCAACAAAGATTTACTTACCCAAAATTGACATTTTTCTTATTTCTTAAAGAAAACGTACAGTCAAACTTCAATGGCTCGAACATCTTTGGGATCATAGAAAATTGTTCGAGACATGGGTGGTTTGAGCCACTGAGGGTTAATTATGGTGCCGAGTCAGGAAGCAAATGGCGATTATTTAGGGATTTTTTTTTTATTTCTACACAATAATTGTATGTTGAGTGTACTCACTAGAATCGCCTCAATTAGGCAATTCTAATGAGTACACACAACATACAATTTCACGATAAAATAAGGAAAATTTCCCTAAATATTTGTTTTCTTGAGCTATCGGAAGAATTCCGTTCATATCATAATATCATAATCGGATTTTTGATTGTGCAGGTACAGGGGCAACATCCACATCAGACAGCTGGCTTGCTGCACGCATGGCAGATCTCACACCATATCTCCAGGTACATCTATCATGAGGGTTGATAGCCGAGAGCTTCCACTCTCTGCAATCCCTCTGTCAGCTGCTTCCATGTCATTTTGGGCCTCCCAGGCCCACGCTTTCCATCAACCTGTATGTCAAAGGCTGTCTTGATTGCACCACTGGAGCATTCCACATGTCCATACCATCGAAGTCTTCTCTCCTTCAGAATGAGTTCCAGATCCTCAATGCCAAGCCGCACAAGTAGCTCATTAGACCTGGTGGTGACAATGTCTTGCGGCCTGACATTGCAGATCTGTCTGATCATTGCCCTGTCATTTCGCTGCAGACGCTGGAGGTTCAGCTTTGTCAATGGCCAAGTCTCGCTGGCATGGAGCATTGCACGTGTTTTGAAAGAGAGGTGGTGTGAAGAGAGGACTGGTAGCAGATCCTTGAACTTCTTCCAGGCGGTTTTCACACGTGTTGTGGTTGAAAGTTCACAGCCACCTACTGCTGAGAGCATGTCTCCTAGGTAGCAAAAGGAAGCTACCACCTCCAGCTTGTCAGGTCTGACCTGGACTTCCTTCTGTGGTCTGCCATGCAAGGGGCGTGCAGTTCCCTGGCACCGTGTACATCTATAGTCAGGGTCCTTTTTCAAGCGCTTGAGGCCACTGCATTTCTTGTGCACCCAGTGCTTGTAGCCATTGCAGAAGATGCTGTTGCTGCCAACTCCAGTGCGACAGACAGCGCATGAAAACTCGCCTGAATTCTGCAGGAGGTCCAGTCCCGTACTGGAGATCATGATCTTTGTCTTTCCTGCATTTACTCTCAGTCCTTTCTTCTCCATTGCTTCTTTCCAAGTCAAGAGCCTCCTGACACTTCCTCAAGCGATTCAGCGATGATAACAAGGTCATTGGCATAGAGGTCCTCCCAGGGGACCCCAGAGCGGAACTCTCGTGATAAGGCTTCAAGCACAATGATGAAGAGCAGTGGGCTGAGTACTGATCCTTGGTGAACACCAACCTTCACTTCAAACTCTTCACTGTACCCCTTACCAACACGGACACGTCTCCATGCATTTGCATAATCCACTGCACCAGTCGCACAATCCACTCCTCCACACCAAGTTTTCTCAGCGCCCACCAGATGACCGTCCGAGGTACTCGATCAAACGCCTTCTCCAGGTCTACGAAAGCCATGTAGAGTCTCTTATTGGCAGCTAGATACTTCTCTTGCAGCTGCCTGACAACAAAGATTGCGTCTGTAGTGCCTCTGCCTGGGACGAAGCCAAACTGGGAATCGTCGATTGACACCCAACTGTCTGATGAGGCCGTCCACAATCCTCTCCAGGATTTTCATAACCTGCTCTGTCAGCTTGAGACCGCGATGGTTGCCCCTTTCCAATGCATCCCCTTTTCCCTTGTAGAGGCAGACAATGAAACTCTGCTCCCAGTCAGAGGGTACCTTGCCATCACGAATGATTGCAACTGCGAGGTCCCGTTGGGACTTAAAAAACAAGTTCGAATTAGCCATGGTAAACGAGCCATCGGTGTTTGAGCCGTTGAGGTTCGACTGTTTGTTGTAGTACTCAAAAAGTGCGTAAGTGAGACACTTCTAATAAGTACCTACAACATATCTTTTCTTCAAGAAAACTGGATAGGCTTCTTAGCTAGAGCTATGAAGTCCTTGTCCAAGACAAGTAAATTGAGACTTTAACTTGTCCTCAGGAAAATTGGACAAGTCTGGCATTGTATTTCCACTGCCCTTCCTCAACAAAAGCTCTTAATAAGTCTTACGCATAAGGACATCTGTTGTGGATGTTTCACTGATCTAGATTTTTCAGGTGCAGAATTAACCAATAAAAGGGATGGCATTCATGAACATAGGGTAGAAGTTCAATGTAAAAGTTGTCTGAGTAATTCTGAGTTTTCCTGTCATTTAGATGTCAAAAATGAAGAGAGCTTCCCAGGAGAGAAGGCTAAAAGAAGAATATTAGAGGTATGCTTTCGAAAATTCTGTGAGTATTTAGACACAGAACCAGCAGTTTACACAACATCCATAGTACCTTGGCACATGTCAGGCAAAAATTATTACGAGGGTCAGTCAATAAGTAACCAGCCTATCCCATTTCCAATTGACCGAGACGGTCACGATTTTCATGCTTTGTTTCAATGTATGTTTTATACATGGGTACAAAATTGCACGTGTATCGAGTCATTCTTTAATAAGATATTGAATGTCAAACATGGCTAGTGATGCAAAGGCATAGTTTTCATCTAAAGTTGAGTACAGTGCTGTAATTCGGTACTTGTATTTAAAAGGTAACACAGGCAAGGAAATACACGGCGAGTTAGCTGATGTTTATGGGTCTTCTGCACCATCTTATGCTCGGGTTAAATTCTTGGTAGGGGAATTCAAACGCGGTAGAAACTCTTTAGAAGATGAAGCCAGGTCTGGACGCCCACTGGATGCCTCCAACGAAGAAATGTGTAAGAAAGTTCAGGATCTGGTATACTCTGATAGGCGAATTCAGGTGGACGAAATAGCGCAGGCATTAGGCATTTCACATGGTAGCTTTTCAACAATCTTACATGATCGTTTAGGTATGCGCAAGCTAACAGCCCATTGGGTCCCCAAATCCCTTAGCGATGATCAATGGCAACCAGAGCATCAGTATGCAGCGCCTTGTTGAAGCATTTTAGGTCAAAAGATGATTTTCTTTTGCGTCTGGTGACTGTAGATGAGACTTGGGTTCATTATTATGAGCCAGAGAATAATGCTGAGAGTCATCAGGGGGTAGGGCCTGGGTCCCTGAGGCCAAAGAAGTTCAAGACGCAACCATCTGCTGGCAAGGTGATGGCCATAGTATTTTGGGGCGCAAAAGGCGTTATTATGTTGGGCCTTTTACCCAAGAGAAGTACAATAACTAGCGTGTACTATGCAAACTTGTTAGACCAGCTGAGAACCGCCATCCATGAAAAACGCCGAGGTAAACTCTCAAAAGGTGTTTTGCTGTAACAGGACAACGGGAGAGTCCCAGCTTGCAAAATTGCAATGGATGCTGTGGAGCGAAACGGGTATGAATTAATACCACATCCTGCCTATTCGCTTGACCGAGTTCCTTGCAACTTCTTCCTATTCCCAAACTTGAAAAAGGATATCCGTGGACTTCATTTCCGGGCTGATGAAGAAGTCGTGACGGCAGTTGAGGAGTGGGTCAATGGAAAAGACCCTGACTTTTTCATTTCTGGGCTGATGGCACTTGAACACCATTGGTCTAAGTGCATCACACTAGAGGGCAATTACATCGAAAAAGAAGAGGTGGATCTCAACCGGAAATAAGTTAGGCTGGTTACTTATTGACTCGCCCTCGTAGGTCCAGCAAAAATCCTATCATTTTTCTGCTGCTACTTTACGATCGATTGCCACAGTTTTTAGCTCATCCACACGAATGATTATTGTGATTTGGTGTTTTTATGTCCCTTACAACATTATTTAAGTCATAGTTATTAGTGTAACAACGCCAGGATGATTATGAAAGCCGTGTGCAGTGTACAGTCATGAGCTTAATTCCAATACCAGTGGGATTCACAGCATTCCCATTCACGTACCGTAGTACGTGATTCAGGTAGAGAATCTGCCATGAGCGTACAGAATTGTTGGTATCTACGTACACAAAACGTAGCACAAATTTGGTGCACGTATAAATTGCAACATTCATACATCCTGCTTGAGTCAGTTTTCGCTCATTAGCATCCTTTCGAATATTAAAGCATCGAAACACTGCGATTGCCGGCGGACAATAACAAATGTGTATGACCTGTACATAGAAACGGATCGAGGATCGTTACGGCGATCCGAGAATTTAATTATATTCTTACCGAGAGGGATGAGATAGCTGTTCATTGGTTATTGCTTATGGTCTTTTTCCCATTATCCAATCACTGACAAGCATGTGGTTTATATCCGAGAGGGATATCTTGATTGTTCATTACCTAGCCAAAACACATGGTCGGTTTGAAACGCTTCAACAAAGATGTCACAAGCTAGCATTCTGAGCTTCTTCAGCTCAAACTTGGTGGAGAAAGGGGCACAAAAGCGCAAATCTTCGGATTTTACTGAAGGTCCTTCTGCCACCAAATCACTGAAATGCTTAGGTTCTGATGAAGACATTCAGCACGAAGCTGGCAGTGACAGTCAGTCCCAAAAGCAAAGTGTAAAGGTCAGTCATAAAATGTTGTTTCTATACAGTCTTCCCGGTACTATACAATGCATTGAATTATCTCAAAATATGTGTACCCTCAAAAAGTGATCCGTACCCCCAAATGCTATAAACCCAAGGGGTACATGTACCTCTAAATCAAAATGTGAGTGGGAATGCTGGATTCAAACCCAGGATCTCATGATCCAATCGGGAGTGCTAACCACAACCACAAGGGCACTTCTGTCATCCATATGAAAGCACAGGAAGAGCTGTGCACAAAAGACTTGTGTAAAAGTTATGATTTAGTTCTTAATTGGCACGATCATAGATATTGGTCCTATGTTTTGTTCAGTACCTGCCTGGGGCCTAGATGTTAAGGTAAAAATCTTAGAGAATTTTTATGTTAAAATTTTTATTTTAATCCGGTAAGACTATTATTTGCACTGTACAATCAGTGCTTCTGCATAGCCTGTCTGTGTAGCGGATTCTATTCCATGTCTCATTTAAGGAAGGGGTTATAATAAGTGACCTGAATTTGATCTTCTGACATATGGATCCAGCAAAAGAGCAGGCCCGCCTTGGTGGCGCAGTTTGATGGGCATCCGACTGGAGACCAGGAGGTCGCGGGTTCGACCCCTGCCGAGGTCAGCAACATTCGTTCATGGAGATTGATCATGAAATATTTTCTACGGTCATTCTCTCCCTTCCGCTGATTCAAGAAGGGCAGTTGTCAGTTTCTGGCAAAAGAATGTGCACAATATTATGGTTAACTGCTAAGAGGACCAAGTATGCCAAGTAAACGTGTGGTTAGGTAAAGTGATCACGCTGGACATGACCCCACTGGGTTTGACTGGGCCATAAAACCTCAACATAAACAAACAAAAAATCAGATCAGCCTTTTCAGTCTTCCAGCTGAAGAAGATTTGTATCCTTGGCTATCCAGAGAACTGGACAAGGACTAATCACTGTGGATGTGCATAGTTCCAGATAAGGTGCTGAGGCACTTCTAATGAGTACCCACAACATAGGTTTTCATGGAGTAATAAGTATCAGTACTTTTCAATTGAAAAAAAGCACCTTATCTGGAGCTGTGGATGTGCAGGTTGATCTGAGCCTTTGCTGGCTACACAAACCGGTGTAAAGGTAAAAGAAAAAGACTTGTTTCTCTGCTTGAAACTTTTTTATACGTATTATGTTATGCCTCTCGCCATCTGTCTGTCCAAGCGAATATTCAAGGTTTAGGGGCTCCTTTTCTTGAATCGATCTACTGTCTCTCCTCCTTTCCTTGACCTATATTTCATGGTCCAATGATTTTGCCTTTATCTTGAATGTTATTTGATATATGAGCATTTTTGGGGGGGATTATGAATCAGTATGATCCGACAGAGTAAATGTAGGTCACCTATATTTCATTGTTCAGTGATTTTATGTTACATCTTGAAGACAATTTGATGTTTGACTATCATAGTTTGGGATTATGTGACCTATATTTCATAGCCCTGTGAGTTTGTCTTATATCTCCCAATATTTGATGCCTAAGTGTCATATTTACATATAATAACACAGAGTGACGCAAACTTTTACCTCAAAGTAAATATAAATCAGCATGACCTACATTCATGATCTAGTGATTTTGCTTAATATCTTCTAGATTATTTGATGGATTAACATCAGTTGGTATAATGGATCAATGTAACCATCAGATTGACCTATCAAGTTAATGTAGGTCAGTGACCTATATTTTATGGTCCAGCGATTTAGCTTCATGCCTTGAAGACTATTTCCTCCAGCAAAAAGTGTACTTGGGATGATAGATCAGTGTCACTCAGAGACTTATTTGTAAACTATATGTGGGTCAGTGACCTATATTTCATGGTCCACTGATTTTGCCTTATATCATTTTCATTGACTTTAAAATATGTTATAATTAAAAAATGGCACCGGCCGGGGGTATTTGTGACCCTCTGGGTACTTGCTCTAGTTCTAATAGAAGACCCCACTCAGTTCAATGCCCCTCCCACTTTTCAAGGAGAAAAACATTGTAATGTAAACCTAACCTAAAGAATTCCAATTTTAGCTCGCCTGGACAAAGTCGTGAAGAGGTATTGCATTGCCATCGGCCTTGGCATCCAGATTTACGTTAAAGTTTTTTAAGAGGTTATATTTTCCAGACCATTTGATAGATTTGGTTCATATTTGTATGATGATAGATATAGTTCCAAAGTTTTATTCAGCAATACCCCAGCCCATTACCTCAAGGTCAAGGTCATGGACTTAGACATTTTTAATGTTAAAAATTTTTAAGAGCTCATATATTCCAAACTATATGATGGATTTTGTTCATATTTGGTATGATAGATGCAGTTCCAAAGTTTTATTCAGCAATACCCTGCCCATGACCTCAAGGACAAGGTCACATACTTAAAAGTTTTATATTAAAGGTTTTTAAGAGCTCATATTTTCCAAACCATATGATGGATTTTGTTCATATTTGACATGATGATACATGTAGATACAGGTCCAAAGTTTTATTCAACAATACTCACTGCCCTTGCTCATGGTCAAAGTTAAGAACTTAGAAATTTTATATTAAAGTGTTTTAAGAGCTCATATTTTCCAAAACACATGATAGATTTGGTTCATATTTGGAATGATAATAGATACAGGTCAAAAGTTTTATTCATCATCACCCCCAGCCATGCCTATGACCTCAAGGTCAAGGTCACAGACAAATTTTATGATTGATCCCTGATAATTACAAATTCATGACAACAAAATGACCAAACCATAGCACAAGAAATCCAATCAAGAGCTAAAATGCTATTACATTTCCTCTTACCGTAATGATTCTAAGGCCGGCCTCGGTGGCTCAGTTGGATGCGCCATCCGACTGGAGACCAGGAGGTCGCGGGTTCAACCCCCGCCGAGGTCGGCAACATTCTTTCGTGGAGATTGATCATGAAATATTTTCTACGGTCGTTCTCTCCCTTCCGCTGATTCAAGAAGGGCAGTTGTCAGTTTCTGGCGAAAGAATGTGCACAATACTGGTTAACCGCTTAGAGGACTGAGCCTGCCCAGTAAACGTGTAATTAGGTAAACTGACCGCACTCGACATGACCCATTGGGTTGACTGGGCCGTAAAACCTCAACACAAACAAATAATGATTCTAAGTATTGGGACAGATAGGCCTAAGCAAACAGTGCAGACCCAGATCAGACTGGTCCTAAAGACGTTGCACCCTCATAGATCTAGATAAGAGAGAGAATCAGGCAAATAGTTTTCTTATTTCTCAATGAAACATATGTTGTGGGTACTCATTAGAAGCACCTTCATTAGAAGCACCTCGGTGAGGTGCTTCTAATGAGTACCCACAACATGTGTTTTTGTCGAGAAAAAGAAAAGTATAGATACTTTTTGGTTGAAAAATGCACCTTATCAAGAGCTATGACCCTGACACTCCAGTATCATCCCAATTCCAGACGAGCTATGCTGTCTGCTGACAGCTCTTGTTGTAGTAATGAATTGCAATGCCCCCAGGGCGTATATTAAAATAAATATGGTATGTTCAAATTTACTAGCTGCCTATTTCATGGTATTTATTATTATATCCCCGACATACGAAGTATGTGGGGGTATATAGTTTTCGCTTTTCCGTTTGTCTGTTTGTCCGTACGTATGTTCGTTCATTCGTACGTTCATACGTTCGTCACAGGGTCAAAGTTTTTGCGTTAAAGTTTATAAGACCTCATATTTTGAAGACCCTTTGATGGATTTCATTCATATTTGACATGATGGTAGATATAGGTCTAAAGTTTTTATCAGCACCATCCCCACCCCGGGGGTGACCTTTGGGTCAAGGTCACACACTTAGAATTTTCATAAAAAAGTCAAAATTTTTGTGTTTAAGTTTATATAGCTATACCATCAAGACCTTTGAGGAATTTTATTTATATTTGACATGTTGCTAGATATCAGCCTAGAGTCTTACTCCACATGATCCCCGACCTGGGTGTGACCGAGGTCAAGGTCACGAACTTAGAATTTTCATATAAAAGTAAATATTTTTGCATTTGACTTTATATAGCCATACAATCAAGACCTTTTGTTAAATTTCATTATCCCCTAACGGAAAGGTTGAGTGGATATAGCTATCAGCAAGGAATCTGTTTGTCTGTCCGTCCATCCGTTGAAGCATTATTCGTTCATACTTTATTTTTGTCTTAGGGTCAAAGTTTTTAAGTTAAAGTTTATAAGACCTTATATTATGAAGATCCTTTGATGTATTTCATTCATATTTGGCCTGATGGTAGATATAGGGCTTAAGTTTTTATCAGCACCAACCCTATCCCGAGGGATAACCTTGGGGTCAAGGTCACAGACTTAGAATTTTCATAAGTCAAAATTTTTGTGTTTATGTTTATATAGCTATACCATCAAGATCCTTTGAGGAATTTCATTTATATTTTACATGTTGGCAGATATAGGTCTAGAGTTTTACTCAGCATCATCCCCATCCCCGGGTATGACCTTGAGGTCAAGGTCACAGACTTAGAAATTTCATATAAAAGTAAAAAAAATTGCATCTAAGTTTATATAGCTATATCATCAAGACCTTTTGTTGAATTTCTTTATCCTCCTACCGAGAGGTTTAGGGGATATAGCTGTCATCATGGAATCCATCCGTCCATCTATCTGTCTGTCCATAAACGCATTATTGTGCACCCCATAACTCCTAACTACCCTTAGAGCTATTTTCAGGAAACTGTCAGGTTGTAGAGGGCATTTGGTATGGGTGTCAGGTACAAGAAAGACAACTCTAACTCACTTGGTCCATGAGTTATCTCCCATTGTATCAAGAATTGTAAAAATTTTGTGCGAACCATAACTTAAAAACATGTTAAGATATTTTCATGATACTTCACCAGTATGTAGAGGACATTGAGTAGGCATATCACATTCAAGAATGACACTCTGACTCCATTCTGCAGTTTTCTCCCTTAGTTACTTAAATCTTGAGCGGGCAATAACACTAAAAATTCTTTAAGATATTTTTGTGATACTTTACCGATATGTAGAGGGCATTGAGTAGGTAGGTCACCTTAAAATTTTCATTAAAATTTTTATAGCTATATTATGAAGACCCTTTTGTTGGTTTCATTAATATTAAGCATGATGGTATATATAGGTCTAAAGTTTTTCTCGGCACCATCCCCAAGCTGGGGCATGGCTTTTAAGTCAAGGTCACAGACTTTTCATACAAATGCCATTTTTGCTTATATTATAAAGACTGATTGATTTCACTGGTATATGGTGATAGTAAGGGCTAAAGTTTTATTTAGCTCAATCCCTGCACCTGTGCCTGACCTTTGAGGTCAAGGGCTTCATATTATGTGTGATTGAATTTTTTCAATGTTTTAACATATAGCATACAACTGCCATCTCCAGAGTCAAAGCTACATACTTTGTGCTCTTTAAAAAGTGGCGGTAGCTCTGGTCAGGGGTATACGTGCCCCACTGGGTACTTTGTCTAGTTATAAATTGCATGGAACTCTATTTCCAGGTTGGTTGTGGAGTAGGAAATACAGTATTTCCCATTTTACAGACTAACAAGTAAGTACAACTGCAGATAAGAAGGGGTATCCAGATAATATTTTTCTTATTTCTCCATGATAACCTATGTTATGGATACTCATTAGAAGCGAGGCACTTCTAATGTGTACCCACAACATACATTTCTATGTAGAAATAAGAAAAAAAATCAATACTTTTTTTGTCGAAAAAAGCACTTATCAAGAGCTATGTGATATTGTTGTAAAGCATCGTGGAACCCAAGGAATTAGGGCTACCGAATGTTGATCACGAGGTCCAGGATTTAATCCTTTCATCCCTGAGTTTTTGAAATGGACTCTTCCATCCTTGAATTTGGACGTCTACTGATGCAAAGGTGGGGTTTCAATATAAAATCAAAAATAGAATGGCAAACAACATAGATCCTGATGAGATCCTGATGTGACTGCTTGTTACAAGCCGTCTCATATGGATCTACACTGTTTGCACAGGTAATGGTTTTGTTTTGCTGGGCCAATTCATCTCCTGACTGTATGACACTTCATTACACAGAGCCTTTTATTTTCACCCTTCCATGGTCTTTATAGGACTTGCACACTATTAACCCTTGTCCTTCTGAATAAATTAAGATGCCATGCCTTTTTCAAATTTTCAGCCAATCAAATTACTTGATCCAGATTGTAGATATAAATTCACATACTGAATGGCAAACAGTGTAGATCCAGATCAGTTGGCTTCTTAGAAGCCAACTGATCTGGATCTACGCTGTTTGCAAAGGCAGGGTATATCCGGGTTCAGCAGGACAAGGTCAAAAGATATATAAACATCAAATTATTATCATCATCACTATTCTATATATCATTAACTTTTAAACTGCCAACCACAACAATTGTTGTCTGCTTTGTCATCTGCTTTTGATTTCATTTTTGCAAACAGTTTGGACTCAGATCAGACTGCTCTTCTAGGAGAAGTCTGATCAGGGTCCACTCTGTTTGCCTGTATGCAAAAATAGGTTTGAAAAGTTTGCAAGAATATTCAGCAGACGACATAAACAGACAACATTTTCAGATGCAGGTTTTCTTGGCATTTTAAGGGTTAAAGCTTAGCATGCTGGATTAAATTTCAGCAGATGACATTTTGAAATAAATTCATTTTTCCCAGAAAATAGGATTTGACATTTCATGCAAATGTCTCCAGAGCAATTTGTCCTCTGATGCCAATGTGCATGGAATATCAAAGCCTACTTTCTAGGAAAAGTCAGAAAAGTATCTTCAATTTGTCGTCTGCTATATTTGCCCAGACAGTGATAAAGGTTACCGTATTCAACCTAATTACCGCACTGTGCACTTAGGTTTTTCAAAATTACTGAGAACACTCAGTTGTGGTAAAATATGTATCTACCTATTAAGGGTACATTTAAAAAAATCAGAAAGTGACATATTTGATGATGAGTATGCGATTTTTACTGATTTTCTTTATAAAGGCATATGTTGTGGGTACTCATTTGAATTGCATCGACAAGTCAATGCAATTCAAATGAGTACCCTCAACATACTCTTGAACGAGTTTTTTTTTTTTTTCAGAAAAATAGCTTTGATACTGTATGTCTTTTTAGAAAGTACACAAAATCAAAATGTACACTGGCTGTAATTTGAAGATTACGGAATGGCTTGACTGCACTTATAGGGGTATATGGGGTAATTAGGTCGAATACGGTATTTAAGTATCCTTATGGTTGTACCAAACATAAAGGTGTCTGAGGCATGAGCAGACAGCAATGTTCAGCATTTTATACATTCTGATCAGAATCTTTGCTGGGTGCAGTTTGGATACCAAAGAGTGCAGTTTCTTCATGTAGACAACGAAAACTGATCATACTGTGCAGATGTGCAGGCTGATTTGAGTCTTTGTTGGATGCACATGTTTGAAGTTTTTTGTTTTAATCATATTGAATTGCAATTTATTATTATTATTTTTTTTTTTTCCTGATTAACTTTTCATATCAGTTACCATACTTGTATTTCCAGTGATCCTGATCTCATGGTTTATTGCTGTGATTTTTCTGCAACTGCTGTGGACTTAGTCAAGGTAAGAAATATATTTTTTTGCATACCACATAACAGAGTGGCTTCTAGGGTGGGGATTGCAGGATATAGGCATAATGGATTTCAGCATAATTTGCTGCTTTGGCCCCAAATTAAAAATTGTGTGTAGAATGTTACGCAACATGCCAAAATTTGGAGCATTTCTGTTCCATCTGTGCATATTTTATTTCAGTAGGCTTGCAGGTCCTTTTAATCATTGGTAAATTCAGTCCAATTTCAATATTTTCCAATTTCATCACAAGATTTTCCCAAGAACACATTTCTGGCATTTCTATTACCATAGTCAATAAGATCATGTGATACTTCACTCATTGAAATTGCTGAAGATTCCGAGATGAAGAAAATCTGAGTTTTTTTTTTCTGGCAATAGAAATTCTTATCCTATGACACCCACCCTATCCTACCAAGGGATAAGATAAAAAAGGAAAACATGTGGTTGATCATAACATTGGTTGTATAGGATATTATTTAATCTGTTGCCAAGCTGACATCATCGAGATGTAACAAATGACATTGACTTTTAAGATTGCAAACATCAAAATTCATTGTGTATCTAGGGGAGTGCTGCATTTAAAATTAATGAAAAAGATCAAGAAACACTGAAAATTAAAAGGTATCATAGCTACAGATAAGAGGGGGGTATCCGCATATTAATTTTCTTATTTCTCCATGAAAACATATGTTGTGGTACTCATTAGAAGCGCCTCGGTGAGGCGCTTCCAATGAGTACCCACAACATATGTTTTCATGGAGAAATAAGAAAGATATCAGCATTTGTCAGATGAAAAAAGTGCCTTATCTGTTGCTATGGGTATGAAAGAAAAAGAATCTGTGAATGGTGTTTGGTGCATATAGAAAAATCTGTCCTCTGGGATCTCTGTCGTGCATCACTCAACAAAGCCTCATGATGCCAGACATTGACCTTTAGGACATTTTTTTCTAAACTCACTGAACACCCATGAAGGTTTCTGACTGTCTTTGAGTGTTATAAAATATCTGGCAATTCTATAACTAGACAGCAAAGGCTCTGATTAAATTGCTTGTCTGCTTAACCTAATCTGGATCTTTGCTGATGGCATATGCTCCATTACAACCAGTTCTAATTTGGGTTGCACCATGCAAAAAAGTCCCTTCAAACATGCACTTTTTTTATCATGCGCAAATTATTTCCTTGAACACCCCCACCCACACACACACAGAGGATAGTGACTGGGTAGTATGGGTTCACGTTGGACGTCCTTGTGTCTGCCCGCACGTCTGTCCATGCATCAGCCCTTTCCAGATGATGAGTAAACATCAGTGGATTTATTTTCACCAAACTTTGTTTGTGCATTGATATTGTTGAGATCTGGTTTCGGATTGCTAATTGGCAGATTTCATCAAATTTTGATGGAGATCTGCCTGAGACATGCCCATATTTTCATTTACGGACGCTAACTATAGTAAATGTGAAGGGATTTTAACCAAACTTGGTAAATGCATTGGTATTAAAGAGATCTGGTTTGGGATTTCTAATTTCATCAGTTTTTGACAGTTATCTGCCCATGACACAATAATGGCAAGGTATTATCGTTTTATGTTTTTCCTCTTTATTTCTTTACAAAAACATATGTTCTGGGTATTTTTTAGGCTACCCGCTTCTAATGAGTATATACAACATACGATTTCATGGAGAAATAAGAAATTTATTTACCTGCTTCCTCTCTTATCTACTGGTATGAAAAAGCCTACCCGGGCTTTCTCTGTTTAGTATGACTGTCCATAATGCCAGATAAGATTTGTTTTATTGGTTGTTGTTGTTTTGGGAGTATTTTTCAGCAAAAAAAGTTATGGACATTTTTCTTATCTCTCCACAAAAACATATGTTGTCGGTTCTGATTAGAAGCATCTCAGTGAAGTGAAGTACCCACAGCATATATTTATGCTGAGAAATAAGAAAAATATTTACCTGATACCCACTCTTAGTCTTATGTACAGCTATAAAAATATATTGTTCTTTGATGTCACATGAATGAATTTTACATTATAGGAGAATGTAGACTATGACCCCAAGCGGTGTTGTGCCTTTGTCTGTGATATATCTGACGACAGCTTCTCAGTTCCTTTCCCCGATGGTAGTCTAGACATCATAATTCTAATATTTGTTCTCTCAGCCATTCACCCTGACAAGTAAGATTTTGCAACACAGTTGGAAAAAAATCACCCCATACACAAAACGCAGAGAGCCAGACCAGGCCTCGAGGTTATAAAACTTTTTTCATGCTCAACTCAGCTGAGCACGAAGTGCTCAGGGTGAGCTATTGCGGTCAGTCAATGTCCGTCGTCCGTCGTGCGGCGTTAACAATTGCTTTAAAAGCCTACTGCTCCTACACCCCTGGGCCAATTGACTCAATACTTGGTAGGAAGCATCAGGGTGACCTGTAGATCAAAAATAGCTAAAATCGTGCCGATCGGAAATCCAAGATGGCCGCCATAGCCGCCATCTTGAAAATCTATTTTTCGCTTCTACTCCTGAACCGAAAGGCCAATTGACTCCAAACTTGCTAGGAAGCATCAGGGTGACTTGTAGATCAAAAATAGCTAAAATCGTGCTGATCGGAAATCCAAGATCGCCGCCATCTTGAAAATCTATTTTTCGCTTCTTCTCCTGAACCGAAAGGCCAATTGACTCCAAACTTGCTAGGAAGTATCGGGGTGACTTGTAGATCAAAAATGGCTAAAATCGTGCTGATCGAATATCCAAGATGGCCGCCATGGAAATCTATTTTTCGCATCTTCTCCTGAACCGAAAGGCCAATTGACTCCAAACTTGCTAGGAAGCATTTGGGTGACTTGTAGATCAAAAATAGCTAAAATTGTGCGGATTGGAAATCCAAGATGGCAGCCATCTTGAAAATCTATTTTTTGCTTCTTTTCCTGAACCGAAAGGCCAATTGACTCCAAACTTGCTAGGAAGCATCGGGGTGACTTGTAGATCAAAAATAGCTAAAAAAATCATGCCGATCGGAAATCCAAGATGGCCGCCATGGCGGCCATCTTGAAAATCTATTTTTCACTTCTTCTCCTGAACCCAAAAGCCAATTGACTCCAAACCTGGTAGGAAGCATTGGGGTGACTTGTAGATCAAAAATAGCTAAAATCGTGCCGATCGGAAATCCAAGATGGAAGCCATCTTGAAAATCTATTTTTCGCTTCTTCTCCTGAACTGAAAGGCCAAACTTGCTAGGAAGCATCGGGGTAACCTTTAAATGGAAAATAGCTAAAATCATGCCGATTGGAAATCCAAGATGGCCGCCATGGCGGCCATGTTGGATTTCCAATCGGCATGATTTTAGCTATTTTTGCTTCTTTTCCTGAACGGAAAGGCCAATTGACTCCAAACTTGCTAGGAAGCATCGGGGTGACTTGTAGATCAAAAATAGTTAAAATCATGCAGATCGGAAATCCAAGATGGCCGCCATGGCAGCCATCTTGAAAATCTATTTTTTGCTTCTTCTCCTGAACCGAAAGGCCAATTGACTCCAAACTTGCTAGGAAGCATAGGTGTGACATGTAGATCAAAAGTAGCTAAAATTGTGCCGATCCTAAATCCAAGATGGCCACCATGGTGGCCATCTTGAAAATCTATTTTTCACTTCTTCTCCTAACCCCAAATGCCAATTGACTCTAAACTTGGTAGGAAGCATGGGGGTGACTTGTAGATCAAAAGTAGCTAAAATCGTTCCAGTCGGAAATCCAATATGGCCGCCATGGTCGCCATCTTGAAAATCTATTTTCCTCTTCTTCTCCTGAGCCGAAAAGCCAATTGACTTGAAACTAAGTAGGAAGCATCGGGGTGACTTAGAGATTGAAATTGGCTAAAATTGTTCCGATTGGAAATCCAAGATGGCAGCCATCTTGAAAATCTGTTTTTCACTTCTTCTCCTGAACCAAAAGGCTTATTGACTTTAAACTAAGTAGGAAGCATCAGGGTGATCTGTTGATCAAAAATAGCTAAAATCATCCCTATCAGAAACCCAAGATGGCCGCCATGACAGCCATCTTGAATATCTATTTTTCTCTTCTTCTCCTGAACTGAAAGGCCATTTGATTGGAAACTTGGTTTGTTTGTGTGGAGGCTTTACGGCCCAGTCAACCTAATGGGGTCATTTCGAGCGCGGTCAGTTTACATAACTACAAGTTTACTGGGCAAGCTTAGTCCTCTAAGCACTTAACCAGTATTGTACACATTCTTTCGCCAGAAACTGACAACTGCCCTTCTTGAATCAGCGGAAGGTAGGAAGCTTTTGGGTGACTTGTAGATCTAAAATAGCTTAAATTGTTTGGATCGAAAATCCAAGATGACCATCATGGCGGCCATCTTGAAACACTTTTTTTTCGCTTATTTTCCTGAAGCAAAGGCCCGGTTGATTTGAAAATTGGTAGGAAGGATTGGGATGACTTGTAGATATAAAAATAGCTAAAATCGTTCCAATCGGAAATCCAAGATGGCGGCCATCATGAAAGTCTATTTTTCCCTTCTTCTTCTGAACTGAAAGGCCAATTGACTCAAAACTTGATAGGAAGCATCGGGGTGACTTGTAGATGAAAAATAGCTCAAATTGTTACGATAGGGAATCCCAAATTGCGGCTATGGTGGCTATCTTGAAAATCTTGTTTTGAACTTTTTCTCCTGAACCGACTCAAAGTTCATTGAAAGTATCGAGGTGACTTGTAGATCAACAGTAGCTAAAGTCATTCTGATTGGAAATCCAAGAGGGCTGCCATCTTGTTTATGTTTATTATATTTCCCTGCCATTGTGCTGTTTACATGTATAAAATCATGATTCTTCAGAAACCAATTAGCCAATTGCCTCCAAATTTCACATTGATCCTACAGTTGAAATGTGATTGAGAGTTTGTTCAAATGATCATGCTCCATTGACTGTCATGCCATATATAATATTCTTCTTCAAAATTAAGAACTGCTTAAAGGTTTATCTTTTCATTAGCTGCGATGACAGGACTGGAAAAATGTTGCATAACATCTGCATATCTGCAGTGGCTATGTCACTCAGGTGAGTGGCCCGTGGGCCTCTTGTTTGCATGTGCAAAAAAGCAGTATCACCCACATGACCTGGTGATATGGGCTTTTTGCCCAAGCAAAAAAGCCATATCACCCACGTGACCTATTATCACACCTTTTGCGCTCCACAAGAGATATATGTACTTGAAAGACATGTTAGTATCACATATGCAAAATGAACAGATTTTCTAGTAAATGTATGATAATTTTGGTTATCACATTGGCCTCACCATGCATAAATGTGTCTTTGGGCATATGTGGACAGCAAAGGCCCAGATCACAGTCTGATCAGTCTTCACTGTCATAGGATAAATGTGTGAATGGAGAGCAAAGGCTTGGGCCCAGTTGTTCAAAGCTAATGGTGTCATTAGTTAACGATTGGTTAAAATTTACATCGAGTGATATGCAAATATGCTGAAATATTTTGCTGAAAAATGTGAGTAGCTTTTGCAGTGCAAAAGCTACTCTCATTTTTTCAGCAAAAAATATCAGAATATTGTATATTGAATCTGATAAAAAAGTTAACGAAATGACCCTTAACGAGTACATTAAGCTAACGATGCTTTGAACAACTGGGCCCTGGATGATACTTTTTGCATGTGCAGGATGATCTACCATAATAACTCTAAGTATTGGGATAGATAGACCTTTGCAAACAGTGTAGACCCAGATCAGACATAACAGAATGCGACATCTAATCAGGGTCTACACTGTTTGCCACTTATCCAGCATTACTTTGCTTTAGACACATCAACAGGTAGTAAAATGGACTATTTCAAATATTTTTGGACAAGTATGGCAAGGAGTTAAAGTGTTCCAATATTTAGGATAAATATGGTAAATATGTGCATGTCCAAAGTCACCTTTTGGCTTCATTCGGTCCATGTGATGTTGTCTAGATACACCTGTCATAATGCCATAATCATAGATCTAGATAAGAGTGTATATCAGATAAATATTTTTCTTATTTCTGCACGAAAACAAATGTTGTGGGTACTCATTAGAAGTGCCTTGTTGAGGCACTTCTAATGAGTACCCACAACATATGTTTTCTTGCAGAAATAAGAAAAATATCAATAATTGTGGCTATAAAAGCATTTTATTGAGCTGTGCCATACCAGTGTGAGTTAATGTACCTTCCGATATGTGCGCCTAGTGAAGACTTAGATCAACCATACAGTCTGGTCAGTAACAGACCTGTTACCGATTACATACAAATGTATTCGATTACAATTACAATAACTTTGTTATTTCATGATTACAGATTACAATTACAATTACATTTTTCCTGAATGTAATCAATTACAATTACATTGCAATGTAATTGATTACAATTACAATTACTTTCTTGTTGTTCTGTGTTTAAAAAAAAATCTAGTTTAAATTAATAATCTGTTTTATTGTTCTTTCAAAGCTTCATGCATGGCATGCTTTATCTTCTGACAAGATGTTATTCATATTCTTTATACCATATATTCATTTTTTATGATATTCCATTTACTATACATTTTCTATGACATATGGTTATTTTTTACTCATCCTCTTGGTACCATGAGATGGTTCAAAGACTTATAGTGCCTGGCTTTTGTTGTACTCCCTGGGGTGCAATATAATTCTGTCAGACTGTTCATCTTAAGCATTGATATATAAAAATGAAAACAACAATGGAATTAAATCAAGTTTTCATCTGTTATAAATAAGTTTAATTTGCATAAGCAGCATTATTAAGCTTCATGGAACAAAGGAAAGAACAATCCCTTCTCTGTCTAAAAATGTAGTGTGGTGGTTGATCGGGGTGGGGGTGGGGGACAAAAAAAAACAATCTTGGCCCGGGGCTGTACAGTTTAAAATTTGCAGTGAATAAGTTTTGTTAGGACATTGCTTTACCTGTCAGTAGACCAGATAAGAGGAGTAAATTGCTTATAATTGAAGGATAATTTTCCTTATCTTTCAATGAAAACATGTTTTGGGTACTCATTTGAACCATCTCATCGAGATGGTTTAAATAAGTACCAACAACATATGTTTTCATTGAGAGATAAGAAAAATTATCCCTGAGTTACCACTAATTTACTCCTTATTTGGTCCTCTGCCTGTATGAAAGCACCAGCTCAAAACCTGTCAATGTCCTCAGGCAATATGTCAAAACTTAACACAGGTACTTTACAGAAGGGTATAATTGGGCCAGTTTTAGTAAATGCCATAAATAATTCAAGTATTTGGATACTTGATAAATAGGCCTATGCAAACAATGAAGAAAAAGTACATCAGGGTCTACATCCTTTCAAATTCAAATGTCATTGTTTAGATGCAGAAATATATGACAAGACCACACTCCAACTATAAATTATGACAGGTCAACTTTAGCCACTTAACAATTGTCCAAATGTATATAACTTTTACAGTAGGTCATCTGACATGAGAGACATTGTTGACAGCATGCACACAATAAACATGAAATTATATAACTTAGTAAGTTACTGTAAAAACACTAAAATTTTCATTTTCCATATCACATGACTGTATGGAGACAGTGAAGGCTCTAGTGGGACTGCACAAATTCAAAGCTGCACCTGAAATGCCTCTTTTGGCACATGCCTTTACCACTATCACATGGATTAGTCAATTCTGATCTGGATCTGCAATGTTTGCCTTGATCTGTCTGTCCGAAAGTATAATACACTGTTAAACAACCATGTTATATCCAAACAAAAACGTAGAGATATATTGATAAAAGACTATAAATGTTTGCCAATTTAATTACTTTGATTATTTGCTAATTCATATCAGCTTATCCATGTGTGAAATTTCAATTTCCTTTGATCTCTAAGATGTATTTTTTAAATTTTCTTTTATTTCAAAGATGTATTGATTGTTTTAAACAAACCAATACAGAGTCATTAAGTCATTAAATGTATACAAATCAAAATAATTATCTCCAGTACTCTTGTTTCTTGTCAAGTTGTCATACCAGAAATGATTTTTTTTTTTTTCAATTCTATTCCTTCTGACTTATTTTATTTAAATATCCATATTGTAATCGTATTGTAATCGTCAAAGTAATCATGATTACAGGCTGTTTTGCAATGTATTCGATTACAATTACAATTACTTGTAATCATAAACATCAATGATTACAGATTACATTTCGATTACCCAAAACTTGTAATCAATTACATGTAATCATGATTACTGATTACAATTACAACAGGTCTGGTCAGTGAAGATTGATCGTGAAATATTTTCTACGGTCATTCTCTCTCTTCCGCTGATTCAAGAAGGGCAGTTATCAGTTTATGGCAAAAGAATGTGCACAATGCTGGTTAACCACTTAAAAGGACTAAGCCTGCCCAGTAAGTGTGCTTAGGTAAACTGACCATGTTGGACATGACCCCGGTGGGTTGACAAGGCCGTAAAACCTCAACACAACAGTCTGGTCAGTCTATTGAATGAAAGACACATTTTCAATCAAAAAGTTTTGATATTTTTTTTTTTATCATTTCTCCACAAAAATATATGTTAAGGGTACTTGTTATAAGTCAAGTGCCTACATACCAGGGCCCAGTTGTTCAAAGCGTTGTTAGCTTAACAAGCTCGTTAAGGGTCATTTCGTTAGCTGTTTTAGCAGAGTCAATATACAATATTCTGATATTTTTTGCTGAAAAAATGTGAGTAGCTTTTGCACTGCAAAAGCTACTCACATTTTTTCAGCAAAACATTTCAGCATATTTGCGTATCACTCGATGTAAATTTTAACGAATCGTTAACTAATGATGTCGTTAGTTTTGAACAACTAGGCCCAGGAAAACATGCTGTGGATACTCTCTGAGGCACTTCTATTGAGTACCCACATCTTATGTTTTCATGAAGAAATAAAAATAATGTTTACCTGATACCCCCTCTAATCTGGGGCTATGGATAGTTCAGATTTAATGCTTAGCATGATGAGTTATAAAAACATGAAATGATAATACCCAGTCACTATCATGTGGCGGGCAGATAACTCAGCAGTTGATGAAATTTGCTCATTAGCAATCCAACCAAGTCTGATGAAAATCCATTGAAAAATATGGATGTGTGGCGGGCAGATAATGAAAATTGACGGAATTCGCCCATTAGCGATCCCAAACCAGATCTCCACAGTATCAATACATATTCTAAGTTTGGTGAAGATCCATTGATATTTACTAAAGTTGTCATCTGGAAATGAAAATAAGGATGGAAGGATGGGCAGGCGAACATTCAGACAGACAGAGGGACCTCCAAGGTAAAACCATAATACCCCACAACTATCATGTAGCGGGGTATAAAAATTGCAAAGGTTACGAAATATTTTTATTGTTTTTCCCAAAAAATAAGGTTTGTCTTTAGGAGACAATTTGCATGAAATGTCAAACGATATCTTCTGGAAAAAATAAGAAAAATATCATCAGTTTGTTATCTGCTGAATTAGACCCAAGAGTGTTAACAAGTAAAATGGTGACATGTTTCCAGAACACCCCCATTGTGACTTATTCTGTTCTGTTTTGTAGAATGCAGTATGTGATTGATAGATTAGCAAGGCTTCTCAAACCAGGTGGTACAATCTTGTTCAGAGATTACGGGAGATACGACATGGCTCAGTTGAGGTTTAAGAAAGGTAAGCAGGAAAATTGAATTGAAGATTTAATTTGTAGATAGATGCAGCTGATAAGGCTTTCTGTTTTAACAGCAGTGAATTTCAGGAGTTATAGTAGTGGCATGGACAGAATCTTTGGCATAGGAAATGCTGCATTCACCATATTTACCTTGACCCATTGTAGACTGAATGAACTCCCCCACACTATATATTGGAAGATTCTAATTTTGATTTTGGGTATGTCAGACTATGTGATTTAGATAGTCCGGGAGAAAATGGTTGAACTATTTGCAAATAGTGGGAGACCCTGATCAGATGCCGCATTCTGCGGCATCTGATCTGGGTCTGCACTGTTTGCCAATTTCCCTTTCAGGGGACTCCAGAATACAATGGGTTAATTATTACCTTATTCAACCAAATTATTGCACGGTGCACTTATGTTTTTTTTTCAAAACTACTGGGAAAACTTGTGGTAAAGTATGTATCTACCTACTAAGGGTACACTTTAAAAAAAGATCAACAAAGGACTTATTTGATGATGTTTATGGATTTTTTTTTTCTGATTTTGTCTATAAAAGTATGTTGTAGGTACTCATTTGTATTGCATCGACAAGTTGATGCAATTCAAATGGGTACCCCCAACATATGCCTTTGTAAAGAAGTAGGAAAAAAGTACACTAGCTGTAATCTGAAGACTACAGAATTGCTTGACTGTGGGCTTATAGGGGAATGTACAATAATTAGGTCGAATACGCACCTTAATTTATTATTGGGGTGGTCTGGTGTGGCAAAGGAGTCGGGTATCTTACGTCACTGGGGCGTCCAACTGATATTGGCTTACAGTTGGGCCAGGCCTGCTATCCTTATAGCAGATAAGGGTAGAGGGGGAATGTTTTTATTTCTTCTGTTTCTTCTCTTTCATTCCTGTTCCTCTTTCTTCCCTGTCCCTCTCTTTCATCTCCTCTACTATCTCTTTTCTCCCATTTCTCTGGGAGATGACACAAAATGACCCACAAGGAATGACGTGGTGTTAAACCCCAACTCGATCAAAAAACCTTATTCTATTACTGTACTTATCCTTAACCCATTTTAGTCTGGAGACCCCTTAAGGGTAATTGGCAAACAGTGCAGATCCAGATCAGATGCCGCAGAACACGGCATCTGATCAGGGTCTCCACTGTTTGCAAATGGTGCAATCATTTTTCGCTAGGAATATCTAAATCACTAACATACCTAAAATCATAATTAGAAGCTTCCAATATATATCGTGGGAGAGTTTATTCAGTCTACAATGGGTTAACTCTTAACAAGTCCATTGACTTGCGGATATGCCTGAATTGCTGGATGTGTGGCAAACTGTGTAGACCCTGATTAGACACAGCAGATTGTGATCTGGGTCTACACTGTTCAAGTTTTTCCATCCAGATACTTCGGTGAAATATTTTGGTGATTTTCTAGCTATGATAAGTTAATAATATGAAAAAAAAATATTTTGTCAAAAAGTTTATTTTCTTCTTTTCTTCTTTTGTTGAGAAGTTGTACTGCAGGAACCTGAAATTTGCTCTCCACTTGCATGATAAATTAGACTTTAATGGACTTTTCAAGAGTCCAGGCAGTTTTAGTATTTGAGTATATTTTAATCGATAAACAAACAAGAATCTTACAACATTATTGTTTTCATATGCAAACAACGCAAGCCCAATTGAGCTTGATCGGATAGAAACTACAACGTATTACTGTTTAGATACAGAAGTAGAATGCTCTGGCTCTCAGTCAATTCCCTAATCAGCTAGAGAGGATAAACATTTTTAGCCTACAGATCTAAAACAAGCACCTTTGCAAAGTGTCAAGCCAGATATGATAGCTCTTAAGAAGCTATCTCGTCAGGATCTATACTGTTTGTCCGTCTGTCTGATTTTGACAAACATCCCTGTTTGCTACAATTGCTGTGTTTCCAAATGTAAAGTGGAAGAGGCCACTTTAGAAACTCAGGGCTGAAAGGTTTAGATACATAGCTCTAGGGGGTATCCTAATTATTTTTCTTATTTCTCAATGAAAACATATGTTGTGGGTCTCATTAGAAGCGCCTCGGCGAGGCGCTTCTAATGAGTACCCACAATATATGTTTTTGTCAAGAAATAAGAAAAATATCAAAACTTTTCTGTTGAAAAAAGCATCTTAACTGGAGCTATGTAGATAGTTGAACTTTGGTTCCTAGTCTAAGGTAAAACCTCCTTCTGTTAAACATAGCCCAATTATTGTCTTTGCAGGACGATGTCTGTCAGAAAATTTCTATGTTAGAGGTGATGGCACTAGGGTTTACTTTTTTACACAGGGTAAGTTTATGACATTTATTTAATTGTGTTTAGTTTCTGTAATGTAACCTTTAGCATCTTTTTGGCAAAATTGTAAGTGAATTCTTCCCCTTGGAGATAGTTTGAGTAGAAAGCCGAGCCCTTTTTGCTGGAAATAAACTAAAAACATTTAGCACTCACTGGAAAAATTCAGCAAATGACAAGGATTTTCTTCGATTTTTTTTTTCTGCCAGAAAATAGGATTTGACATTTTTGGTAATTGAATGTCCCACCGTATTTAATTAGAAAAAAATATTAAATAAAAACATCTATCAAAACAAGCACTTATTAAGAGAGAGAATCAAGGATAAATTTCAAGGAAAACTTTTGACTGTTCTGAAAGCTGAAATACTGTCAGTAGATCCTAGATATAGAGGACGTGGCCGTGTGTACAGCTCTTGTGTGCGAAGCGCAATGCTCCATGCCAGCTAGACTTGGCCATTGACAAAGCCAAACCTCCAGCTTCTGCAGCGAAATGACAGGGCAATGATCAGACAGATCTGCAATGTCAGGCTGCAAGACATTGTCACCACCAGGTCCAATTAGCTACTTGTGTGGCTTGGCATTGAGGATCTGGACCTCATTCTGAAGGAGAGAAGACTCCGATGATATGGACCTGTGGAACGCTCCAATGGTGCAGACAAGACAGTCTTTGACATACAGGTTGCTGGAAGCATGGGCCTGGGGATATGATATGATATGATATATATGGTATGGTATGGTACGGTACGGTACGGTATGGTATGAGAGGACATCCTGGGAAAAAAGGTATATTATAGGATTAAGTGAACAACAACAGTAAAAAAAAAAAGTCTTTAAAAAATAAGTGTGAGCTTTGCTTTCAAACACACAAGGTTAAAATTTTGTAGATTCTAAATATTCAATACAGAGTCATGGCAAGATTGGGTTGGTGAACAGGCTGGCTTCCACTGATCACAAAAGTTGGAAGGTTCGTACATGTACCTTTTCTCATGACACTTTCCTTGAGAAAAAAAAAAAAAAAAAAAAATCAACATTTTTATGTGTTAATTTGAATAATTTAAAAAAAAGTTATATTGTAGCTACTCATTATAATTGCAACACTACAGCAGTTCAGTGAATACTCATAACTATTATTTGGTAAAGAAAATATGAAAAATCCAGTATTTTTTAGGGCTTAGCATGCTGGGTAAAATTTCTGGCAGACAGCATATTGAAATATGTTTTTTTATTTTTCCCAGATACACTTCAACCTCTTTATAACATGGTCCAATATAACACGGTTTTGGATATAACACGGTTCAAAGATGGATCCCAAAAAATGCATAGATTATATTGAAAAATGACCATAAATGGTCATTTTTCAGTATAATCTATACATTTTTGTTTGGATATAACACGGTTGTTAAACTAATACGGTTTATGCTATGGACCCCAACAATAGTGTTATAAAGAGGTTGTGGTGTATCAGGTTTTGACATGTCAGGCAACTGTCTCATGAAATATGTCCAGTGGAGACAATTTGTATGAAGTGCTGAATCCTGTTTTCTGGGAAAAATTAAAAAAAAAAAAATATAAGTTTGTCATCTGCCGGTCTGGAGTTTCACCCACTATCTCTTGTATGTCTTTTCATTTCAGATGAGCTTCGGATTATGATGACTAAAGCTGGTTTAATAGAAAAACAAAATCTAGTAGACAGGCGTCTCCAGGTCAATAGAGGAAAACAACTGAAGATGTACCGTGTTTGGATACAGTGCAAATATACAAAACCTGCTCAGTGATACATACATAACTGATTGTAGTACTGGTATTTTAACACTAGTCCTGCTGAACCCGGATACGCCCTGCCTTTGCAAACAGTCTAGATCCAGATCAGTTGGCATCTGAAGAAGCCAACTGATCTGGATCTGCACTGTTTGTCATTAAGTATCGTCGGCTAACCAGTTTCGGTGACCTTTAGACTTTTTCCCTGATATTGTGATCAAATGCTTGAAATATGAAATAAAAATATAACTTACATTTAGTTAAATTTATCACCTTCCCAGTGTCATATATATCTTCTGAAAAATATCTTCACCACGATGGGGGCAGCCATTATTTTGACCTGTGTAATCCATAATACCGGAAATGATATGGGAGAGAATCAGTGACCCTTAACCTTTATCATCAGTACAGTTAGTGTGGATAAGTTTGAAACCCAAAAATCAAATGCAATTAATCAGTAACTCAATTAGAATCTGTTAACTCAACTTAACTGCCAACAAACATATTTACAATTGTTTTTAACATATTTAAATATGTAAACTAATAATTATTCTTCAGCATGACATGGACAAACAAATTTGTCATGTCTTCTGATAACCCTTTGTTTGCAGCAGTAGATCAGATGGGTCCAATGTTTACACAGTGGGACATCACATTGTGCCCACTTTGTTATGACCAATGAAACACAGTGTTTTTGCTGTTCGGGCTGGTACAGATGACATACACAACACTTATCTTCATCATTTATATCACTATCACCAGAATCACTATCAGAGTCTGAGACAAGAATAGCTTGCAGTCCAGAGGGACCTGGTACAGGCTTTGTGATGGAAGGCTTTATTTGCTTCTTAGAACTTTTGTTTGCTGCTTCTTCACACTTTCTTTTGGATGATGTTTTATTACTGTTTACATGATCTCTGATGGTTTGTACTATTTTGGGTTCTGTGATAAGAGTTCCACTTGTAACTTTGCTTAAAGTATTGATTTGCTTTTTTTCTAGATTTTGTTTGTGTGATATTAGTTCCTTTTGTTCATTAAAGAAAGCTACTGGGCCATTAAGAACTTGAGTAGTAGTGAATGTTGTACTGGAACTGGACTGATGGTAGGCTGTTGCAGGAGTAGATGGCAGATGGATCAAATGGGAAGATGCCAGTGTGTTTAAAAGCTGACTTTAAGTTTGGTGCAGATAGAGCATGCTCATAGGCTTTTGATGATAACTCTGTAATATGGTAACGAGTAATGTTTGAATATGGGTTACTACGAATGAATTTATGGCATTCACTATTATATATGCGCTGTAGAGGCTCAAAGCATGCAACATCTAATGGCTGAAGCAAGTGGCTTGTATGTGCTGGTAACACAAATAGTTCTATATTATGTGCCTCTGCCCATTCTAACACAGGAATATTAACATGTGACCTATGGCCATCAAACATAAGGAGTACAGTCTGGTCATTACTACTCCTCTGTACATATTTAAGAAAGTGACTCTTAAGGAACTCCTGAAAGGCTAAAGCATTTGACCACCCACTGTCTGTGACAATACCTTGAGACCCTGTTAATGCTCCTTTGAGGAGGTCACTGCTGAATTTTTTGCCTTTAAATATATAAAATGATGGCATCATGGTACCCAGTGCATTCCCACAGCCAAGAATGGTAGTAGTAGCTGATCTTGAAGAAGTAATTGCAGGAGTTGACTTCCCAGCACTGATAATATATGGTGGTGCATGTTCTGTTTGAATGCCTTTTTCATCCACATTGTAGATACATTGAGGGTTTTCCTTAAGATTAAACTTAGTGAGCACATTATCAAGTCTTTCAAAATAATCACTAACAACTGACTCTGATGTGGCCTTGGCTCTGTAATTAGAAAGGGACCTAGGTTTTATAACATTAAGTTCAGGCCATCGGTTCATAAAACCACTGAACCACTTTGCACTAAACGGATGCGTTTCATCCCGTTTTCCAAGATAGACTGCATAGTTGGATGCCATGCTCACCACTTCACTTTTAGTGTATCCATAACCAAGTACAGCCATTCTTAAATGCTCAACAAAAATAGCCTCTTCCTCTTGGTTTAACCGAGGCGAAGGGACTGATGAAGTGGTTTCAGGATCCACCCTGCCTAAAATTCTTTGTCTTAAAGTTGTCTGAGGTACTCCATATGTGATCGCCGCCTTTTCACTGGAATGTGGTTTTCCCTCACAGCATGGTAAGCACTCATCATAGCAGATGGAGAGTAACACCTGTATGCCACCTTCTGCATCTCTACTTTCTTAGGTTGTGCCTGAAAAACAGAGAGAAAAAATGTGAGGTTCTGAATAAAAAAGTTTTTAGAGTGAAGTGACTTAATTTTGCACAGCCTTAATTTCATTCAACTCAAAATGCAGATTACATTTTTTTTTAAATAAATAAATAAATAAAAAAAAAATATAACTTAATACAAGCATAAAATAATTCAGTGATTTTTTTTTTTTTCTCTCATTTTTACATTTTCCTGATACTACAGGAAGTTACATAAATGACAAAAAAATAAGGCAACTGAATTTTATTTACAAAAATAAATAAATAAAAAATAACAGATGATAACAGTAAGAATAAAAAAAAAATAGATTAAAATGTATGGCTGGTTCCAAGCCATTCTTTGATGTTTATAAATTCACAAATGAAATAAAGCAAAGACATACATATATACTATACAAATATACTGATATTAACTGCATAAATTTTTAATTAAATTCTCAAAATTAATTCACTTCACTCGATTCTTCAAAGAAGAAGAAAAAAATTGACAGGGTATCAACTTTTGGACACACACTATACATGAAAAAACCGGACGTGACCTCTCTCAGTCATGTGACTGAGTAGCAGAAGACAACAAATGCACTCGGTGGCAAAAAACATTTCAAACACGAAAGTAAGGTTATTCTGGGGCACATTAAGGGGAGGTTAAAAAAGGTATTAAGAAAATCAACTAAAATATCAAACATATTTTTAAATAATGTGATACTTATGTTTTTGAAGCGCATTTTTGGATTTTGTTGTTGGAAGTGACAGCACTTTGTTTACACAAACAACCGCAAAAAGTGATGACGTCAGCGAACTCTTCAATAAGGAAACCACGAACGACAAACGTAAGTCACCAAAACAGGTTAGTCACCGAAACAGGTTAGCCTACGATATATGAATTTGCATCAACAACCTGGACCAAGAAATCTGATTGGCTGAAAATTAGAAGACGGTTTGGCTTCTTAATTTATTCAGCATGGCAAGGGTTAATTTCCTAAAAAAATCGGCTGACTCCATAACACAGTCGGTTGTGCATCTAACTGCAGATCCAGGGGTCACAAATTCGAATCTCAGTTTGGCCATATAACTTTTGTGGAGATTGATCATGATTTCATTTCTAAGGTCATTCTCCCCCTCCCACTGATTTGAGAAGGGCAATTGTCAGTTATTGGCAAAAGTATGTGCACAAGTACTGGTTAACAGGCCCCCTGGGGAAATCTTTAAAACCTATAATTTGCGTCAAATCCTTTAAAACCTTTAGTTTGGTTGAAAAACCTATAAAAACCTGGGCCCAGTTGTTCAAAGCTAACGACATCGTTAGTTAATGATTCGTTAAAATTTACATCGAGTGATACGCAAATATGCTGAAATTTTTTGCTGAAAAAATGTGAGTACACATTTTTTCAGCAAAAAATATCAGAATATTGTATATTGAATCCACTAAAACAGTTAACGAAATGACCCTTAACGAGCTCGTTAAGCTAACGATGCTTTGAACAACTGGGCCCTGTATTTCAATTAGAAAGCCGTTATTTTTGGCAATTTATCATATGGATGGAAGGGCATACAAATGGGCGAATGGAATGACGACAATATATATCCTCACAGCTTACTTTGTATGCCAAGGGTGTAAGATATTTTTTCTACAACAAAAGAGGCAGAGTCTTGGGCCAACTAAAATATTGACACAGTATGTGACAGAATGACCCAGAATTGTGAATTCACATGGAAATTGTCCATCATAGCAAGTATTTATGGCACAGAAATTGGAAACAAGGTGAAGAATTTATTGGGGTTTTTTCTCTTTATTTTTTTTAAATTCACCAAAAGACTTATATATGACCGAAAACAGCCTGTATAAAAAAACTTTTATTTTCAAAAGAGCCTGCTAGGTGGCATGATTTAACCTCTTAGAGGACTTTCTTTGTTTGTGTTGAGGTTTTACGGCCCAGTCAACCCAATGGGGTCATGTCGAGCGCGGTCAGTTTACCGAACCACACCCTTACTGGGCAGGCTTAGTCCTCTAAGCGGTTAACCAGTATTGTGCACATTTCACCAGAAACTGACAACTGCCCTTCTTGAATCAGCGGAAAGAAGAGAATGACCGTAGAAAATATTTCACGATCAATCTCCACGAAAGAATGTTGCCGACCTCGGCGGGGCTTGAACCCGCGACCTCCTGGTCTCCAGTCAGACGGCGCATCCAACTGAGTCACCGAGGCCGGCTCTCTCTTAGAGCACTAATCCTTTCCAGGAAAAGTGTGAGCAGGTTAACTGATTGGCTCGACATGATCTTTATAACAGGTTGAGTTAACTGGGCCATAAAACTCCAAATCAAATAAAGTTTCTGAATATATAAGCTTAGTACTGGCTGGTCTTAGCTGAAGCCTGTCTGAATACCTAAAGTATAAAATACAATAATCGTCTTTGCATGTTGTTTTTTGTCGCACCTGTTTTTACCTAAACCCCTAATAGTCAGTGGGTGTCTCGTGAGCGCAACTCCTCCTACAGTTTTTGGCCAATCATTTTGAAACTTCACAGATGTTTTGGCCATGGTGTGTAGATGCGCATATTGTTTGCTCATAATTCTCAGATTTTTTTTTTTTTTTTAACTTTTTTCGCTTTGTTAACTTAGTTTTTACCTAAAATCCTAATAGTCAGTGGGTGTCTCGTGAGCGCAACTCCTCGTACAGTTTTTGGCCAATCATTTTGAAACTTCACAGATGTTTGGCCATGGTGTGTAGATGCGCATATTGTTTGCTCATAATTCTCAGATTTTTTTTTCAACTTTTTTCGCTTTGTTAACTTAGTCAGTTTTTACCTAAAACCATAATAGTCAGTGGGTGTCTCGTGAGCGCAACTCCTCGTACAGTTTTTGGCCAATCATTTTGAAACTTCACAGATGTATTGGCCATGGTGTGTAGATGCGCATATTGTTTGCTTATAATTCTCAGATTGTTTTTTCAACTTTTTCAACTTTGTTTAAAACTTAGTCAGTTTTTACCTAAAACCCTTATAGTCAGTGGGTGTCTCGTGAGCGCAACTCCTCCTGCAGTTTTTGGCCAATAGTTTTGAAACTTCACAGATGATTAGGTCAGGGTCTGAAGATTTGCATATTATTTGCACATAAATCTCAGATTTTTTTTTTCAACTTTTTTCGCTTTGTTAACTTACGTCAGTTTTTGCTTAAAACCCTTGTAGTCAGTGGGTGTTTCGTGAGCACAACTCCTCCTGCAGTTTTAGGCTAATACCTTTGAAACTTCACATATGATTAGGGCATGGTCTGAAGATGTGCATATTTTTTACACATAAATCTCAGAATCATTTCAGCAGAATTAGGGGTCCTTGATTTATCCCCAAAATTGGTTTCCGCTCAATATCTTGTGAAAGAATTGATGGATTAGGATCATATTTTGCATACATATTGTTGTTAACAATACCTAACTTGGGATTTCATCAATTTTCAGCTGAGTTACTGGCCTTGATTAATGGGCAAAAATGATATCCGCTCAATATCAATATCTTGTGAAATAATGGACAGGTTTAGATAAAATTTTGCAAGCCAATATTCCAAATTTTCTACTTTGTCCATTTTTCTAACCTATCATTTTCTTGAATACTGCAAAATAGATTTTTTTCAATACAAATAGGAACTTGTATGACTTAATCCCCGCAGGTGCGACATCGCTTTCCGCGGACTTCTTGTTTTTTTCTCGTTTTCACTTTAGCAAAAAAGAACAAGAAAATAATAAAGCTGTACCATTTTTTTTTTATTTTCCACCAAAAGAAAAAACAACTCAGGACATCTTCAGGAAAACAAAAAACATTCTGATCATAACACTTTCAGACAGAAAATTGTTAACAGATTAGTTGCACAATCAAATTAGCACATTTTCAAATGAGATCTGTAGCTTAAGATACCAGGGGATATCAAGAAAATATTTTTCTCATTTCTCCATGAAAACATCTGTATACTCATTAGAAGCGCCTTGGCGAGGCCTTTCTAATGAGATCCATAATATAGATTTTTAAGGAGAAATAAGAACAAGAGGCCCAAGGGCCACGGTTCACTCACCTGAGTGACATAGCCACTGCAGACATGCAGATGTTATGCAACATTTTTCCAATCCTATCATAGCAACTAATGAAAATATCATCATTTGAGCAGTTCTTAGTTTTGAAGAAGAATATATGGGCCTGACAGTCAATGGAGCATGATCATTTGAATAAACTATCAATCACATTTCAACAGAAGGATCAATGTGAAATTTGGTGGAAATTGGCTAAGTGGTTCCTGAAGAATCATGATTTTATACATGTAAACAGCACAGTGGCAGGGAAATATTATAAATATAAACCAGATGATGGCCATCTTAGATTTCCAATCAGAACAATTTTAACTACTGTTGATCTACAAGTCACTTCGATACTTTCAATATAAATGTATATGGCCCACACAAATAGGGAAGCAAATTTGACCTTGGAGGCAAAAAGGTCAAATGTCAACATAGAACCATCATTTGAGCAATTTTGGTAGATCTCCTGTACCCCGTAATTTGTGCAAGATTAGGACCCAGGGCTTATTTGGTTATGGAGAAGAAGATTTTTGAAGGTTTTTACCATATATGGGCATGGCAGCCATTTTGATCAATGGACCATACCCATTTTAGCAATCTTTCATTCTCCTGCCCACGGAGGCTCCGCATCAAATTTGAGCAACACTGGCCCGGAGGCTTCAGAGGAAAAGCCATTTGAAATTATCAACATTTTTTCCATACAAATGTATGGGGCCCATACAAATCCATACAGAAGCAAACTTGACCTCGCGGTAAAAAGGTTAAATGTCAATGTATGACAATTATTTTAGCAACTTTGGTAGACCGCCCGTTCCAGATGATATATGCAAAGATTCAGCCACAAGCCATCCTCGGTTTTTGAGAATAAGATTTTTAAATGTTTTTTCCCGTGCAAATGCATAAGGAAGCAAACTTGACCTTGCCGTAAAAAGGTCAAATGTCAATGTATGACCATTATTTTAGCAACTTTGGTAGACCCCCTGTCCCCGATGATTTATGCAAACATTCAGCCCCAAAGCATCCTCGGTCTAGAGAAGAAGATTTATAAAGGTTTTTACCATATATGGGCATGGCGCCCATCTTGGTCAACGAACCGTGACCATTTTAGCAATCTTTTGTTCCCCCTACCTAAGGAGGCTCCATATGAAATTTGAGCAAAATTGGCCCAGAGGCTCCAGAGGAGAAGTTATTTGAAATTCTGAACATTTTTCCCATACAAATGCATAAGGAAGCAAAATTGACCTTAATGTATAAAGGTCAAATGTCAATGTACGACCATTATTTTAGCAATTTTGGTAGCCCTCCTGTTCCCAAAGATATATGCAAAGATTCAGCCAAAAGGCATGCTTGGTTTTGGAGAAGAAGTTTTTTAAAGGTTTTTCCCATTCAAATGCATAGGGAAGCAAACTTGACCTTGCCATAAAAAGGTCAAACACCAACGTACGACAATTCTTTTAGCAATGTTGGTAGACCTCCTGTCCCCGATGATTCCTGCAAAGGTTCAGCCCCAAGGCATTCTCGGTTCTGGAGGAGAAGATTTTTAAAGGTTTTTTCCATATATGGGCGTGGCGGCCATCTTGGTCAACGGACCGTGACCATTTTAGCAATTTTTCGTTCCCCCACCCTAAGGAGGCTCCATATGAAATTTGAGCAAAATTGGCCCAGAGGCTCCAGAGAAGTTGTTTGAAATTCTGAACATTTTTCCCATACAAATGCATAAGGAAGCAAAATTGACCTTACCGTAAAAAGGTCAAATGTCAATGTACAACCATTATTTTAGTAATTTTGGTAGCTCTCCTGTTCCCGAAGATATATGCAAAGATTCAGCCATAAGGCATGCTCGGTTTTGGAGAATAAGATTTTTAAAGGTTTTTCCCATTCAAATGCATAGGGAAGCAAACTTGACCTTGCCGTAAAAAGGTCAAACGTCAACATATGACAATTCTTTTAGCAATTTTGGTAGACCTCCCGTCCCCGATGATTCCTGCAAAGGTTCAGCCCCAAGGCATTCTCGGTTCTGGAGGAGAAGATTTTCAAAGGTTTTTACCGTATATGGGCGTGGCGGCCATCTTGGTCAACGGACCGCGACCATTTTAGCAATTTTTCGTTCCCCCACCCTAAGGAGGGTCCATATGAAATTTGAGCAAAATTGGCTCAGCGGTTTCAGAGGAGAAGTCGTTTGAAAATGTTAACGGACAGACGTACACACGCACGGACAGACGGACGGACAGATGACGGACGAAAAGTGATCACAATAGCTCATCCTGAACAGAGCTCAGGTGAGCTAAAAATATCAGTACTTTTCGGTTGTAAAAAGTTCCTTATCTGGAGCTATGGTGATTATATAGTCATTATGAAAACATTCCTATTCAAATATACGGAAAATTTTACCTCCAAAAAATGAAGATTTTCAGATAAAATATTCTGATATTCATATTTTTGCTCAAAACATAGATTGTGGGTACTCGTTAGAACCCCCCCAGCGAGGCAGTTCAAACATGTACCCACAATCTATGTTTTTTAGCAGAAATAAGAAAAATAATGTCTACACCTGTAAACCCCAGTTTTACTATATAAAAGTGGAGTTTAAGGGTGTCAAAATTATATAGCAATTTTTATTGATGTCAAATCATAAGACATTTTATTAAGGCGATTAAGGTACGAGATGGCAAATGGACCATTACCCAACATACAAATAAGAAAAAATACATACCATATTTACCCTAAGTATTGTTACACCTTGCCGAGGTAATTCAAATGAGTACCCTTAATATATTCTTTTATAAAAAAAATAGAACCCATATCACCTAAGCATCATTAATTCCTTTGCTCTTATTCCTTTAAAATGTGCCCTTATTAGGAAGATATTTTCTGGACAAGTTGTTCTCATAGAAAAAAAAAATGGCCAAAAAATTCATGCTCAGCTGATAATTTAACCAGATGTTTTATGGCTACTGCCCTAAACTCTCCATACAGCAGGAGTCTGTTCACAACAGGTGGCGTTACCAGATTTACCTGGGGAACTACTTTTTCTCTGATAGCACTGGTTTTTGCACTGTTATATATAATCTTAAAGTCTTTATTCTTTAACACAGGAAACCATTTAGAAAGCTTGGTTTGATTAGCATTTTATGCAGATGTAGATTTTGGAATTGGTTTTGAGCTACTTCATTGTGTTCTAGATTTAAGAATCTTATGAAAATGTTATACCCCACTAAACCGACTTTGATATAGTATTAGTCAGGAAGTGGGTGTCAAATTCTCTAAGAGAAAAACATGGCAAGACAATATTTTTTCCAGTAATTTTGAAAAACTTTAGTGCTCATTACGGTAATTAGGTAGACTACAATATTAAATACAACTTAATTAACTAACTTCAAGTTAAGGAAAAATAAAAGATACTATAAATAAGTAATCTAAGTGCATAAAATTATATACAAAACTTTAATACAGTACTATATTATCTAAATATTGTATTGGGACGCTTTAACTCCTTCCATACTTGTCCTATAATTTGTAAAAGTCTGTTCCATTATCTGTTGGGGGTGGTCGGGTGTGGCGAAGGTGTCGTGTATCTTATGTAACCGGGGCATCCAACTGATACTGGCTTACAGTTGGGCAAGGCCTGCTATCCTTGTAGCAGGTAAGGATAGAGGGGGAATGTTATTCATTACCCCTAGGGGAACCTTTAAAATCTTTAAAAACCTTTAATTTTATTGAAATTCTTTAAAACCTTTAATTTGCCTGAAAAACCTGTATTTTGATGAGAAAACCTTTATATTTGGCAATTTGTAAATGCAAGAGAAGGAGGGAGTAAATATGTAGCATTTCGTAACAACAAATTATAGTTCTGTTACTTAGATTCCTATGTTTCTAAACAGAAATGCAAGCGATTGTCATTACTATTTAAAGATGAAAATATCAGATCTCTGCCTATTTTGCTTGAGAGGTGATGACATGGAGTTCTTTTGCTTGGGATCTGCCAAGAAATTTGATCATTAAATGCTCTTTATTTTGTACAAAATTTATCCTGAAAAACCTTTATTTGGCCGAAAATAGCCTTTATAAAAAGTCTTTATTTTTAAGAGAGACTGCTAGGGGGCCTGGTTATTTCTTCTGTTTCTTAATTTTCATTCCAGTTCCTCTTTCTTTCCTGTCCCTCTCTTTCATCTCCTCTACTGTCTCTTTCTCCCTTTTTCTGGGAGACGACACAAAATGACCCACAAGGGTTGAGGTGTAGTTAAACCCCAGCACAATCAAATCCACTACCTATTGCTGTGTTTAAAATATTGCTGACAAATGGCAAACTGTATAGACCCTGATCAGATGCCAGCTTCTGCAACATCTGATCTGGGTCTACACTGTTTGCTCTGGCCTGTCTGTCCCAATATGTAGGGTTATTACGATACAAAACTTTCATAAAGTATATTATTAAAAACATGAATCATTTCATTTCTATTTACATACATTCTAGTGGAATCCTGTTCTTAACATTTCTTTTCCCATTCACTGTAGTAGCCCTAAATTTTGGGACAGCCAGGCCTCAGCAATCAATGTAGACCACATTCAGATGCCCCAGAATGCAGGGTCTTCACTGTTTGCCACTCAGCGAGCAATTTTCAGACACATCAACAGGTAGTAAAATGGATTGCTTTAAACTTAACCCTTGACATGCTGAATAAATTAAGATGCCATGCCCACTTATATTTCTCAGCCAATCAGATAACTTGATCCAGATTGTTGACAAATTCACATTCTAACTGACAAACAGTGCAGATTCAGATCAGTTGGCTTCTTCAGAAGCCAACTGATCTGGATCTACATTGTTTGCAAGGCAGAGCATATCCAGGTTCAGCAGGACCAGGGTAAAAGACAATATGGTAAGAAGTTAGGATGTCCCAATATTTAGGGCAAATACAAGAAAGACGGCACTAATCATTTAAGTGTACTGTGCTCTCTTGCAGCTTTTCATACAATCAGCTTAACATCATCATATAAATATGACTGTTTTTTGGCTATCTATCATACCAACATTCATTCATGAATTCACTTGCAGCTGCATTTCATGGATTTCATTTATTTACACAAACATACACAGTGTGAAGATCTTGTCTGTTAAATAGAGCACCATATACATGTTCTTTCAAAATCTGTTTGCATTTTCATTTAAAAAAAAAAAAACACCAAAGTTTATTACCTCACCAGAGAAACCAGGAATAACCATAAATATTCGGACAGAGCGGCCTGTGCTTACAATGTAGACTGAGATCAGATGCCACAGAATGCCGCGTCTGATCAGGGTCTACATTCTTGCCACTTATCCAGGAATGTTCTAGACATTTTGACAGAATGAACTTTCAAATTTTAGGAGAAGTATGGTAAGTAGTTAAGGTATCCCAATAGTAAGAATAAATGTGGTAATGGAATAAATTACCCAGTAGCGACAGAGCAATGATGTGCCAGAACCACTTTCCCTCTTAAGAAACAGAAGAAATACCCAGAACCACTTACCCAAGTGAATAACAGATCCACTTTCCCCAGTGAATAATAGAACCATTTTCCAGGTGATTAATATATAACTACTTTCCCATGTGAATAACATTACTTTCTACAATTAATTACAGAACCACTTTCCCCAGTGAATTACGGAGCCACTTCCCCCAGTGAATTACGGAACTGCTTTCCCCAGTGATTAACAGAACAATTTTCCCCAATGAATTACAGAGCCACTTTCCCCAGTGACTAACAGAACCACTTTCTGCTCTGAAGTACAAAACCACTTTCCCCAGTTGCTTACAGAACCACTTTCCCAAGTAAATTACAGAACCACTTTACCCAGTGACTGACAGAACCACTTTCCCCAGTGAATTAGAGAACCACTTAACCCAGTAGATCACAGAACCACTTTCCCTGGAGTGAATTACAAAAACCCCTTTCCCCAGTGAATTACACAACAACTTTCCCCATTGAATTACAGAAAAAACTTTCCCCAGTAAATAACAAAAAAAAAAAAAAAAAACATCTCAACAAGAAACAGTATAATAACCCAGAACCACTTTACCTAGTGAGCAATGGAAAAATTACACAATGACTAATGTAACAATTTTACAGAACCACTTTCCCACAAACTGTAGTAAAGAGTAAAAATAAAATATTTCCCCCAATCAGGCATACAAACCTGTAGAAACATTGTAGACCTTAACTGACCCCAAGGTTATAAAACTTTTTTACTGCATAACTTAGCTGAGCATTAACTTTGACCTGCTAATAAATCTCAAATTACTAACAACTGCAAATTCTTTCTTGCTAAACATAGCTGAGCATGAAAATTTCTCTGCTAATAAATATGAAAAAGCCAACTATTGTTGGCATTTTCATATGTATTAGCAAAGAAAAAGTTTTGCAGAGCTGAGTTGAGCACAAAAAAAGTTTTATAACCTCAGGAACCTGATTTTGTATCTAAAGTTCTTTGAGACAAATTCTTTCCTTTTCATGAAGACCCCTTTCAGAAGGAGCCAAAAACAGTCAGAGTTGCCACCCCTGAAATGCATCCTTTACGCTAAAACCCCCTCATGTGTGCTGCAGCTCAAAATATGTTTTCACTGAGAAATAAATATATTTAGATGTACATTACCCAAATTTTCTGAAGTCTTAGTTTATACAATATAAACCAAAACACATTCCAATTTCCAACAGAGTAAGCTTCAAGAAAAAATATAATGCATTTAATACCATTACACAAAACAAGAAATTATACACAAAATTAATACAAAATTTATGGCACATGTATTAATACTAAAGTAACCACATACATTGCTAACTTCACTTTTATACCTAAGATGGGTATCAACATACTATTTTTCTTATTTCTCCTTTGTGAGAACTACTAAGTACACATAAGGTATGTTTTTGTGGAGAAATAAGAAAAATATCTACTTTTCTGCTGAACATTAAAAGCATAATAATCTGGAGCTATGTGTAAAGAGTAAGTTCTTGTTAGTAAGTTAAATGTATGACAGTTTTGTATACAGAAAGTTGCAGTTACCCAACCAGGTCATACCAAAGACTAAGTGGTGTTTGCTATGCTATTCTTCCCTGGTATAAGCATTAATACTGGTCAGACCTAGTGTTGGGATAATGTGACTGGATGAAATGCCTTGTCATGTGTCTAGTACAGTGAACCCTCATTACAACGACAGCATCTGGATGAAATGTCTTGTCATGTGTCTAGTTCAGTGAACTCTTGTTACAATGACAATATTTGTTCCCAAAGATGTTGCCATTAAAATGAATTTGCTGTTGTAAAGAATCCTTAATGGAAAGAACGATATGTAAGGAAGACCTTGTTTTGTTTACTGTCGCACCTGCTTTAGCATGGGCAACTTAAGTGTGCAAGTTTCCATCCGTCTGTCCGTCTTCCCATCAACATTTACCCTGGGTGTCCTGTGAGCGCAACTCCTCTTTCAGAGTTGTACCGATCATTTTGAAACTTTGCATGTGTTTTTGTCATGATATGAAGATGTGCATGTGGTTTGGATATAATTGTCAGTTTATTTTTTGTCACTTTTTCCACATTGTGAACTTAGTCATTTTCCACCTAAATATATAGACAGTGGGTACCTCTTGTGAGTGCAACTCCTCTTACAGTTTTATACTGATTGTTTTGAAACTTTGCATGTATTTTCTTCATGGTATGAGGATGTGCATGTGGTTTGGGTAAAATTGTTAGAACATTTTTTGTCACTGTTTCCACATTGTGAACTTAGTCATATTTCACCTTCAATATATAGGCAATAGGTACCTCTTGTGAGTGCATCTCCTCTTACAGTTTTGTACCGATTGTTTTGAAACTTAGCATATGTTTTCTTCTTGGTATGTGGTTTGGATATAATTGTTAGATCATTTTTTGTCACTCTTCCCACATTGTGAACTTAAGTCATTTTTACCCTTTATATATAAACAGTTGGTACCTCTTGTGAGCGCAACTCCTCTTACATTTTTGTACCAATTATTATGAAACTTTGCATGTGTTTTCTTCATGGTATGACGATGTGCATGTGATCTGAATGTAATTGTTAGATTATTTTTTCACTTTTTCCACATTGTGAACTTAGTCATTTTTCACCCTCAATATACAGACAGGTACCAATTTTTCACCCTCAATATATAGACAGTGGGTACCTCATGAGCACAACTCCTCATACAATTTTATACTAATCTTTTTGGAACTTTGCACATGTATTCTCCATAACCTGAAGATGTGCACATGCTTTTCATATAATCCTTGCCATATTTTTTGTCACTTTTTTGTTCTTTTTTAACTTTGTCATTTAATGGCCTCAGATGTATAGACAGTGGGTACCATGTCATTGCAACTTCTCATACAATTTTAAACCAGTCTTTTTGAAATTTTGCACATGTTTTTCCAGGGTCTACAGAAGTGCGCGTGGGTTGGGTATGATTTTACTTCAATTTTTATCATTTTTTCCACTTTATCATTTTCAAATTCTTAAGCTCAGATTTTTTTCCACATTGTGAACTTAGTCATTTTTCATCCTCAACATACAGACAGTGGGTATGTCATGAGCACAACTCCTCATACAATTTTATACTAATCTTTTTTAAAACTTTGGACACGTTTTCTCCATAGTCTGAAGATGTGCATCTGCTTTAGATATAATCCTTGTCTTAATTTTTGTCACTTTTCCAACCTAGCACTGCTAAGAATGAAATAAACTTATTTAATAACCACGTTCTGATTGTGGCTCCTGTGACTTTTGCCCCAGCATGTGCAATGCCGCCTTCTGTGGAATTCTGGTTCTTGTTTCCTCATAGAATATTGATTGTGTTGGGGTTTAACGACACGTCAACCCTTGAGGGTCATTTTGTGTCGTCTCCCAGAGAAAGGGAGAAAAGAGATAGAAGAGAGAGTAGAGGAGATGAAAGAGAGGGACAGGGAAGAAAGAGGAACAGGAAAGAAAGTAGAGAAACAGAAGAAATAAAAACATTCCCCCTCTTCCCTTACCCACTACAAGGATAGCAGGCCTTGCCCAACTGTAAGCCAATATCAGTTGGACGCCCCAGTGATGTAAGATACACAGCACCTTCGCACCACCCGACCACCCCCTCATAGAATATATGTTTTGGATATTTGTTAGAATTGCCTCAGAGAGGCAATTCTAACAAATATACAAAACATGTTGCTTGTTATTTTAATGCAATATTCTTGCATGTCTCATTAACAGTCACCTCTTGAGCGAAGGTTTCCTGACATTCAAATTGTCATTATAACGAATTTTGTCATTGTATGGAGTGTCAGTATAAAGAGGGTTGACTTATGTAATATTACAGTGAAGCAGCACCAAAAACACAGCACTAACCACACTGCCATATGCATACTGACATGACATTGTAAGTTAAGATGATACACTGGGTAGAATTCCCACCTTTTTTTACAAGCAACACCACTTTTGTGGCTTCATGTTTGTTTTCCTGCAAGCCAATCCCCTTCTAAAAAGGGATATATTCAAACAGGGAAGAATTTGTTCTCCTTGAGAGCAAATTCTTTCCTTTTAGAGTAGACCTTTTAAGAATTCTAACAGCTGCCTCCCTCTGAAAGCATATCAGATCCCTTAAACCTTAAACTGCCAATCACAATTGTTGTCTGCATGTGATTTTAAAAGTCATTTTTGCAAACAGTGAGGACCCTGATCAGACTGCTCCTCGCAGAGCAGTCTGATCAGGGTCCACACTGTTTGCCTGTATGCAAAAATAGGTTTGAAAAGTTTGCAAGAATATTCAGCAGACGACATAAACAGACAACATTTTCAGAAGCAGGTTTTCTTGACGTTTTAAGGGTTAAACCAAATCACACACACATACCTCAATTTCATCTCCAACAGCACAGAGCACACTCAGATTCTCTTCTCATACTCAGAAGATGCAAACAATGTCCATCTATTCTAGACGCCTATAAACAATCCACACAACCTATATATCATAAATGCCCACCACACAAGGAAACAAATGCACCAACTCTCTTCTAGTGAAGAAATAAGACACTGATCAGACAATGCACTATAGTTCTTGATAAGGTACTGATATTCTTATTTTTCCATGAAAATATGTGAGTATTTGTTGGAATCCCCTCAATGAGGCAATTCCAATAAGTATCCACAACATATTTTTTGTGGAGAAATAGAAACAATATTCATCTGGCTATCCCTCTGATCTAGAACTATGAAGGTCACAGGCTGATCTGGGCCTTTGGCTGTGCTTATAAATGTCAAGGACCTCTTCTGCATGACACAGGACTTATTTTATTATAAACAATCTAACCCAAAGCCTGTCAACCATTTTTAACAGAAAAAAAAAAAAAAATACAACATTGCCCCCACCTTACAAAAGCATAAATTCTGCAAAACTACAATAATCTCAAAATTCAAAATGTGAGAAGCTGATGCATTTCCGCTCAGCACCGACAAAAATAATAGACAATGTGTAACATGGGAAAAGGAACCTTACTGCATACTGACTAAAAGGGAACTTATCAAATAAATGGCCATCTGACAGATGACTCACCCTTTCGATGAGATGATCTCATAAGCTGTTAAAACGTGACAGTATGATTTTCACACTTTTGATAATATATGCCCATTGCAAAGCTCCTGAAGAGAGGAGCTATCCACAAAATATTTTGTCTTATTTCTCCAAGAAGAGTATTTGTACCCATAATATATGTCTTAGTGGAGAAGTAAGAAAAATATTGGTACATAGTCAATTGAAAAAAAGTTTTTTATCTAGAGCTATGAACAAATAGTAAGATATGCAGCAGACAATATCTTTCTTAGAAAATAGGATTTGACACTTCATGCAAATTGTCTCCAAAGGAGACAATTTGCATGAAGTGTCAGATCCTATTTTCTAGGAAAAATAAGAAAAATATCAATTTGCCCATACTGTGGTAAGTGTTAAAAAGGAGGCTTTGATTAGACAATGATTCACAGAGTGAGCTTGAATTTCCCTGTCCACATAACCCTTTCCCCATATTATGCATAGCAAAAAAGATCACTTGCACGGCTATATCATAGCTACAGATAAGATGCTTTTTTTTTTCAACCTAAAAGTATTGATATTTTTTCTTATTTTGCCATAAAACACGGCATGGGTACTACTTAGAAAGAAACACCTCAGTGAGGCGCTATTGATGAGCACCCACACGGACAAATAAGAAAAATATTATATGGTTACCCCCCTTATCTGGAACTATGCACTAAATCATTTTTGATTTATTTCACTTTACAAAATTAATATACACCGCAACCTCCTTATTGTTGGGGTCCATAGCATAAACTGTGTTAGTTACGGTAAACAACCGTGTTATATCCAAACAAAAATGTATAGATTATATTGAAAAAATAACCATTTATGGTCATTTTTCAATATAATTTATACATTTTTGGGATCCATCTTTGAATCGTGTTATATCCATAACCGTATTATAAGGGACTGTGTTATAAAGAGGTTGTAGTGTAATGCACTAAAATATAAACTGTTATCTCAGTTTGATTAGTATAATTTTTAATTTTGTGCAGATGTGTTAATGTCCTAAAACTTCATACACAAGTTTCTGACAAAATGACATCAGCAAACTGTGCAGACCCAAATCAGACTGCTCCTGAAGGAGCATCTGATCAGGGTCTCCACTGTTTGTAATGCCACTAGATTCGAGGATGAGTCAATAAGTAACCAGCCTAACTTATTTCCTGTTGAGATCCACCTCTTCTTTTCCGATGCAATTGCCCTCTAGAGTGATGCACTTAGACCAATGGTGTTCAAGTGCCATCAGCCCAGAACTGAAAAAGTCAGGGTCCTTTCCATTGACGCACTCCTCAACTGCCGTCACTACCTCTTCATCAGACCAGAAATGAAGTCCACGGATATCCTTTTTCAAGTTTGGGAATAGGAAGGTCACTAGGAGCTCGGTCAAGCGAATAGGCAGGATGTGGTATTAATTCATACCCGTTTCGCTCTACAGCATCCATTGCAACTTTGCAAGTGTGGACTCTCGCGTTGTCCTGTTGCAGCAAAACTCCCTTTAGAGAGTTTACCTCAGCGTTTTTCACAGATGGCGGTTCTCAGCTGGTCTAACAAGCTTGCATAGTACACTCCAGTTATTGTACTTCTCTTGGGTAAAAAGTCCCAACATAATAATGCCTTTTGCGTCCCAAAATACTGTGGCCGTCACCTTGTCAGCAGATGGTTGCATCTTGAACTTCTTTGGCCTCGGGGACCCAGGTCCTACCCACTGACAACTCTTGAGCTTTATTCTCTGGCTCATAATAATGAACCCAAGTCTCATCTACAGTCACCAGACGCAAAAGAAAATCATCTTTTGACCTAAAATGCTTTAACAAGGCGCTGCATACTGATGCTCTGGTTGCCATTTGCTCATCGCTAAGGGATTTGGGGACTCAACGGGCTGTTAGCTTGGGCATACCTAAACGATCATGTAAGATTGTTGAAACGCTATCATGTGAAATGCCTAATGCTTGCGCTATTTCTTCCACCTGAATTCACCTATCAGAGTATACCAGATCTGGAACTTTCTTACACATTTCTTTGTCAGTGGAATCCAGTGGGCGTCCAGACCTGGCTTCATCTTCTAAAGACGTTCTACCACGTTTGAATTCCCCTACCCAGAATTTAACCTGAGCATAAGATGGTGCAGAAGACCCATAAACATCGGCCAACTCATCGTGTACTTCCTTGCCTGTTTTACCTTTTAAATACAAGTACCGAATTACAGCATGGTACTCAACTTTAGACGAAAAGCATGCCTTTGCATCACTAGCCATGTTCGACATTCAATATCTTATTAAAGAATGACTGAATATGTGTGCAATTTTGTACCCATGTATAAAACATATATTGAAACAAAGCATGAAAATCATACAAGAATTCCGCGGAAGGCATCATCGCACCTGCTGGGGCAAAAGTCACAGGAGCCACAATCAGAACGTGGTTATTAAATAAGTTTATTTCATTCTTAGCAGTGCTTACTTGGAAAACTGGGTTGAAAAAAATGTAGACAAAGTGCCTAGTGGGGCACATATATTCCGGGCCAGTCCCATTCCCTCTAATGGCTATATCTTCAGCACTGACTTTTCGTATCATACATGATACAGCCCAATGATAATGGAACATTGACGTAAAATTTGTAAAAGTCACTGAAGCATGAAATATAGGTCAAGGTCATGGGTCAAGGTACCTGCTAATTCAGTACATCAAGGAGAAGCACAATGCAAGGTATGGTGGTTGTAGGCCTTATAGTTGAGGAGTTATCAAACATCAACGTAAAATGTGTCAAATATAGGTCAAGGTCACCGGGTCGAGGTACCTGCCAAGCCAGTGGAATGAGGTGAAGCACTATGCAAGGTTTAGTGGTTGTAGGTCTTATATTTGAGGAGATACCGAACATCAACATAAAATGTGTCAAAGTCACTGGAGTGCACAATATAGGTCAAGGTCACCAGGTCAAGGTACCTGCCAAGTCAGTACATCGAGACGAAGTCTATATAAGGTTTGGTGGTTGAAGGCCTTACAGTTGAGGACATATGGAAGGGTGACGTAAAAGGTGTAAAAGTCAATGGAGCGCGAAATATAGGTCAAGGTCACCCAGTGAAGGTACCTGCGGAGTCCGTACATTGAGGAGAAGCACTATGCAAGGTTTGATGGTTGTAGGCCTTACAGTTGGGGAGATATTGAACGTTGACGTAAAATGTGTAAAAGGCACTGGAGCGCAAAATATAGGTCAAGGTCACCGGGTCAAGATACCTGCCAAGTCAGTACATCTAGGAGAAGCACTATGCAAGGTTTGGTGGCTAGAGGTCTTATACTTGAGGAGATCTGGAACATTGACGTAAATTATGTCAAAGTCACTGCAGTCAAAATATAGGTCAAGGTCACCAGGTCAAGGTATCTGCCAAGTCAGTACATTGAGAAGAAGCACTTTGCAAGGTTTGATGGTTGTAGGCCTTATAGTCGAGGAGATATAGAACGTCGACGCAAAATATGTCAAAGTCACTGAAGCGCAAAATATAGGTCAAGGTCACCGGGTCAAGGTACCTGCCAAGTCAGTACATCTAGGAGAAGCACTATGCAAGGTTTGGTAGTTGTATGCCTTATAGTTGAGAAGATCTGGAACGTCAACGTAAATTGTGTCAAAGTCAATGGAGCGCAAAATATAGGTCAAGGTCACTGGGTCAACATACCTGCCAAGTCAGGAGGTCAGGGAGATGTGTCATGCAAGGTATGATGGTTGTTGTAGAATTGTAGTTGATTAGAATACTAACTTCGACGTAAATGTCGAACTTCGACATAACAGAACTGTTAACAGACAGACGGACGGATGAACGGACAGACGAATGGAAAAGCGGGCACCTATGTCGCAAAGTTGGGAGGTCAGGGAGATGTTTCATACAAGGTTTGATGGTTGTTTAGTTTTGTAGTTGATTAGAATACTAACTTTGACATAAATGTCGAACTTCGACATAACAGAACTGTAAACAGACGGACAGACAGACGGACTGACGAACAGACAGACGAATGGAAAAGTGGGCACCTATGTCGCAAAGTCAGGAGGTCAGAGAGATGTTTCATGCAAGGTTTGATGGTTGTTTAGTCTTGTAGTTGATTAAAATACTAACTTTGACATAAATGTCGAACTTCGACATAAATGTTGACAGACGGACGGACGAATGGACAGACATACGGAAAAGTGGACGCCTATGTTGCAAAGTCAGGAGGTCAGGGAGATGTTTCATGCAAGGTTTGATGGTTGTTTAGTCTTGTAGTTGATTAGAATACTAACTTTGACATAAATGTCGAACGTCGACATAAATGTTGACAGACGGACGGACGGACGGACTGACGGACGGACGGAAAATCGGACGCCTATGTCGCACCCTGCTACAAGCAGGTGCGATAAAAATGGAATAGGCTGGTTACTTATTGACTCGCCCTCGTATTTTAATACACAACTACATAAAAAGCAACATTTAGTAAAAAAAGAAAGCATGGAATGTGTTCAAAAATCTAGGACATAAGTCATTTAATGTGTATGTATTTTTGTTTCAGTATTTTGATTACAGTTAAGTATGATTCGACTAAATTGACCAGACACTTTGACCTTTACATTTAATATTCATAATACGTCCACAGTACAATTTTGGCATGATAGAAAATTCTGTGTTCCATGTGATACAGCTATTCACCCATTCAGACGGAAATACTTATTTTACATGTCCATGCAGTAAATGTATAGTTATAAATATTGTAATCCAAAGATCAAATCAATAGGTCAATTTGGTCTATCTACACCACCTTACTCTCAGTCGCTACTCTCATCTCCACTGTTCTTTTGGAAATGTAATTTTATTAAACGACCTGATGCATAACTGAGGGCTGACCGATGGAATGGCAGAAAATCTGACAAATGATACAATGAATTATATATTTCAAAGGGAGACAACGCTCTGCAAAATTGTTTGCCTCCCTTCAAATTTACTCCCCTTCGGGGCAAATTCTTACCTTTTAAAGTAGACTCCTGAAAAGGGGAGCAAATTATTTCCTTTCAGAACCGGCCCCTTGGGGCCTGGTGTGCAGGTAGGCAAACATGTCACAAAAATTGCCGTCCTTGTACAAACATACAGTCACCTTGAACCTATGAAGAATCTGACTGAAAGTCAAATCTGCATAAATATTGTTTGATTCGGAAACTTTTGGAGTTCAAAATAACAAGACTGTGCATCGGTACAAGCTGAATGTGATCTTCCCTGTTTGCCTAGGAGATAATGGTTAAACCAGCACAGCCTTATTATACACATCTGGGCCCAGTTGTTCAAAGCTAACGATGTCGTTAGTTAACGATTCGTTAAAATTTACATCGAGTGATACACAAATATGCTGACATTTTTGCTGAAAAAAATGTGAGTTGCTTTTGCATTGCAAAAGCTACTCACATTTTTTCAGCAAAAAATATCAGAATATTGTGTATTGAATCCACTAAAACAGTTAACGAAATGACTTTTAACGAGCTCGTTAAGCTAACGACGCTTTGAACAACTGGGCCCTGTACAATATTAACTCTTGTATTTGGATACCTTAAATCCTTACCATACTTGTCCTAAAACTCAAATGAGTCCTTTTACTACATGTTGATAGTGTCTAAAACTGCTGAATGAGTGACAAACAGTTAGGCCCTGGTCAGATGCCACATTCTGCGGCATCTGATCTGGGCCTACACTGTTTGCTCACACCTGTCTGTCCAAATACTTACATTAAATATGACAGAAAGTTTTCGCCTAAACTTAAGAAACAAATTCAAATATAACAAACAGAAAATTGTTGCATAACAACTCAAATGAAACAATTATACAAAATTTGGCACTAATTAGTCTACAAAAAATTCTAAACCAACCTTGTAAGGTCTAATTATTTACCCTTCTCTTGCTGAACACAAAATGCCCTGTCTTAGCAAACAGTGTAGATCCAGATCAGTTGGCTTCTAAAGAAGCCAACTGAACTGGATCTGCACTGTTTGTCATTAAATATGTGAATTTCTATCAAAAACCCAGATCAAGTGATCTGACCGGCTGGAAATAAGAGTGGGCGTGGCATCTTAATTTATTCAGCATGACAAGGGTAAACTAACACAAATGTGGCTGAGTATAATATTCAAAAATTTGACCCTGACTTCGGTTACACTTGGAAGTGGACAGTGAAGTCACTGATCAGCATTCTGATCAGGACTTGCACTGTCTGCTCACAGGATTACTAGATACCACATTTACCCTAAGTATCTGACCAAAAGTATGAGCAAACAATGTAGACCCAGATGAGATGCCTCAGAATGAGTGCAAGCATTTCCCCCTTTTTTTTTTTCATTTTTTCTGTCAATACATCATGCTTTTATTTTGTTAAAAAAAATATACCAGTCAATTCTTTTTGAAATCACTTTTAGCAACAATTCTGAAGCTCTCCTGAATTTCAGGGGGTTTTTTTTTTCTACAGTTTGACAATGCAAATAAAATTCATTTCATATCCAAATAGTGTGAATATTTAGGAATCTGCAGTAACTATATAAAAAAAAAAAGATATCACATTGGTAAATATTACAATACACTCTATATACATACAATGCACATGTACAGAAAAACAACAATAGTTAATTAAATACATGATAAAATATCAGTTCCATCTGGCAAACACAAATGCCTGTTAAATTTTGAATTACAACAAATACTTCAATCAATATTGTGTACATAGCATAAAGGGCGCTGCCTCTATGTGACTCAGTTGCCTAGCAGCGTTAAAAAACTGAAAACTGAAAAATAGCATAAAGTATACAAGTTGGACCCCAATTAATGGTTGCAAAAAGGAATAAACAATATATATATATATATATATATATATATATATATATATATATATATATATATATATATATATATATATATATATATATATATATATATATATATATATATATATACAGTCAAACTTCAATGGCTCAAACATCTTTGGGACCATGGAAATTTGTTCGAGACATGGGTAGTTCGAGCCACTGAGGGTTAATCATGGCGTCAGTTCAGGAAGCAAATGGCGATAATTTAGGGAAATCTTTTCCATCTTCTATACAATAATGGTATGTTGAGTGTACTCATTAGAATTGCCTCAAAGAGGCAAGTCTAATGAATACACACAACATACAATTTCATCATAAAATAAGAACATATCCTAAATATTTGTTTTCTGGAGTTATCGGAAGAATTTCATAGGGACTAAAAACGAGTCCGAACTAGCCATGGTGAACGAGCCATCGGTGTTCAAGCCATTGAGGTTTTACTGTATATATATTTTTTCTGGTGTGGGAGGGGGGTCTTTTAACAGAAAATAAGGCTTGATTTTACATTCCAACTGTCTCCTAAAATCATTTTAATATGGTCTTCTGCTGACACATTTGTACATGTAGTTCTATTTAAAATCAAAAGTTCTTAATACTTTGTTGTCTACTTCAATTCTGCATGACATTTAACTAAGACTTAACTAATGGTATAACTAAGACTTAACTGATGTATGTTCAATTGTCTCTACATGAATAAACAAAATTTAATTTTTCAATAAGTCTTTGTTTTACCATGGTTCTTGTGCAAGTAGAATGTGATAATGCACACAAGTGTTAGTGAGGGCATTATCATACGTACATGTGCAGAACAATGGTATAACTGATTTTTATCACACAGTAGCCAAATTGCCCAACATTCAGCATTAAATATTTCACAATGTGGCTGGTCTACATGCATCAAAAATGTGATAAACCAGGGCCCAGTTTTTCAAAGCTAACGATGTCGTTAGTTAACGATTCCTTAAAACTTACATCGAGTGATATGCAAATATGCTGAAATTTTATGCTGAAAAAATGTGAGTAGCTTTTGCAGTGCAAAAGCTACTCATATTTTTTCAGCAAAAAATATCATAATATTGCTTAGTGAATCTGCTAAAACAGTTAACCAAATGACCCTTAACGAGCTTGTTAAGCTAACAACACTTTGAACAACTGGGCCCAGATATACATGTACCATAGTTTTCGGCATGTACATGCGATAATGCACTCGCTCACACTCCTTCATTATTGCCTTGTACATATGCATAAACCACAGTATAACTAAAACATCACATTTTCATGCATGTTGAATCATCTACACCTTGAGATATTTCATGCAGGGCCCAGTTGTTCAAAGCTAATGATGTCGTTAGTTAACGATTCGTTAAAATTTACATCGAGTGATGCGCAAATAGGCTGAAATTTTTTGCGGAAAAAATGTGAGTAGCTTTTGCAGTGCAAAAGCTACTCACATTTTTTCAGCAAAAAATATCAGAATATTGTGTATTGAATCCGCTAAAACAGTTAACGAAATGACCCTTAACGAGCTTGTTAAGCTAACGACGCTTTGAACAACTGGGCCCTGAATGTTAGGGATTTTGGCTTCTATGTAATAAGTCTTGGTTATACAATTATCACACATACATGTGCAGAACCATGGTATAACTGATTTATTACATTTTCATGCATGCAGACCAACCACACTGCGAAATTTTTAATACTGAATGGTCGGAATTTTAGCTACTATGCAATAAGTCCTTGTTTTACCATGGTTCCTGTGCCATAATGTTTGAGCATGTTTATTTGTTTGTGTTGAGGTTTTACTGCCCAGTCAACCCAATGGGGTCATGTCGAGCGCAGTCAATTTACCTAACCACACGTTTACTGGGCAGGCTTAGTCCTCTAAGCGGTTAGCCAGTATTGTGTACATTCTTTTGCCAGAAACTGACAACTGCCCTTCTTGAATCAGCGGAAGGGAGAGAATGACTGCAGAAAATATTTCATGATCAATCTCCACGAAAGAATGTAACCGTCCTTGGCGAGGGTTGAATCCACGACCTCCTGGTCTCCAGTTGGACGGCGCATCCAACTGAGCCACCGAGGCCGGCATGCACGAGCATGAGCGAGTGCATTATCACATATATATGCAGTGCAGAACCATGGTATAATTGATTTATCACATTTACAAGCATGCAGACCAACCATATCATAAAATAGTTAATGCTAAATGTTGGAAATTTTGGCAAATCTGCGATACATGTAACTATAATGTAACTTTGCAAAAACAAACTGTTCTCAAATCTCACCATGATTATCTTGGAGATACAATTTTAAAAGATCCAAAACATGACATCAGGGCCCAGTTGTTTAAAGGATCATTAGCTTAAGCTTGTTAGTGGTCAAAATGTTAACTGTTCTAGTAATTACAATATCTAATTCACAGGTATTTTTGCTGAAAAAAATGTGAGTAGCTTTTGCAAAAGCTACTCACATTTTTTTTCAGCAAAAATATTTAATAAAGTTTTAACAATACATTAACTAAGCACATCGTTTTGAACAACTGGGCCCTGAATGCTCTGCCTATCTGGAGTCCTGCACAAGAAGTTATACAAACTAAATATGAACCACTGCCTAAGCAGCTGAAGATGGGTACCAGATAAGGTGATAATCCAGGTGCTAATTAAGGATAATTTTGGTTATTTTTGCACCAAAACATCTCTTGTTCATACTCATTGGAATTGCAAGGATAATTTTTTGTTATTTTTACAGTAAAACATATCTTGTCGGTACACAATGAAATCACCTCAGTGAGGCAATTCCAATAAGTACCCACAAGATCTAGTCTGGTGTAGAAACATCAAAAATTATCTTCTGAATACACCCACTGTCCTGATCTATGTCCAAGACAAAAAATTAGCCTCATTTTAGCACAATTCACCTGGATACCCCACCCCCTTTATCTGAAAGGTAATAAAATACATCACAACATGAGAAAATAAACTTCAGGACTTGTGCTCTCAGTGAAGACTCGGTTCAGCCTGCGGATCCACACAGTCTGAACGAAGTCTTTGATGTGCCCTCTTGAGATAGCCAATGATCAATGACTTCCAGGCCGACAGTAAAAACTCTGACTGGGCTCAGTGTTTGTGTAGATTGATAAGACTTTGCTGGGACCACATGTCTGAAGGTATATTTTCTCACTTTACAGCTTAACCCATTGTAGTCGGGAGACCCGTAAACGGGTAACTGGCAAACAGTGCAGACCCAGATCAGAGGCCGCAGAACGTGGTGTCTGATCAGCGTCTCCACTGTTTGCAAATAGTTTAGCCATTTTTCTCTAGGAATATGTAAATCTTATAGCCGGACATACCTAAAATTGAAATTGGACTCTTTCAATATATAGTGTGGGAGAGTCTATTCAGTATACAATGGGTTAAATTTCTATTCATTTGAAAAGTATGTTCAAAGGTTTTCCATTACTCTAGATAAGCCTATTTTTTCAAACCGGAAGTGTTGCTACACTGGTTCATACAATTACATTCCCCCATAAAAATAATTTGAATAATATGGTAACTCAATTCTTATATTCTGAAATATTTGCAAGTTTTTATTGAGACAGAACATGACGGGTGCTCCTTACAACTGCCTCCAGAGGCTGTTCTACCACAATAAAAGATTTTAAGAAATGGCATATATTCATTAGCATTGCCTCAGTGAGTTAATTCTAATGAACATCACAATGTATGTTTCTGTGGAGAAATAAGAAAATATATTTATCTGAATATCTAGCTGCAAATAACAGAGTATCCTGATAATTATTTCTCCAGGAAAACATGTTGTAGGTACTCATTAGAAGTGCCTCGGCGAGAAATTTCTAATGAGTACCCACAAGTTTTATGGAAAAAATAATCAAAATACCAATACCTTTTAGTTGAAAAAGCATCTTACATGTATCTAGAGCAAAGTAAATACCCTCTTGTCCCGTGGTTATAAAACTTTTTTTCATGCTCAACTCGGCTAAGTATGAAATTTGTCCTGCTAATAAATCTCAAATTACTTACAACCTGCGTATTCATTCTTGGTAAACATTGCTGAGCACAAAAATTTCTCTGCTAATAAATATGAAAATACCAACTATTGTTGGCATTTTCATATTCATAAGCAGAGAAAATTTCATGCTCAGCTGAGTTGAGCATGAAAAAAGTTTTATAACCTCGGAGCCTTGTCTAGAGTTATGGACTCAAATATTTGAGATCATCAAGTCAGGAATGCTAATAAATCATAAATTACTAATAATTGCAAATTCTTTCTTGCTAAACACTGCTGAGCATGAAAATTTCTCTGCTAATAAATATGAAAATGCCAATTATTGTTGGCATTTTCATATTTATTAGCAGAGAAAATTTCATGCTCAGCTGAGTTGAACATGAAAAAAGTTTTATAATTCTGGGGCCTTGTCTGGAGTTATGGACTCAAATATTTAAGATCATCAAGTCAGGAATGAGGATATGTCAAATCATCTAAACTTCCTAAGTCATTTATGGTACAAAATTTCCAAAGTTATTAGTGTTATCCTCATGATCTTTTTCGTTTCCTGGAATCTTAAAACAGCTGACTGGGAAATCACTAAGAGTTTTATTGAATAAAGTCAGAGCCACTTCCATACAGCCAGAGAGATGGATCTTGTGGTTGTCCGAAGCTATATTCACATGGGATGTAACATTGGAAAATAAAATGCAGGCCCCAGCTGCAGCAGAGTCGGACTCCAGACAGATCTTCGGTGGAAATTCAGCTGCAATGAAAAGGATTTATTTTCATTATTTATAACAGTGTTGGGAATCAGCCAGAATTTTAAAGTCAATTCGTATCTGATTTGTAAAACAGATTGATCATCGACTAACAGTTGACTTATAGAAAATATATTCATTCTTATTTTATCCCTTTTTCTGTTATTTATTTCAAGCTATTTTTTTATCAAATTTCTTCAATTTATTCATCGCCCCTAAAATGACTCAGATACAAAATGTAGATGGCTTAGTATTTCTTTTTTTTCAACTTGTCTATTAAAATAAGAGTGAAAAAAGACATGTTACAAAAAATAGAATTTTCCAATTAGTCAACTATGAAAATTTTTTCCAATCACAAGAGGCAAAAGTGACTGATGCTGATAATCTATCAACACAGGACAATACCAAATTATAATCCTCGTTTCCACAGTTTTCAACTTTCCAACTTATTAAACACTTTAATGGGACTTGGTAGAATTCCTGCCATTGACAAGGGTTATAACTTTAATGACTTCCTGTTCACTTTCCTACACACCAAGCCACTTCTGAAAAGGGATCTCCTCCAAAAAAGGAGCAAATTCTTTCCAATTAGAATAGACCCCTTTTCAGATGGGGACAGAAAATTTTTGATACCATTGTTTCCACTGAATGTGTATTTATTCCAATTAATGGTTAATGCTTAGCACTCTGGGTAAAATTTTCAGTAGATGACATTGAAATACAATATATTTTTCTTATTTTTTTCCAGAAACCAGGATTTGAATTTCATGTAAATTGTCTCCAATGGAGACAATTTGCATGAAATGCCAAATCCTGTTTTCTGGGAAAAACATAAAAAAAAATATCACCAATTTGCCATCTGCTGAATTAGCCCAGGAGTGATAAAGGTTAAAACTGATAAAACCCACCTGCAATTGTGTCCTTGTAAATTGGTTTATCATCCATTCTGAACTCAAACTGTAATTCCTGAAAATCAAATAGACACTCATTTTAACCCATTTACATCAAGTGGACTCTTCTACCACAATTCTTTGGATGAGTCTATTTCCAAAAGCAGGGTGTCTGGTTAGTTTTTATTACTACTATGTTTCATTGTAATTCCTGTAGTTAATGTCAATTCCTGTAGTTAATGACTTAATGCAAACAGTGTAGACCCAGAATGTGGCATCTGATCAAGGTCTACACTGCATAAAGCCATTAACCTTTAGATCTGGGGTTCTGCACTGTTTGCTTATTACCCTTTTAGTGGGGCTCTAGACAAAAAAATGTTAAAGCATCGCCCATAGCTGCAGGAGACGTACTGAAATATTTTTTTTCTTATTTTTCAGAGAAAATAAGGTATGGCATTTCAAGTTAATCACAAGAAATCTCTAGCCTTTTGTCTGAAAAATCAAAAGAAAAAGTATTTGACAAATTTCTTAACCTTTGTTTTTCTTACAAGGTGAAATAACCCAATAAATGACAGGCAGAAGCTTTCATAACAGCTCTATTTTTTTATACAATCCTTTTTTTGTAAACTACCTTTAATAACCAACTCCTCTGCATGACATACTTAATCACACCCACACAAATAATAGTTACTTTACATAAGACAAACATTACCAAATACCTTTAAAATGTACAGGTGAAATGACTGGTTCTCTAACTGTTACTGTTAGATTTTTGCAGGTGCATACACTTCAAATGATTGCTAACCAGTTCTGCAGCAGAGTCAAGTTCAAACTGTTAAAACATAAATGTCAAATTTCATGTTTGGGAATTTACCAGCAACATTAAAACAAACCCTGCAGATATGTTTTTCCAGCAAAAAGGGTTTGACATTTCATGCAAATTGGCTTCTTTGGAAACTGCACAAAATGTCAAACCCTATATTCTGGGAACTATAAGAAACTTATCAAATTGCCGTCTGCTGATTTTCTCTTACCCACCATGAAAAGCATTGGCTTCATCATCAAATGATCCTTTTCTCTAATAATTCATTTCACCTACCCGAACCTGCTCAGACATTTTGGTTAGATTATGTAAGGGCATAACTCCAGATAAGAGAGGGTATCCACAGAATACTTTTCTTATTTCCATGAAAACGTATGTTGTGGGTACTCATTAGAAGTACCTCACTGAGGCGCTTCTAATGAGTACCCACAACATAGATTTTATGGCGAAATAAGAAAAATATCAATACTTTTCAGTTGAAAAAAGAGGGAAATAATATTTAAGATCAGCCAAAAACTATTTTTTTATCTTCAAAATAACAGGGTATCTGGTGCCATTAATGTAACCAGTACCTCCACTCATAAATCCTTACCTGTGACTTTGAAACAAAGTTAAGCTGTGAACACGCAGAGTTGTTTACTTTCATCCATTTATTCTGTATCCGCACACAACACATACAAGTCAAATCTTTGCAGTCACAATATCCCAAACCATACTTAGAGTTAGTCAAATTAAAATCAGTTATCACTGTAGAATTATTTGGAGACAGAGGTTGGTATTCCATCTCTGTTAAATTTTGTTTCTTTTTCAGAAATTCTGTATCTTTCATAATATAAGCAATATCAGACATAGACACATTTAAATTCCATTTTACTTTCTTGTATATTAATTTTATTAGTTTCTTTTTCTGTATAACACCCAAATCTGCAAGTTTTTCTATTGTTTTGTTTTTTATATTTGCTCCAACTTCAATGGTTTTATTTTTAAATTTTTCTCCAAATTCAATGACTTTCTGCCCAACATCCTTCATTACAGGTCCCTTGGTTAGATTTTCTAATTTTGTTTCATTTGCCAAGGACTTGTTTGCCAGTTTATCTAACATGACAATATTCTTTTTTATATCTTCTTCAGACTTTACTTTCTCCTCAACTTTTTCAGCTAGATTATCTTTCTTCGGCTCAGAGTTGTCTTTCTTGATGTCAGATTTCTCTTCCACAACAACCTTACTTTCTTTCAGTTCATTTTTGTCGCTGTCATGCAATTCAGGCTTAATCTGGTCATGACTGTCCTGTAGATAATAAAAGAGGAAGTGGTTTATCATATTAATCGCTCGGGATAAGATGCTTTTTTTATCTTAAAAATACAAATATTTTTCTTATTTCTGCATGAAAACATGTCGGTACTCATTAGAAGTGCCTCACCAACATATATTTTCATGCAGAAATTAGAATAATATGTGGATACCCCTCTAATCTGGAGCTAAGGCACTATTTAACCTAAGTATTTTGACATAAAGGCTTCAGCAAACAGTGTGGACCCTGACCAGAAGCCAAAAAGGTGACATCTGGTCAGAGTCTAGTGTTTGCCACTAACTCAGTTGACTTTAGATGTGTCAATGGGTAGTAAAATGGACATGTTCAAATATATGAAAACAAATATGGTAAGAAATTAACATAGCAACAGATAAGGCGCTTTTTTCATCTGATAAATGCTGATATCTTTCTTATTTCTCCACAAAAACATATGTTGTGGGTACTCATTAGAAGTGCCTGTGAGGCGCTTATAATGAGTACCCACAACATATGTTTTTGTGGAGAAATAAGAAAAATATTGTGTGGATACCCCCTCTTATCTGTAGCTATGATTAAGATGTGCAAATACTTAGGGTAAATATGGTAACCAGGTGTGTGGAATTATCAAATTTTATTACTTGTCCACGGACAAGTAAATGGTCAAAATCCACTTGTCCAACCTAGATTTACTTGCCCAAAAATTGTCATTTTTTTCTTATTTCTCAAAGAAAACATATGTTGTGGGCACTCATTAGAAGCGCCTCACTGAGGCACTTCTAATGAGTACCCACAACATATGTTTTCTTTGATAAATAAGAAAAATATATATTTTATCATCTGGATACTCTCCTTAGCTAGATCTATGAATTACTTGTCCCAGGACAAGTAAATTAAGATTTCTTACTTGTCCTCAGGGAAATGGGACAAGTTGGACAAGTCGGGCATGATATTTCCACAGCTCTGTGGTAACCCTTCCCAGACTGAAGACAAAAAATTAAGAGATTTGGAGATGAGTTGAATGAAACACTACTGTTTTATGGATAAATTTAAAAACTATTAACAAGTTTTGAATGCTTAGTTAACAGTTTAACCATTGCCATGCTGAATAAATTAGAATGCCATGCCCACTTCTTATTTTCAGCCAATCAGATTCCATGCCCACTTTTTATTTTCAGCCAGTCAGATTACTTGATCGTGACTGTTCTACAAAGTCACATACTTAATGTAAAAAAAAGTGTAATCCAGATCATGCAAAGGCAGAGCATATCCCGGTTCAGCAGGACCAGGGTTAACTTCAGCAAAAAATTTTTTTGATTCATTACATAAACAAGTCTATGTAAGCCATACTCTCATGTTCCACCATAATAAATAAGGTGATGTGGGGTGTGCATGGGGTGTACACCACCAAAGTTACCCTAAATAATGGGACAACTTACCTCCATAGCTCCAGATAAGGTGCTTTTTTTTTTCAACTGAAAAGTTCTGATATTTTTCTCATTTCTCCACGAAAACATATGTTGTGGTACTCATTAGAAGTGCTTTCGTGGAGAAGTAAGAAAAATATTATTTCTCCATGAAAACATATGTTGTGGGTATTCATTAGAAGTGCCTCACTGAGGCACTTCTAATGAGTACCCACAACATAAGTTTTCATGGAGAAATAAGAAAAATATTATGTGACTACCCTTCTTATTTGAAGCCATATATATAACTCCTTACATTACTAAGCCTAAACTTTTAACAAGTCCATTTAACTACCTGTCCTTGTGTCCATAAATAGGTATATGAGTGGCAAACTGTGCAGACCCAGATCAGACATTGCATTATATGTATGCTGTGACTTCTGATCTGAATCTACACCATTTGCTCAGCCTGTCTGTCACAATATTTAGGGTAAGTAAGGTCACTAATTATAAGTACAGTACAATTTATGAAATTTTAATTATACATTTGTGTTCTTCAAGGGCATACATGTAGATACTCCTTCAGGGCAGGTAACTCTGTAAAACTGTTTTGCGTCCTTTCTGAAAAAGGGTCTAATCTAATAGGAAAGAATTTGCTCCTAAAGGGAGCAAATTCTTTCCTTTTAGACTAGGCCACTTTTGTTTGTTTGTTTGTTTGCTTTATTCAATCTTAATGTCACTTCCAACAATCATTTAGACTAGGCCACTTTTGTTTCTTTATTTTACATCAATGTCAACAATCTTTCAGACTTAGACACTTTTCAGAAAGGGCTTGGTGTGCAGGAAACAGAACAGAATGTCAGAAAAGTTATCTCCCTTGTTAAAAATAGCAGAAAATCTGCCAAGTGTATCTAGTCCCCTTTTCAATTCTTCCAAACAGCAGGAAAATGCAACTCCTAGTTCTAAACAACATGCTTATTTTCAAACGAAACATACTGATATTTTTCTTATTTCTCCACAAAAAAAAAGAAACAAAAAAAAAAAAACATATGTTGTAATTAATCATTGGTGAGAAGACTGTAATGATTACCCAGAATATATGTTTTCAAGGAGAAATGAGAAAAAAAGTAACCCTTAAAATGCTAACCAGAGTTACAGTAGACTACACTTTGATTTTTTTTATTTTTCTGAGAAAATAAGATGTGACATTTAAGGTGAATTGTCTGCCTAGCAGAAGCTCCACACAAAAAGTCAAGTCCTTGCAGTTTCTCTGAAAAATAAAATTGATTTTTGACTGACACCTGCTTCAAATTTACTCAGTTAATGTGGATTTTCCTTTTATATATTGTAATACAGTAAATGTCCTAAAATTTTGACCACTTTATTCCATACTTTTTTGGCCTCAATTTTGCTTTTTAGGCAATTGTTTCTTAAAGTACTTAGTGGAATGGCAAACAGTGCAGACCCTGATCAGACTGCTCCTTCAGGAGCAGTCTAATCTGGATTTGCACTCTTTGCATATGCCATTTTGTAAGAAACTTTGGTGTACGAAATTTTAGGACAGTTAACATACCTGTAGCTTGGTGTCGTGAACCACATCAGGTGCTTGAATTACAATATCCTGGGGTTGTTTTGGAAGCTTCTGCTCCGCTGTAGGTAAATACTTCCTCGTTACACTCTGGTCTTTTGGCCGTAGGAGTCCACTGTCATAGATCACATCAACATTTGGAAATCTCTGATCTGAAACGTTAAAATTAAGCCTTAAAGTGCCATTCAGAGTGTAGCAGAATGATCTTACTTTTTTTTTTTTTTTTCAGAGAAAATAAGGCTTGACATTTCATGTGAATCTTCTGCCTTGCTGAGACCTTACCTTAGCTCACTTACCTACCACCTACTGATAGGTATATTGCAGAGATCAATTTTAGCACTTGCTAACTTGCTAAATGCTAGTTAATTTCCTCAAAAAGCAAGCTGCAATTTCCATCACTTGCTAATTCTAGCAAGTTGGAAAGATTCTCTTTAATTGATGGAACCTGAGGCATTGTTACTGAAGTTCTGCAATTTCTTTTCCAAAAGCAATAACAATATTTTTCTTATTTTCCCAGAAAACAGGTTTTGACATTACATGCAAATTGTCTCCATAGGAAACAATTTGCATGTAATGTCAAAACCTGTTTTCTGGGAAAAATAAGAAAAATATTTTAAAATGTCTGCTGAAATTTTCACCCAGAGTGCTAAGGTTTAAGGCCACATTTAACAGTGTTTACAAGTGTGAAAAAGTAAGTTGGCTGAAAGGTTTAGCAAGTAAAAAATAATGTGACTTGCTAATTTTAGCAAGCTGTCAAAAAAGTTAAATTTGAACCCTGTATTGGTGTACAGCAAAAACAAGTTGTGTATATTATACTGTGGAACAACATTATTTTTTAGGACTCGTATGGCTGCCCATACTTTTGTGGGATTTTGTTTGTTTTTTTTTGGGAGGGGGGGGGGGGGGGGGTTGGATTTGATAGGGAAGTTTAAGTACAAATTGAAGTGGAAATTGAGAGTTAGATTTTATTTTGCAACTGCACTCTCAATTAGAATCGCAGAAAGGTACAAAAAATTGATGCCATTTCAGGGTTTATTCATTTGCCATCAGTATTTGGCTTTTCATTAAAGTAAACCCAGGAGATCATATGCACATTGAATTATTTTCACCCTGTGGTGATTGGCAGGACTATCTAAGCATGGGTGCCTTCATTGGTAACATCAATTGCTGTGCCCCAACATGTATGGATGATGTCGCTATCCTTGAGCTCTGTAAGCAACACCTCTGGGAGTTACTGTATATCATGTGGTTCTATAAGGGACATGAGTGTTACCTTATTAATGCAGAGAAGTCAGCTGAAGTCCAGTTGCGAAGAAATTAGCAGAAGAATGATGTTCTCGCTTATGGGGGTGTGTGCATATGGCAATTCTGGCCTTAATCCAATTGTTTTGTCAAAAATGTGGAAAACATTTGCCCTCCCACCAAATGCTGTATAGGCTTCAGGTGTGTAATATGTGACAGGCAGATAATGGGTTACTGGACAGTGTGCAAAGAGGAATTCTGAGAAGGAATCCGTGCTTGCTGGAATGTGTAGCTACTGTGGCAGTCTATAGACTGCTAGGTATATACCCTATTAAGCAGAGGCTTGACATTAGAAGTAAAAAGCTTATTCTTTTTGGTTTAAACAGTATTTTATTGTTATAAATCCTTACAGAAAAAAAAATAGAACTGACATGTAGCATACCATATATGGTATATATACAAAAGGGAATTTCAGAAGAGTCTTTTTGCTTCTGTGTTGTTTGATGAGGCCTCTTGTGAGTATGAAATTGCACAGAGACAGCTTGCTGTGAAGGATATTAATTCTGACAGTTGGTTCATACAGTGCAATTTACTCTTACACAAATACAGTCTCCAAAATGTTTATTGCATTATAGATGTATTTTAATCAAAGACGCAATGAGGGCTGCAGTTGATGAATATGTGGAAAAAACATTGGCAGGTAGAAGCTAGCGTAAAATCATCCTGAAGTATCTGAATACTGACTCCATTGTTCCAGCTAGAATTTGAGGACAGAGCGGTGTCATGTACATGTAGGGCACTTTTTGTGCGGTCATGCAAGAACATGAAGAATGAGGGCACCATCCCAGTCAGCATTCTACGTAAATCTATATCGGGCCGTCATCAGCCCGTCAGGGTAGCTGACGGGCCGATGACGGCCCGATGTAGATTTACGTAGAATGCTAGCTGGGATGTGTCATGCTTAGTATCAAGACATCGTCATCATGATTAACATGCAGGTACAGGGGCAACATTCACATCAGTGGACCCCCTTCCAGGTAGCTGGCATGCTGCACGCATGGCAGATCCCACACCAGGTAGCTGGCTTGCTGCACGCATGGCAGCTCTCACCCCTCATATTTGTTGTAAGATATGTTACAAAATATAATCCCATTCCACATTAAATGCCTCAAAAATAGAAGACACATAAAACTGACCTGTAAACATTGATAATTTTTTTTTAATTTTGGACCAATTTTCACCAAATTGTAGGGTTTTGTGTCTGGAGTTGAAAACAGGCAGAAGGCAGCTTAAAAAAGGCAGAGGGGTGGCAAAGGAGCCCTCTATAATGCTCATGCTGAGTGGGTAAGGTCCATAACTCATGGGGAATGACAAGCAATAGTGTCAGATACGTGCACAGAACCCATGATAAAGTTAATTAAGTTTCTCACGGGGCTACACATACTCCAGTCAAATGGTTCAAAGTTTAGTAAATATGCGGTCTCGCCTATGTGCTTGCTTTGCCATACTGTGCCCGAGGATTTGAAGCACCTCTTGCTGGACTGTTCTAAGTTGCAGCCTGTCAGAAGGATGTCTCTGAAATCAGGCAATCCCTCATGCAGACAGTCCCTGATGGTGCTATCCACCTGCTCACAGAGTGGCTGTGTCTGTCCATCATGGACTGCACTTTGCAATGAAAAGATGCAGACATTGTTCTTTAATGACAAAGCCATACCTTCCGACTATGGAATCCTGCAGAAGCAAGTGATTCATACGCCTTCATACCAGAGGTGGATATGAAGGCATGTGAGTCACTTGCTTCTGCAGGATCCATAGTCAGAAGATATATTAAGGCTGTGTCACTAAAAAACGACTTCTGTGTCTTTTCATTGCTAAATTTATAGAAACTCACATTTGTTTGAATTTCTAAATTGTGTTAGAAGGCCCAGCATTGTAAATGATTTAGAAGCCACGTACTTTGTATTGAAAATTCCAGAAAACAAGAGCAATAGGGCCACGGCTGGCTCACCTGAGTGAAATAGCCACTGCAGATGTCATGCAACATTTTCCCAATCCTGTCATTGCAACTAATGAAAGGATCAACATCTAAGCAGTTCTTGGTTTTGAAGAGAAAGAATAATTTTAATATTATTTTTTACCACATATGGGCATGCCAGTTGATGGAGCATGACCATTTGAACAAACTCTCCATCCCATTTCCTGAGTAGGATAAACATAAAATTTGGAGGAAATTTCTGAAGAGAGTTTGTTTAACAATATAATGATTTTATATATGTATACAGCACAGGGGCAGGGGATGATAATGCTTGCAGAATAAAATTTTGATTGTTACTTTAAGCTTTTGCTACTTCAATCATATATTGTAAGTTTTAGACACTTCAGCTATTTTTGTCTTTGTGTGTGTGTTCATTAATTATTCTCAAGGTTCATTCTTTTAGTAATTTATAAATCTCTGCCAGAATGCAGGACTTGCCAAGCTCTCATCTCCATTGAATAAGTAAGGAAATAATGGGTGAAAAGGTATTTCAATTGCATATTGCTACTCCCACCTATGCTACATGTTCTATGTCTTTTTACAAGAGACTAGCTCAAATCTGCTGGTGCTTAACAGGGTTTTCTTTCCCAGTTGGTGCTTAACGGGATCTTTTTTTCCCTGCTGGTGCTTTACAAACGCCCAAAGTTAAAATTTTGCCATGGTAACTAAACAAAATGGTCACTGGTCAAAAACACGTAAACTGGGTAGACAAACATCAAATGATCATAAATGCCAAATATGGTTCACATCACTTCACTGGTTATGGTGAAAAGGCAATTTAACCATTTTCCCATTATAAGTCAACAGGAGCTTTCTGTTGCCATGGCAACCAAACCAAGAGGCAGAGTGGCAAGCGGCAAAGGATTTAGGTATTTTGAATTGTCCTTACCCAAGCAACATTTGTACCAAATTTATTAGTAGTCATACTGCTTCAGTGGTTTTGGAGGAGTTGTCATTTAAAAAAAATCCTTTTTTAAAATTTAATGTTGCCATGGTAACCAAACAAAACGGCCATTGGTCATAAAACTCATAAACTGTGTAGACAATCATCAAATGATCATAACTGCCAAATATGGTTCACATCATTTCTGGTTATGGAGAAAATGCAATTTAACCATTTTCCCATTATAAGTCTATGGCAGCTTTCTGTTGCCATGCCAACCAAAGCAAAAGGAAGATCACCATAATTTTAGCTATTTTCAATTGCCCTTAGCAAAGCAACATTTTCACCAAATTAGAGTCATAATGCTTCCATGGTTTTGGAGGAGTCGTCCTTTTTAAAAATTTAATGTTGCCATGGCAACCAAACAAAATTGTTATTGGTCATAAAACTCATAAACTGTGTAGACAATCATCAAATGATCATAACTGCCAAATTTGGTTAACATCACTTCACTAGTTATGTAGAAACTGCAATTTAACCATTTTCCCATTATAAGTCTATGGGAGCTTTCTGTTGCCATGGCAACAAAACCAAGAGGCAGATCACCATAATTTTAGCTATTTTGAATTGCCCTTACCCAAGCAACATTGTACCAAATTAGAGTCATAATGCTTCAGTGGTTTTGGAGGAGTTATCCTTTGAATAGTTCCTTTTTTTTTCAAATTTAATGTTGCCATGGCAACCAAAAAAATGGCGACTGGTCATAAAAACTGGCCATTATCTGAGTAGACAACCATCAAAGGATCATAACTACCAATTGTAGTTCACATCACTTCACTGGTTATGGAGAAAACGCAATTTAATCATTTTCCCATTATAAGTCTATGGACGCTTTCTGCTGCCATGGCAACCAAACCAACAGGCAGATTGGCAAACTTTTAGCAATACCCAAGCAACATTTGTACCAAATTAGAGTAATACTGCTTCAGCGGTTTTGGAGTAGTCCTTTCTTTAAATTTAATGTTGCCATGGCAATCAAACAAAATGGCCACTAGTCATAAAACTCATAAATTGGGTAGACAATCAACAAATGATCATAACTGCCAAATATGGTTCACAACACTTCACTGGTTATGGAGAAAATGCAATTTAACCATTTTCCCATAAAAAGTCTATGGGAGCTTTTTGTTGCCATGACAACCTAACCAAGAGGCAGTTTGGCAAACTTTTAGCTATTTTAAATTGCCCTTACCCAAGCAACATTCGTACCTAATTAGAGACAAATCTCTTCAGCGGCTTTGGAGGAGTTATCATTTTAAAATAATAATGGACAGACAGACAATCGGATGGATGATGACGGACAAAAAGTGATCACTATAGCTCATCCTAAACATTGCTCAGGTGTGCTAAAAATTATCAAGCAGAGATCCGATTTAATTGGTGAATGCCTTTTGATCCGAAAATCATTGTTTACAGTTCCCTGGTTAATAAATGGGCTTAGATCAAGTACTTCAAAAGAAAATAAAAAAAAAAAAATCAGGAAATTTATGAGAAATTACACTCCCATTCAGACTTGGATTTATTTTTTCATTTTGGAATATGGAGACTTCACCTTACTGTAGATGAAAAGGCAAATCACCATAAGGCATTTGTCTCTTTTAGATAATCGATGAACAACTGTAAAACAAATAAATAATCTGCCAGAATCAATTAACTTCAAAAGTTGCCTCTTTACCCCATTTTCCTTAGAAGCCAATGCATTCAAAAACGAAGCTGATGCGTTTGTTGTGAAGCATATGCATTTATAGCGAGCACAGCTTGCGACACGCTGTGAAGGACTTTTGAAAAGACTACATATAGGTCTCATCACGAAAACATGCAATTTTGACCCCCTTAAACCCTACTTTTATATAGTAAAACTGGGGTTTACAGGGGTATACATTATCTTTCTTATTTCTGCTCAAAAACATAGATTGTGGTAACCGCATCGGTGAGACAGTTCTAACGAGTATCCACAATTATTGTTTCTGCTCAAAAACATAGATTGTGGTACTCGTTAAAACTGCCTCACTGAGGCGGTTCTAAAGAGTACCCACAATTATTGTTTTGAGCAGAAATATGAAAAATATCAGTTTTTTACCTGAAAAATTGCAATTTTTGGTGGTGAAATTTTCTATATATTTGAATAGGCGTGTTTTCATGTGTGCTGTGCTCGCATCTAGGCTAAGCCTATTTTCATATTATTGACTAGTGTGTGGTGGAATTCCTTGGTACAAAAGAGCAAGTGAAAAATGCATAATGACTTATTTGAGATACAGATCTTAATTAGTCAGTTGACTTTCTTCTGGATCCGTTTTGTATATATGCTATGTTCTGTTTTGTATTTTCTATAAAGAATTATGCAAATGAAATACTGTTTAAACAAAATGCATTAGCATGACTTATTACGCTTGACATGATCAATCATGATCCTGCAGAAACAATTAAGAGTGAATAAAGTGGTGGAAATTACTAAAAATGAAGGTGACACATGTTGCAATACGAAGAAATGATCTGAAACCTTTTGCTGCTGGAGCTGAAATGATCAAATAAGCAATCCAGAATGTTGACGCCAGTAAAAGAAGCACAATGCACCCTTTTCGACGGTAAAATGTTCTGAACAGCGCCATTTTGAAACCGCTTACATCAATAATAATAAAAAAAAATTGTCAAGTACTGACTTTTCAAAAAATTCGACTGATTAAATCCCGCCACACGATCTCAGCACACGATAGTCGCGGGGTCATTACGAAAACACAGCTATGCAAATATGTAGAAAATTTCCCCTCCAAAAACTGAAAATTTTCAGATAAAAACCTCTGATATTTTTCATATTTCTGCTCAAAACATAGATTGTAGGTACTCGTTAGAACCGCCTCGGCGAGGCGATTCTAACGAGTACCCACAATCTATGTTTTGAGCAGAAATAAGAAAAACAATGTATACCCCTGTAAACCCCATTATATAGTAAAACTGGGGTTTACAGGGGTATACATTATTTTTTCTTATTTTTGCCCGAAAACATAGATTGTGGGTACTCGTTAGAACCGCCCGTCGAGGCGGTTCTAATGAGTACCAACAATCTATGTTTTGAGCAGAAACATGAAAAATATCAGTTTTTATCTGAAATATTTTAGTTTTTGGAGGTGAAATTTTCTATATATTTGAATAGGCGTGTTTTCCAAATGTTTGTTTTTGCTAGCCTTTTCATTGCTAATGTCAGTAGACGAGATGCATTGAAAGAAGTGTCTGGAAAGAGTTTAATTGCTTAGATTTACATTAAAAATATTCATTACCGAACTTATACAGTCGAACTTCAATAGCTCGAACCTCGATGGCTCGTTTACCATAGCTAATTCGAACTCGTTTTTGCGTCCCTACGAATTTCTTCCGATAGCTCAAGAAAACAAACATTCAAGAAAATTTTCTTTTGTCATGAAATTGTATGCTGTTTGTACTCATTAGAATCTCCTCATCGAGGCGATTTTAATGAGCATACTCAACATACCACTATTGTCTAAAAGATCGAAAAAAAATCCCTTAATAATTGTCATTTGCTTCCTGACCTGGCGTCATGATTAACCCTCAGTGGCTCGAACTACCCGTATCTCGAACAAATGTCCATGATCCCAAAGATGTTCGAGCCATTGAGGTTCGACTGTATGTTCATACTTTTGGATACAAGATACCACCCCAGCAGACACACAACTGATACAACAGACAACCCAAAACCTTTCCCTGGTGAACACCAGACAAGATGGACACAATTAGATTTTACACTATTTATGTGTATGATAAAATATTGCTGTCGAATACTCAAGGTTGTTCGAGTTGTTCAGTCGAACCCCACTGTGACTCAAAATTTCATTTTCATGGGGAATTTTAGAAATTTGGGATACAGTATTTACCCCTTACTCCTCGTCAACAATCCCATGTTACTACCTATGATAGCCTGGCACCACGCTATGCGTTTTACATTTCTAATCTAACAAAAGTAAAATACTCCTCCTAGACTATTTTTCTACACATATCAAATCATAACTGATCAGCCAAATCAGAGAGAATGACATTTCAATGACTGGATTCTGTAAAATATATAGTTTTTATGTTGATTAATGTATTAGACGGGAGCCAGTCTATACCTATGACTGTGTGTAAAATTGCTGGATGAGTTGCTAATAGTGTAGACCTGATCAGACGCCACGTTCAGCGGTGTCTGATATGGGTCTACACTATTTGCTCAGGTCTGTTCTTTCCGTAAATGTGAAGTTGATACGGTAACTCGATGAAATCGAATCTTCTCTAAAATCACCCTGAGTCCGCCACTGAGATGAGGGTACCAGAAGCGTTGTTGATGATAATTCCGGGAACATTTTCTTTCCGAAATAGTAGAGTTAATACGGTAATTCCGTGAAATTGACCCCCCCTCAGAAAGCATCCCGCATCCTCCACTGAGATGAGGGTACCAGAAGCGTTGTTAGAAAGGAATATTTGATGATAATTCCGGGAAAATTTTCTCTAGTTCACCATAAAAACCTATGTTGTGGGTATTTGTAAGAAGCGCCTCTTTGTTGAGATTCTAACAAATATCCAAAAACACATGTTCTCTGTTCTTTGAGGAAATGAGACTTAAGCAAGATCTCTCTATCATATCATTCTGCTAATTAAGGATTCTTTACAACAGCAAATTCATTTCAATGGTAGCCTCTTTGGGAACACATTCTATCGTTGTAACGAGGGTTACTGTACTACCGAACGCATAAAAACAGCAGAAAACAAAACAAAAAATACCGCAATGCCAACGCCTTATTATCAAGTCTAGATATACAGTCGAACCGCAATAACTCGAACATCATTTGGGCCATGTAAATTTGTTCTAGACATGGGTAGTTCGAGCCACTGAAGGTTAATCATAGGGCCAGGTCAGGAGGAAAATGGATATTATTTTTTAGATGTTTTTTCGAGTTCGGTGTGTTATGTGTAATCATTAGAAACCTCGATGAGGCGATTCTAAAGAGTACGCACAACATACATTCATGATAAAACACGAAAATTTCCCTAAAATATTCATAAATATTTGTTTTCTTTGGCTGTCAAGAGAATTTCATATATAGGGACTAAAAACGACTTCGAATTAGCCATGGTAAACGAGCTGTCAGTGTTCGAGTAATTAAGGGTTTACTGTAGTTTGGTTCAGTATAGGTTCCTATGACATTTTCTTGCTGTGTTTAGAATTGGTCGTGTCAGTTTCAAACAATGGATTGTGAGTTTGAACAATAATGTAATGACATTTATTTCATTTGTTTGAGCCACGCCGTGAGAAATTGTCCTTACAGCAGATTATTAAAGCGGACCACGAAGGCCCTGATTAGGCTGGACATATGCGTAGTCTTATCTTGATCTTCTCTGTCCACTTAAAGAATCATTGGATACGGCAAAGTATATTGATGGATAGTGAAGGTCAAGATTAGACTGCACGAAAATACGCAGTCTTCGGTGGGCATGCATCTACATTTACTGTGACTCAACTGCTGTTGTTCCAAGCGTTTGAACTAGCTCTTTTCTTGTGTCCTGAAGTTAGCCGCAACCATATTTATTCTATCAATTTTGGGATATACTAAGTCCATACCATACTTTTCCTATCGTATTAACAGGTCAATTTTACTGTACTGTAAAAGATCCCTTAGATTTTACGGTAAATACTGACAACTGGCTGACAGTACATGTACCGTTAATTTTACGGGCGCCTGTAGATTATTTACAGTAATAATCACGCATGGTTGGGCAATGTACGGCAAGGTAGGTCGTTCGTTCGTCTGTCATTACTGACAATGAACAATTCTAAACAAATGCGTGAAATGTTATTGTTTGTGTTTTCTAAGATGGCTCATGAGACCAATCTTAGCTCTAAACTACCTGTTACAGATAGAACAAGAGAGGTCTGAGGCAGAAAGCTCTGTTGGTGATGCCTTAGCTCTGGCTTTCTGCTGAGTATGTTTCCGCTCGGCTTCGCTGATTCCTTTTGCTTCGTATTCACCAGCGCCCCTTCTTATGAGGCCTCGCCACTGCTCGATCCTGTGCAATCTGTTCCCACGACTCTGTTAGTATGTTGAAGTCTTTAAGGGAGGCTTTGAGGATGTCCTTGTATCGCTTCTTCTGACCACCATGGGAGCGTTTGCCGACTTGTAGTTCTCCATAGAGGATTTTCTTTGGCAAATGTTCATCAGGCATTCTGGTAACAAGGCATGTCCATCTTAACTGTGCTAGTTTCAAAAGAGTATGTACACTCTGCATCCCTTCCCTTTTCAGGACTTCTGTGTATTGAATCCTGTCTTGCCACTTGATCTTTAGAAGTTTTTTTTCTAAGACAGCTTGTATGGAAGTGGTTCAGTCTTTTGGCATGCCGTTGGTAAACTGTCCAAGTTTCGCATGCGTATAATAGTGTTGGCAGCACCACCGATTTGTGGACTTTCAGCTTTGTGTCAAGCCTGATTCCACTTCGATCCTTTATACTTTCACGTAGTCGGCCAAATGCTGCACTAGCTTTGGCAATCCTGGCATTGGCTTTATCATCAATGTGCACAACTCTAGACAATGTGCCTCCAGGGTAGATGAACTTGTCTACCACTTGCAATCGTTGACCTTTAACTGTGATGGTAGGCTCCTTGTAAGGCTTTCCAGGTGGTGGCTGATATACCAACACAGTCTTTTGATGCTGATTGTGAGATCATAGCTGTAACATGAATCACATACTTGATCCACACTTTTTTGTATTTTCTCTTCTGTTGGAGTACCCTTTGCCATGTCATCAGCAAAGAGGAACTCACCTAACACCTCTGTCTTTACCTTGGATTTAGCTTGCAACCTTCTTAGGTTGAAAAGCTTCCCATCAAAGCGATACCTAATAGGTATACTATTGTTACCATCCTGGAAAGCATCTGTAAGCGTGACAGAAAAATCATGCTGAACAGTGTTGAAGTTAGTACACAGTCTTGCTTAACTCTGTCAAAGGGAATAGATCAGAAAACTCGCCATCATTTTGGACCCTTCCAAACAGACCATCGTGGAACTGCCGCACCGTTGCTATATGAACTTGGCAGGACAGCCAAACTTTGCCATATATTTTCCAAAGTCCCTCACGACTGACTGTGTCAAATGCTTTGGTAAGGTCGACAAAAAAGTCATGCAGAGGTCCACATTCTGTTCCTGGCATTTCTTTTGAAGCTGTCTTGCTGTGAAGATCATGTCTATTGTTCCTCTGTCTTTCCTGAATCCACACTGGCTTTCTGGTAGAAGCCCTGACTTTTCAAGGTGTTCATTCAATCAATTCAGTAGGACTTTTGCAAGGATCTTCCCAGCAATTGACTATAAAAAGATACCTCGATTATTGTCACAGACTTGAGGATTCCCTTTCCTTTTGAATAGGTGGATAATTGTTGCATCCTTGAATTCTTGAGGGATGGCTCCTTTTCTCCACATAATGTGAAATAACTCTGTCAGTTTCTCTTCAACTGGAGGGCCTCCTGCTTTGTAGATCTCTGCAAGTATTGCATCTGATCCTGAAAGCTTGCCAGATGACAGGAGTTTTATTGCTTTCACTGTTTCAGAGACGGCTGGTAACTCATCAAGCAGCGAATTACATTCCACCTGTGGTAGTCTGTTGATAGTTTCAATATTGATAGATGATGGCCGATTAAGGACACCATCAAAGTGTTCAGCCCATCTTTTCAAGTTGCTTCTTTGTCAGTCAGAAAACTAGGTCCATCTGCACTAAGGAGTGGGGTGGTTCCCGAGCTCTGGGCCATATACTGTCGTAAGTGCATCAAAGAACTTCTTCATATCCTGTCTGTCTGTCAGCAAAGGACTGGATTTCATCAGCCTTTTTGCTCGGCCAGGAGTCTTGCATGTCTCTGAGCCTAGTCTGGACTGGCTTACATATGTTTGAATAGGCAATTTTATTAGATACTGAACTGGTATCACTGAGGTATGCCTTGTGTTTCTGGTGTTTTTCTTCAAGGAGTCCCCGGATTTCTTTGTAATTCTCATCAAACCAGTCCTAAGGAATCCATTGCTGAAGAGTAAACCGTGTCTCTGAAGACTGTCCAGCTCTCATCTACATCCGCTGAACTGTATTCCAGCGCATCTAAACGGCCGAAATATCATTGATGAATGCTTGCCTCTTGCTGTCTTATTTCAGCTTGGAGACATCCAGTCTCTTTAGCACTTTCTTGCCTTGTGGTCGTCATACAGGCTGAATGCACAGGTTGAGTTTGGTGGCAACAATCCTGTGATCTGTCCAACCGTCTGCACCACACATAGTCTTTGTCACTCTGACATCCTGTCTATCCTTCCTTCGCACTATGACATAGTAAATGAGATGCCAATGTTTGGAGCGAGAATGCATCCATGATGTCTTGTTGCAAGTTGTTAGACGGACGACTGTGTTGGTGATCAGTAGTTCATGCTCTGCACACTTCCTTAAAAGGAGGAGGCTATTGCTGTTGCACTTCCCTACTCTTTCAGTTCCAATCACTCCTTCCCAGGTTTGGTGGTATGTGCCCCCTCTGGCATTGAAGTCCCCGTGGAGGGTGAATTTTGTCTGTTCGGGATGTTCCAGAAATCACAGACTCCATATCATCATAGAAATTGTCTTTAACCTCATCTGGGTTGGTCATTATGGGTGCATAGGCACTTTTAACTATTGCATGCCTCTTGCCAGATAAAGCAAGTCTCAGCGTCATCAGGCGGTCATTAATGCCGTTTGGAAGTCCTTAGAGCTTGCTGACACGGTGTGAATTGATGGCAAATCCTACTCCTGCTTCATGCCGCTCTTCTTTCTCGCGTCCACTCCAAAAGAAAATGTAACCAGCACCAATTTTTAAAAGCCCTTCCTCTTCAAGGTGAGTCTCACCCAGAGCTGCAATCTCGACTTTGTATCTGTCAAGTTTTCTACCAACTAGAGCTGTTCTTCGCAATGTAGGTAACGTATAGAACATAGTAAGGATATGAGCTACCGCACCGTATCTTAAACTTACACATCCTTACCCCATCCTACGAGGAAATTCCTGCGAAAGTTCTACGGGTCCCCGTAAAATTTACGGTAAAGTCGCTTGCAGCAAGTTGCTAGTATTTACCGTAAAATCTACAGGAATTTTTCACAGTGTACCTGCTGACGTGTCTAACATAATTGGATGAACGAAACTGTATACCCTGATCTTACGCCGCGTTCTGAGGCGTCTGATCCGGGTCTACACTATGTGCCAAGATCTGCATGTCAAAGTTTAATACGGTATACGGTATACGTAATCACTGTGTATAAAATTTGTAGTAAAATTTCATTTTAGAAACCCTCTTTATCTCAGACATTTTTCAGCCTCGGTGGCTCAGTTGGATGCGCGTCTGACTGGTGATCAGGAGGTTGCGGATTCGACCACTGCCGGATCGGCATCATTCTTTCGTGCAGATATATCATAAAATATACTCCACAAAATAATTTAAGGACCATCAGTTTTATTTCCCCTTTGATTATCACTAAAATGTGACCCTCAAGTTTTACAATTATTTCATGGACAAAACTGGAAGTCTCAGCCGTATTTCAATCAGCTCAACATGTTCGCAACATGTTCAGCTACAAAAGTGTCAATGGCACCAACAACGCCAGACCAAAAGATTCTAAGAAAAACGGGAATTTAAAAAAAAAAAAAAAAAAAAAACGATTTTTACCCAAAACTGAAGGTTTTTCACAATACCGAAAAAATTCTTTTTTTTTAATGTAAACAATACTCTGTCACACACAGTCATGCAAAATCAACCTTCATTCGAGTAAAAGACACACGGATATGGCCAGAAAAAGAGACCAACCCTTTGAGAGGTTAAAATGCCTCGAAAGTTCCCCATAGACAACGAGTAATCTGTAGAGGGTACCTCTAGCAAAATGCGCTTTTCTTGATAACATAAGCTTTCTCTATGAGTTTTTCACAGTTGGGAGTACAGACATCACTTTTGACGCGAAAATGCAAATTTTTAATTTTTGGATAAAAAGTAGTGTTTTTTGCAAATTTTAAAATGAAAATTTTTATTTCAAATTTTTTTGTTGGAAACACTCTTTTAGGGCTTCCTTTTAAAGAAACAGTCAACGATATTTTGATATCTTCTGAGGTTTTGCCCATACATCCGGCCAAAGTTTGTATATATTGAAATTTGCACTATGTGGCCCTTAAATTATTTTGTTGAGTATATTTTCTACGTTTATTCTTTCCCTTCCACTGTTTCAAGAAGGGCAGTTGTCAGTTTCTTGCGAAAGAATTTACACAATACTGGTTAACCGCTCAGAGGACAAAACCTGTCTAGTGAAAGTGTGGTCAGGTAAACTGACCGCGCTCGACATGACCCCATGGGGTTGACCAGGCCGTAAAACCTCAACACCTCACATATCTCAGACATTTGCAATTATGCATAAGCAAATCTCAATTTAATACTTAGCACGCTAGGTAAAATTCAGCAGACACCTTGAAATATTTTTCTTATATTTACCAAGAAAATAGGATTTGACATTTCATGCATGAAGTTTGCATGAAATGTCAAATCCTATTTTCTGGGAAAAAATAAGAAAAAAATCGCATCATTTTTTTCCCAGATTCTGCCCATAGTAAGTGTTAATAACCATTGCGAACAGACATATAACACATTGTCCAGGAGAAGCTGAGGTGACCCATAAACTTTGGTCTGGGATGTACACTACATAGAGTTTAGGAGAGACACGGAAATGATCCATTATTGATCTACAATGAATCATTGACCTTTTGCCTGTTGTCTGGACTAGCTGGAGCACTGAATAGTATAGAAAAGAGTAGTATACACAAGAGGTGATCCATTCACATGCACTGTTTCGGCACATCACACTTCTTACCATTGCGGTACTGTATCAAAGGCCAAGAATATTCCGTATTAAAATCAGCTTTAATATTTATTGTGTGCTAAGCGTAGACCACGCTTTTTATTAAAGTTAATACTTGATATAACGTTTTATTCTGGATATACTTGGTAGTTTTCCCCGCCGTTTTTACAAGGAAGATAATTTTTGTGGCTTCATGTTTGCTTTCCCGTACATAAATCCCCCTCTGAAAAGGGGTCTACTCCAAAATTGGGAGCAAATTCTTACCTTTTATGGTAGACCACTTTTTTTTTTCAAATTGACATAGTTGCCTCCCTTGATCTCCTAGATCTGCATTACGTTGTTTCAACGATTCATGGTATGTTGTTCGGTGGTTTCATGTGTAGCATTTGTTTTGGCCTTGTATGTTCCTCATCTTATCTTCTTCTGTGGCCTCGGGAAGGCCGTGTTTCGTAATTGTAGCATTTAAACGAATTCGAATTAGCCATGTTAAACGGGTCATCGGTGTTCAAGTCCTTGAAGTTTTACTGAACGTTCAATGAGAAAAGGGTCATTATGCCTACGCACAGCAATAGCCCAGCGTATTACATTACCTCGTTCAACTGAAGACGTGGTCGCACTAACCCAATGGTTAGAGTGCCTGACCGGGTCACTTCAGATCGGAATCCAGGGGATTTCAGACCGGAATGCCCGCTTCAGCCAGGAAATATTCAGACCATTAGTACAACAAAAAATATAAGAGAAGATATCCAGGAAATGCCACAATATTTTTGTTGTACTATTGGTCTTCGGGCATGTGCGGACAGTGAAGGCCCAGACCAGCCTGCGCATTCGCGCAGTCTAATCAGGGACTTCAGTTTCCGCAAACAGAACCATTGGATGCCATAGAATAATTGAATAGAGAGAAAAGGCCCGGATGATACTTTGCGCATGCACAGGATGACCTAACTGCGCGTTTTGCGCATGCGCATTTTATGCAGGTTCGAATGCATTTTTTCGCTTGATACGGTCCATTAGAACGTGGCAGTGTAATACGCTGGGAATTAGCTGTGCGCATGGCATAATGATCCTTTTCTCTAAGGATGTATTGTATGTAAATTTTCTATTTCTAAGATAGTCATGATGGTGTTTTTTTACTGGTCATGCCATTCGGGATCCAAGAGGCAAAATGACTTCTCCCATATTGTGAATTTAACCCGGAGTTTACGAAGTAAACTTGAAATGAAGCAGTCTCATCAGGATCTACACTGTTTGCAAAATTATCTGTTTTCGTCTGCAGAGCCGAAAGGGTTAATCCTTTGTTATTTGTAGCATGCAGGTAGTCTAAGACGCCATTTTTATGCTTAGCACTCTGCCATGGGTAAAACTTTCAGCAGACGGCATATTGAAATATTTTTTCTTATTTTCCCCAGAAAACAGGTTTTGACATTCATGCAAATTGTCTCCAATAAGGGGAAAGCTGCAAGTTGTTGTTGTTCTTGTTGTAAAAACAGTTGCATTCCGGGCAAAATCAGCGGACGGCATATAGATATTTTTATCAGAAAATACGGTTTTACGGTTCATACAAACTGAAATGCCAAACCCTATTTTCTGGGTAACGTAAGAAAATATTTTAATATGCCATCTGCTGTTATTTAACTTTACCACTCTCTGGGCTAATTCAGCAGACGACAAACTGATGACACGTTTCTTATTTTTCCCAGAAAACAAGATTTGACACTTCAAGTCATGCAAATTGTCTCCATTGTCAAAATGTCAAAACATATTCTGGGAAAATAATAAAAAACAATATTTCAATATGTTGTCTGCTGAAAATTTCACACGGCATGCTTATGCACCAGTCATTTGTAGTCTCGGCTATTTCTCCCGGTTGTTTTACTGGTAAATCAAAACACATCCTTGGCACTGCTAGGAGTTATCAGAGGTTAACTCCTTCACCCCTAAGTTTCTGGTGTCCTCTTCCAGCTTTGAATTTGGACATGTTAACTGTTGCAAATGGGGGTGCCAGTCAAAAACAAGAGAACTGGTGAAACCGAAGGATGCTCCCCGAAGATGTGTAGTAGTGGGAGGGTTATGTTAGTGAAAGAGTAAAAGACTTTTAGAGATATGCTACGGATAATCTTGTTATTGCAAAAATTAAGACAGGAAGTAACCAAGTAATTACTTGTAACAGAATTACAGTTTTTGCACTCTGCTTTATCTTTGATGGCCGTCTCTCAATGTATCAAGTTTCATTTGATTCTCTTTTATACTTTCAGAGATATACATCGGACAGATTTAACATTGCAATAATTAGGAAGGGAAATAACACAATAAATACTGACGATAGGGTTATGGTTCTTGCATTCTGCACTTCCTCTCATAGCCCTCTATCACTGTATCAAGTTTCATTTATTTATCTTCAATACTTTTGGAGATATGCTCCGGACAAGCTTAGTATTGCAAAAACTAGGAAGGGAAATAACTCTAATTACTTGTGATAGAGTTACGGTTCTTGCACTCTGCACTTCCTCTGATGGCCTTCTATCAATGTATCAAGTTTCATTTAATTCCCTTCTATACTTTCAGAGACATGCTCCGGACAAGCTTTTTATTGCAAAAATTAAGAAGTGAAGTAACTCCGTAAATACTGGAGACAGGGTTATGGTTCTTGCATTCTGCAATTCCCCTCATAACCCTCTATCAGTGTATCAAGTTTCATTTATTTATCTTCAGTTCTTTTAGAGATATGCTCTGGACAAGCTTACTATTGCAAAAAAAAAAAAAATAGGAAGGGAAATAACTCATGTAATTACTTGTGATAGAGTTACGATTCTTGCACTTCCTCTGATGGCCGTCTATCAATGTATTAAGTTTCAGTTAATTACCTTCTATACTTTCAGAGACAGGCTCCGGACAAGCTTTTTATTGCAAAAATTAAGGATAGTAACTCCGTAAATACTGGTGACAGGGTTTTGGTTCTTGTATTTTGCAATTCCCTCATAGCCCTCTATCACTGTATCAAGTTTCATTTATTTATCTTCAATACTTTTAGAGATATGCTCCGGACAAGCTTACTGTTGCAAAAATTAGGAAGGGAAATAACTCTAATTACTTGCGATAGAGTTACGATTCTTGCATTCTGCACTTCTTCTGATGTCTGCAATGTGTCAAGTTTGATTCAATTTCCTTCAATACTTTCAGAGATATATTCCGGACAAGCTTTTTATTGCCAAAATTAATAAGGGAAGTAACTCCGTAAATACTGGTGACCGCGTTATGGTTCTTACATTCTGCAATTCTTTCATGGCCCTCTGTCAGTGTGTCAAGTTTCGTAAAATCGGACGGACGGATAAAGCGGCGACTATATGCTCTCTCTTCGGGGAGCATAAAAATTAAAACAGAATGGAAAATAGTGTGTACCCAGATGAGACGGCTCGTAACCCGTCTGATATGGATCTACACTGTTTGCAAAGGTGTCTCATTACGAAAACACGCCTATTCAAATATATAGAAAATTTTATCTCCGAAAACTGAAATTTTTCAGATAAAAAAACTCAGATATTTTTCATATTTCTGCACAAAACATAGATTGTGGGTACTCGTTAGAACTGCCTCGCCGAGGTGGTTCTAACGAGTACCCACAATCTATGGTTTGAGCAAAAATACCCCAGTTTTACTATATAAAAGTGGGGTTTAAGAGGGTCAAAATTATATAGGTATGTTTTCGTGATGGTTTTGATCTACAGGGCTACAAGTGTTAAATCACGACTCTTAAGCACTGTTATGTACCCGCTATCACCGACCACTGCAGGAGGTATTTCAAACGACTGGCGCATAAGCGTTAAGACCAGCAGGGTAAAAGCTGGCACTAAAGTGGGACTAAGAATTTACAAACAAGAGGGCCATGATGGCCCTGTAACGCTCACCTGAGCAACATAGCACTTTGAGAGCCTGATCTAGAACTGATCAAGGCAAACATTCTGATCAAAGTTCAAAATGATTATATTAACAAGTAAGACAATGTAGCATGTCTAATGGACTGTGAAATAAAGGTCAAGGTCAAATATGGATGACTGCACTCAAGAGGCCATGCTAATATGTATGCATGTACTAAGTACATTGACCTAGAAATCGAACTTGACCTAGAAATCATCAAGACAAACATTCTGAGCAAGATTCATGATGATTGCTTCAAAAATGTGACCGCTAGAGTGTTAACAATGTTTTCTGCTGATTTGGCCCGGTGACCTAGTTTTTGACCCCAGGTGACCCAGTTTCAAACTTGACCTAGAAATCATCAAGACAAACATTTTGAGCCAGATTCATGATGATTGCTTCAAAAATGTGACCGCTAGAGTGTTAACAAGGTTTTCTGCTGATTTGGCCCGGTGACCTAGTTTTTGACCCCACGTGACCCAGTTTCAAACACGTCCTAGAACTCATCAAGACAAACATTTTGAGCCAGATTCATGATGATTGCTTCAAAAATGTGACCGCTAGAGTGTTAACAAGGTTTTCTGCTGATTTGGCCCAGTGACTAGTTTTTGACTCCAAGTGACCCAGTTTCGAACTTGACCTAGAAATCATCAAGACAAACATTTTGAGCAAGATTCATGATGATTGCTTCAAAAATGTGACCGCTAGAGTGTTAACATGGTTTTCTGCTGATTTGGCCCGGTGACCTAGTTTTTTATTCCAAGTGACCCAGTTTCAAACTCGACCTAGAAGTCATCAAGACAAACATTTTGAGCAAGATTCATGATGATTGCTTCAAAACTGTGACCGCTAGAGTGTTAACAAGGTTTTCTGCTGATTTGGCCCGGTGACCTATTTTTTGACCCAAAGTGACCCAGTTTTGAACTTGACCTAGATTTAATAGAGGCAAACATTTTGAGGAAGTTTCATCAAGATTGGGTCAAAACTATGACCTCTAGAGTGTTAACAAGTTTTTCCTTTGATTTGACCTGGTGACCTAGTTTTTGACCCCAAGTAACCCAGTATCGAACTTGACCTAGATTTCATTGAGGCAAACATTCTGACCAAGTTTCATCAAGATTGGGTCAAAACTGTGACCTCTAGAGTGTTAACAAACTAATTGTTGACGACGAACGACGGACGACGGACGACGGACGACGACGGACGACGGACATAGGGTGATGACAATAGCTCACCCTGAGCTTTTGCTCAGGTGAGCTAAAAAGTAAGACAAACTTTTTTTTTTTCTTTTTCTTTAAGCCTCGAAAAACATTGATAAAATCATTTGCAGACTATAGACTGTCAACACAAAATGGCTGAACACATTGCATTCTGGGATGTGCATGAAGCAGACAATTTGAAATATTATTCTTAACGCTTAGAACTCGGTGTAAAATTTTCAGCCGCTGAGACGACATTTTGAAATATTTTTCTTATTTTTCCCAGAAAACAGGTTTTGACATTTCATGCAAAATTTGCATGAAATGTCAAATCCTGTTTTCTAGGGGGAAAATAAGAAAACTATCACCATTTTATCGTCTGCTGAATTAGCCAAGAGAGTGGTAAACGTTAACATTGCGTATGATCCGTTTTAATGTAAAACAATTCACATGCAGTCTTTAGCCCTGTATCTTGTGAAAAAAGTCACGCAAACGCGTCTGAAATGCACATCCCAGAAAACACTGAATTGATATTAAACAATTGAACACATCAAATGTAAAGGGACGCTTGGTGTATTTTTTATCTAGCATCTTCCAAATACATTAAAACCCAACAAAATATACCGTGCAGGGTTTTAAAATGCATTTGAATGGCTAATGTACGTAAACAGACAAAAACTAAGACGTCACTAGCATTACTAGAAAACAAGAAATTAAAATGTTAACTAACTGCAAAATGTTGACATAATGTTTGATATTTCTTGCGAATTGTCTGCTAGATAGACAATTTACATGAAATAGCAAGCTTTATTTATTTTCTATGAAAAATAAATAAAATCATTTCAAAATGCTGTCCTTTATTGTTGTGATTGGCGCTTTAGAAGATCAATAATATTTTGTTGTTCGCTCTGAAGTGAAAATAATTCTTGACCCACTTTATGCTATACTCTCTTGACTACAAATTGCTTTGAAGCATTTGATATAAAAGTTACATTTCCTAAAAGCCAATGTCCTTTTCTCACACCAAATTATGCTAAATAAAGCCCTACAATGACAATATCAATAGTAATTGAGATAAAGTTGCCAATTAATGCGTACTGCTGGGAGCCAGCCGAGCCACACGTGATCCACGCGGTGAAAAATAGTCTTCAGGGCACATCAAAATTGCAAAAGACCTACAGCAGCCTGCGCATCTGCAACTTGTTTAGGATCTTTGCTATTTAAGGGGATTTCATACACCTGGAAGTTTTTCTGCCAATTTTTACATGGGAGACAATATTTGCGACTTCCTGTTTGCTTTCCTGTAAACCAAGTCCCTTCTGAAAAGGGATCTACCCTAAAAGGAAAGAATTTGCTCCCTTTAAAAGGAAAGAAATTGCTCCCAAAGGGAGCAAATTCTTTCCTTTTAGAATAGACCCCTTTTCAGAAAGGCGGCAAAAATCATTTTGACAATTATCTCCCTTGAAACTGTATCGACTCCCTTAATGCTATACTCTAAAGTAGCCAAAGATTCTAAAAGCGGGGCTGAGAAATCCTGATCAGACTGATGCAGAGTCTAAACAGGATTTTCTATGGTCGCTTATGTCCCGAAGACCGCTTTTCTCATACACAAAACGCGAAATATCAAACCAGAATGCTCATCTCAAACATTCTGAGTAATGTATTTACTTTTCGTCAACACAAAGGCAAGATCAAATTATGGCGCGTCTGATTCCCCACCCACTGTGTATCTTTAATATTCCTCTCCTTCCTCATCTTCTCCTTCCGCTTCCATTGAGTCAACTCCGACTTCCTCATAATCTTTCTCTAGAGCAGCCAGATCCTCCCGGGCCTCAGAGAACTCTCCCTCTTCCATACCCTCACCCACGTACCAGTGGACGAAGGCACGCTTGGCGTACATCAAATCAAACTTGTGGTCAAGTCGGGCCCAAGCCTCGGCAATGGCAGTGGTGTTGCTCAACATACAGACGGCGCGCTGAACCTTGGCCAGGTCACCGCCGGGAACCACAGTTGGTGGTTGATAGTTGATGCCGACCTTGAACCCAGTCGGGCACCAGTCGACGAACTGGATGGTTCTCTTGGTCTTGATGGTTGCAATGGCGGCGTTAACGTCCTTCGGAACGACGTCACCTCTGTACAACATACAGCAGGCCATGTACTTTCCATGGCGAGGATCACATTTCACCATCTGGTTTGCGGGCTCGAAGCAGGCGTTCGTGATTTCGGCAACAGACAACTGCTCGTGGTACGCCTTCTCGGCGGAAATGACCGGTGCGTAGGTAGCCAGAGGGAAATGAATCCTGGGATACGGCACCAAGTTGGTCTGGAATTCTGTCAGATCGACGTTGAGTGCACCGTCAAATCTCAGAGAAGCGGTGATAGAGCTAACAATCTGACCAATAAGGCGGTTGAGATTTGTGTAAGTTGGTCGCTCAATGTCAAGGTTACGCCTGCAGATGTCGTAAATGGCCTCGTTGTCAACCATGAAGGCGCAGTCGGAGTGTTCCAGCGTGGTGTGAGTAGTCAAGATGGAGTTGTATGGTTCAACCACGGCAGTGGCGACTTGTGGTGCAGGGTAGACGGCGAACTCTAGTTTGGACTTTTTCCCATAATCAACGCTTAGTCTCTCCATCAGGAGAGATGCAAACCCAGAACCGGTGCCACCCCCGAAACTGTGGAATATAAGAAAACCTTGAAGTCCAGTACATTGGTCCGCCAACTTCCGGATTCTGTCCAGAACGAGGTCAACAATCTCTTTACCGATGGTGTAATGGCCCCTGGCGTAGTTGTTCGCAGCGTCCTCTTTTCCTGTAATGAGCTGCTCGGGGTGGAAGAGTTGTCGGTAGGTACCAGTTCGGACCTCGTCTGGAAAGAGAATAAAGATTTTTTCAGCCGCTAAATATATTTGAGCCGCAGCATAAATAAAAGTACCGTCTGACACGTATGCCCAGCGAAGACTCAGATCAGACTGCGCTTTTGAGCAGTCTGATCTGAGTCTTCACTGGGCGCTCTGTGAACGCTTCTTCCGGCGGACAGGAAAGATTCGGATCAGAATGCGCAGGTTGACCTGAGTCTTTGCTGGGCACAAATGTCAAAAAGTACTTACATACTGATCAAAAAAAGGAATGCAACACTTCTGAACTGCAGAGGCAAGTAAGATTAATATTTCTGCAGAAATAAACATTGTTTACGCATGCTAGTCCAGTTTCTTACAAGTGTGCTTAATACTGAGGAATAATCAATTCAAATATAGATCGATTGTTGATTTACATGCAAGTTTTTACATACGAAGTCAGGTTTACAAACATAAGATATTGGCCTTCCTTTCCTTTGCCGTTTAGTAAAGTTGTGTTTCTTATACAATCCTACGCCTCTAAATTAACTTTAAAAAGGGTTTGATACAGGTCCCTGTTGGGCGGATCGGCGTTAAAACAAAATTTCTGTGAAGGTGATTCACACGTTTTCAGGAGAGACAACAGTCAAGACGGTTTCGCCCTTCTTCTGAAAAGGGGTCAAGGGGAGCAAATTATTCCCTTTTAGAGTAATCCCATTTTCAGAAGGGACTTGTGTGCTGGAAATCAAATAACAAAATGTGTTTCCCTTGCCAGTCATAAAAAGTTGTCTCCCTTGTGAAAAAACAAACGCCCACACTGAAACAAGGGCTTTCCCCAGCGATTCTACAGACAACCCCTGCGTATGCCTAGACAAACCTATGTACATGTATGTACTATCTGTTTAGGGCATTCAGGAACGGATCCAGGATTATTTAACCCCTATCCTGTGGAATAATTTAATTAGCCATACCCATTAGTGACTGTCAGCCAATCAGATTACATCATATAACGTTTTCCTTCAAATTCACAAACTGAATGACAAACAGTGTAGATCCAGATCAGATGGCTTCTTCAGAAGCATCTGATCTGGGTCTACACTGTTTGAAAAGGTAGAGGTTGTCGTGAACAGCAGGATAAGGGTTAATATGGAGATCAAAATTTCTGAGAGGGTGGGGGTCGTTTTGACGTTTTTAACGTACTTTCACTACGTAATCGGATAAACAGGTCTGAGCAAACAGCGTAGACGAAGATCAGACGCCGCGTTCTGCTGGTTTGCCATATATCTAACAATTTTAAATACATTCACATGTAGACGAATGGAATTATTGAAATTTTAGAAGTGCTCATATAATTTACTGTAAAGAGATGTGCAAATATCTAGGGTAAATACGATTTCCAAAATAGAGCAGATTTGTCCAAAACTGTCTATGAAAATGGAATTATATGAGTGTAAGGGTGTGGGGTGATGTTCGACTGAACCCCTACCCCTCTCTGGATCTGCCCCTGGAGTTGTCTGTGCGAGCTGCACGTCCCATCTAAACTAATGAGTTTTCCTTTCTATGTGAGTCATTATCATTTTTAGAAGATAGGCTTGATATTTAATGTGAAACGTCTCCGTAAATGTCAAACTCAGCTGAGTAGTAGTTTCCTCAGAAAACAAGGGCGGATCCTGGCTAATTTCTGATGGGTCGATTTGATCAAATTACCGTACTTACTGTATTTATACGGAAAGACAGGTCTGAACAAACAATATAGACCCAGATAAAACGCCGCAGTTCTATACGGTTTGCCACTCATCCTGCAATTTTAGACACGTTTTTGGGTAGTAAAATGATCTTGTTGAAATGTTTGGAGTATTAGGTAAAAAGTAAGGCCTATGAATATTTTAGAGTAAAATACGGTACCCTAACTGAACTTTCCAGTCCAAGTGATAGGAAGCCTTTTCATTAAGAGGAGGCAGGCGGCTAAATTGCTTTCTACTCTCCCAGCATGGCCTCCTACTTTTGAGCCCTTTTAACCTATTGTAGACTGAATGAACTCGCCCACACTATATATTGGAAGCTTCTAAATTCGATTTTAGGTATAACATGCTATGTGATTTAGATATTCCTAAAGAAAAATAATTGAACCATTTGCAAACAGTGCAGACCCAGATCAGATGCCGCGTTCTGCGGCATCTGATCTGGATCTGCACTATTTCCCAATTTTCTTTTAAGGGTCTCCAGAATACAATGGGTTATATTTTTGCAAAATCTATATGGCATCTGCCCTCTACGTACAGATTTTAGCCTCCTACTTCAAAACTTAATGAAAAGGCTGGATAGGGGTTAGAACCCCTCAAACTCTCTTTGGATCTGCGCTTGAAAAACATAAGGCAGCGGTTGCTGTTTTTCTGGTTGTTGTTGTTTTCTTCTTTTTTCTTTGCGTAGTATATATGACTATGATGTTTGCAGCATGAATTATGAATAACTAACACCATATTATGAATAGTTATCGCAATGACTCAACCACTTTGATTGATCCCAGCCTATATAACTGAGTCAGCCTCCCAGCATGCTGCATATACATTCAATATTCAGACACTCCATGTAGAAAACCGCTCCCACCTCATATAGGAATAAACGAGCCCTCAGACCAGCCTACACAGCTAAGCAGTCTGATTAGGATATTAGCTGCATGGCAGCATCATACTTGTGCGTTAAAAAGTGTGCAGTAGTGTGAAAGGGACTAATGCGCAGGCTGGTCTGGTTTCTTCGTCTCTGTCTTACATGTTTCTACATAGAGTAGGTTTTTTTGCATCATGTCTTAGACTTTATTCAGAGCTCCAGGCAAGATGGGTATCTTGATGTATATTTTTTTTTTATTTCTCCACGAAAACATATGTTGTAGGTACTCATTTGAAGCGCCTTGCGAGGCGCTTCAAATGAGTACCACAACATATGTTTTAGTGGAGATATAGGGAAATATCAGTACTTTTCTGTTGATAATAAAAATCTTTATCTGGAGCTCTGCCATAATAACGAAGGCCCAGATCAGTCCGCTACTCCGAGCAGTCTGGTCAGGACATTCGCCGTCCGTTAACAGAATTATTCGGCGCTGTAGAATGTATCAGTGGAGAGCAAATGCCCGAATGAGACTTTGCGCATGCGCGAGATGAATCCTAGACATTTTGCGAATGTTCGAAGACACCTTTTTGCTTGACGTGGCCGATTTTATGCTGTAAAAGCCAAATGAGTCGATCGATCGCTGAAAACAGCAGACAAAACGAGCACGCTACGTGAAAATCAACATGACTTCATTCGCGAAACAGAACTAATACTACCAGATTGCGCGTGCGCACAACTTTGTCAGGGTCTTTACTGTTGGTTATACATTCTACTGACTGTGTTGGCAATAGCGGAGAATCCTGTCCTGACTGTTTTGGCGAATTTAAAACCATTTGCATTTTGTTCCAGGCTGTTTTTTCTCAAAGGGGGCGCCTTAACCTTTACCTCTCTCTGGGCTAATTCAGCAGACGACAAATTGGGAATATTGTTCTTTTTTTTTTTTTTTTTTTTTTCAGAAAACAGGCTTTGACATTTCATGCAAACTGTCTGTTTGCATGAAATACCAAAGCCAATTTTTAGAAAATATAATAAGAAAGTATTTCAGTATGTCGTCTACTGAAACAGTTATCAAGCATGCTGTAGTGTTCAAATTATTTCCGTTGCAGCTGAAAAGCTAGCATATCGGTTGAAATGCTATTGAGATCAATCAATGGCGCATGAATATTTTAAGTTAATCGAATTATTGCGTCTTCGATTTTCACAACAGTTGATCTTTTTTAGCCCTTAAAGCGCCTAACAAAACTGCAGCAGAATACAATATTTATATTTTTTCAGCGAAAATAAAAATGGTTTGACATTTGTGAAAAGGCAGACGATTGACATGTAATATCAATTCTTATTTCCCTGAAAAATAGAAAAATAAAACTAAAAATCAAAGTGTCGTCTCCTGCAGTTGAGACTGGCATTTAAAAGGTTAAAGCATTGTCATGGGGATTAATTCATGACATAACAACACAAAATCAATCAGCTAAGTTTGGTCTGGGAAATTCGATAAAAACTGAATTTTACCTTTATCACTCTCCGGGCAATTTCAGCGGACGACAAATTTACGATGTTTTTCTTATTTTTCCCAGAAAACGGGATTTGGCATTTCGTGCAAACTGTCTCCATTGTCAATCCTTTTTTCTGGGAAAAATGAAAACATCTTAACCCTTATCCTGCTGTTCATGACAACCCCTACATTTGCAAACAGTGTAGATCCAGATCAGATGGCTTTTGAAGAAGCCATTCGATCAGGATCTGCACTGTTTGTCATTCAGTTTGTGAATTTGAACGAAAATATTATATGATGTAATCTGATTGGCTGATAGTCAGAAATGGGTGTGGCTAATTAAATTATTCAGCAGGATAAGGGTTAATACGTTGTCGGCTGAAAGTTTTACCCAGCAGGCTAAGAGTTGATAGCAACTGATTATTTTTTTCATCACAAAAAGCTGGGTTTTTATAATGTTGAGCGGGAAAAGTCGCATATCTGCAGCAGTCGACAATCATAAAGACTTGGATTCATAAACATTACATTAACCCTGGTCATGCTGAATCCGGATATGCCCTGCCTTTGCAAACAGTGTAGATCCAGATCAGTTGGCAGAAGCCAACTGATCTGGATCTGCACTGTTTATCATTAAAGTATGTGAATTTGTACCAACAACTTGGATCAAATAATCTGAATGGCTGAAAATAAGAAGTGGGCATGGCATCTTAATTTATTCAGCATGACAAGGGTTAACATGTATAAATATTGAATCAAGACCAGGTACCAGCTACCGTAAGTCTCTAACCAGGCCCACCCATCTTGACACGCAAAGACTCAAATAACAACTACGTGTATTACATATAATGACAGGATGTTGACTAATAATTGGCTACTGTAAGCAAAGGCGTGCTGTTTGATTATATGACATTAATATGTAATATGTATTCTATCTAACAAGCGCTCTCATTGGCAGTCACTGTTTTGAAGACTGGCCATTTGATTGGCTAACTGACCGTTTCTAATAATAAGTAACTTACTCAATAGGACAAGGCACTAAATTACAGACTACATAACGTTTACTGGGGCGGTAGTAATGGATACCCAAAAATATATTTTGGTGCAAAACCAAAAAACAAAAAACATTCTTCGCTAACCCAATACTATTACTTTCGAAACAAGACGAAATCATTTATTAACAAATGTTACCTAAAGCAGAGACTAAAATCTGGACACCTCAAGTATAGGCAGAAACCGGCAACCTCGGCCTTCGTTATGAAAACATGGACATCCCAAGGCCCTACAGACTATATGGGCTTTGGAATGTCCGACAAGGCCCAAATCGTATTACAGGAGACTTGATAAGGAGGAGTATTTGATGATAATTCTAGGATAATTTTCTCCAGTTTTCCATGAAAACATATGTTGTGGGTACTCATTAGAAGCGCCTCAGCGAGGCGCTTCTAATGAGTACCCACAACATATGTTTTTATGGAGAAATAAGAAAAATTATCCAAGAATTATCACCTGAGACTCATCCTTAATAAGTCCTCTGGTATTACATGTTGTGATACATGAATCCGTTTTAACGAATTCACTCACAGTACGCCTGTCTAAACAGTGTAGAACAAGATCATATGCCACAAAAGCGGAGCTGATCATGGTCTACACTGTTTCCAATGTATGTCGCAGTTTTTAGACACATCAAATGATTAAATGATCATAATATGGATAAACTTTAGGACATTGAAGGACATATTCAGTACGAGGAATCCACGTGACCAAATGAGTGGGTGCACGGAGTTGTTTAGCTCCGCATTTATAGGTTGGGCTTTTTTGGAATATCTTAGTTTATATCTAATGTAATTTGTTTAAATAAAGTGCAAAATACGCGGAAAATCAAGTTCTTTCTGGTGGCCTAAGCGGTATTCTGAGATCTGGTCTGATTCTAGAGAACATTCGGAGAATGATTTCCGTCAAAATTCGTGGACATTGTCCCGGTAGCCCATACTGAGAGCAAAAATATTCTTCGAATGTTGTCGGGCATCAGACCAGATCTCGGAATAGGGCTTACACGATGAGGAAGAGCTTGATTTCTCGCGTGATTTGCTCTTTATTTGATCAAATTCCATTAGGTATGAATAAAGATATTCTAAAAATAGAAACAAACTCCGTGTACCCTGTCATTTGGTCACGTGGATTCCCCACACTAATATATATCTGTGGATGAGTATATATTTGTTTAACGCTTAGCACTCTGGGTAAAATTTTCAGCAGACGACATTTTGAAATATTTTTCTTATTTTTCTCAGAAAACAGGATATGACATTTCATGCAAATTGTCTCCTAAGGAGACAATTTGCATGAAATGTCAAATCCTGTTTTCTGGGAAAAATAAGAAAAATATCATCAATCTGTCGTCTGCTGAAAATGCCCAGAGAGTGGTAAAGGTTAAATAAAGTGCATATCCTTCCATCTATCCACCTATTCTCTCAACTTTCAAATAAACACTCATTCTCTTGCCTGTATTGATCCATAAATTGCTGCTCTGGCATTATTCCTGTATATCTGAGCCTATGGCAAGATGTTTCCAAAAAACCATTAGATAATTACAGTGTTTGTATTGTTTCTCAAGGGAAATTAACCCTGGCAAGAACTTGTAAATGAGCCGAAGCACAGCAGTTCCTGCAAGACTGCATGAACGCCCAGCGAAGACCTAGATCAGCCTGCACATCTGCGCAGTTAACCAGAGCCATCGCAGGGCACACTGTGGGCAACCAAGGACCCAAAGCGTCTTCAGGGGAACACTGCAGACTGCTCGTCTGAGTCTGCGCTGGGTACACATGCTTCATTCGCGCACGCTGATCAGTCTTCGCTGTGCATATGAATACACTTTGGATCGTGAACTGCGAAGACTCCTACCACTGCGCAGTTGCGCGGGCACACAACGTTGAAACAACGTCCATTCAACGTTGATTCAACGTCTTGACGTTGAAAACGTTGAATCGACGTTGTTTCAACGTGAGTGCCTGCTGGAAATCTTTGTAAATGCTGTGCTCCGTTTCATACATTTTCGTGGAGAAATAAGAAAAAAAATCACGACTTTCTGACCTGACTCGCGTTTTGGCAGTTTTTACCCTGCTCCCCCCCCCACCCCCCCCCCCACCCCCACCCCACCCCCCCACCTTGTTCTGGGCCCTCAAACGTTAGAGGCAAGAGACCTTAGTGATGCATAAATGATCAATCCAAAATTAATTTTATTTATCTATGGCTTCGTATTTTAATCTATTTGTGTTCTAGAGGGCGATAATTATCAATATTTGGGCAATAGTTAACCCTTAAAGCATTATATTAAAGCAAATTGTAGCAGACGACAATCTAAAATGATTTTATTTTTCAGAGAAAATTAGACTTGACATTTCATGTGAATTCACATTTCATGTGAATTCACATGAAATGTCACGTCTTATTTTTTCTGAAGAAAAAAAAACAACAAAAAAACAACAACAAATACTTCAATGTGTCGTCTGCTGTAGTTGTAATTAACACTTTAAGGTTTAACCGCTTTAAATGACAAATCCCTAAATCTTATTAAAGGACCCCTTAATTCCAGAAAAAGGAGTCCCTGGTGCCCTCAGTTTAAAACCTTGAGGGAAAACCCTGTTGAATGAACTCAATACTAACCGACTACAGTTGGTTCCAGGTCCACAAAGACGGCTCGAGGTACATGTTTCCCGGCTCCTGTCTCACTGAAGAAGGTATTGAAAGAATCGTCCCCACCACCTATAGTCTTATCACTGGGCATCTGACCATCTGGCTGGATCCCGTGTTCAAGGCAGTAGAGCTCCCAGCAGGCATTGCCTATCTGGCAACCAGCCTGGCCCACGTGGATAGAGATACACTCACGCTGAAAATAGAAATAGCTTTTCTGTCTGGTGGAACTACTTAAACAAGGGTTTAAACCATTACCTCTTTCTCATTAATTCATGGCCACGTTTTTTCATTGAGAATAATTACAGTTTACTTCCAGTTTTTCATCACGCTCATTTAAAATAGTCTAACACACAGGCTAGGGTTTTAATCACGTCTTACACAGGGCTCTAAAATCTGGCCTGGGATGGCCTGTCCCGGATATAGAAATATTCCAGGAAATAAATAAGATTATTACCCAACCTACTATATGAGAAGTTATAAAGCATTTTTGACTATCTAACGCATTTTCAATCGTGACAAAAGCCAGCCAGATTGAACCGATTCTCAAAGAACTATCACCTGGACTCATATTTTGGACTATCTCCCGCTCAGTGGATCAGTTAGTTACCGGTATTTATTGATCATAGCAATCAAAGAAAATAGTCCCTTTAAAATATGAGTTGGGTAATAAAACATCTATATCATACCTTAAAACTATCACTCAAAACTATCAGCCCCTCGGTGCTGTGAACCACCTGATGAACTAGTGCCCGAGGCCGAAGGCGGCCTCGGGCGATAGTTCATCAGGTGGTTCACAGCACCGAGGGGCTGATAGCTTTGACTGTCACCCAGAAAGGTATGAAATAGTTGTATATTATCCTACGTTTGCAACAGAGTGTAAATTGAAAAATTGCCAGAAAATGAAATACTTGGTTCTCCAGCCCCCACCCACTGACCACACCCCACTGTCAGACTCGCGCCGCCGTTGGTGTTATTACTCGTTAGGATGCAGGGAATTTTCCTTTCTGTTTTGTCTTCAGCAATTTGGTTGCTTGTATTGACCATAAAGTTTTCTAAAAAAAAACAAAAAACAAAAAAAATGGGTAGCCTTTCCTTTCTCTATAAAACATTTAAAAGCTTGCCTTTGGAAACAAAGAACACGCAAAAGATTGTAAATCGGAGACTTGGTTTCATCACAAAAACACGCCTAAATAATTTTGACCCCCTTAAACCCCACTTTTATATAGTAAAACTGGGGTTTACAGGGTATACATTATTTTTCTTATAACTGCTCAGAAACATAGATTGTGCGTATTCGTAAGAACCGCCTCGCCTCGCCGAGGCGGTTCTAACGAGTATCCACAATCTATTTTAGCAGATATATGAAAAATATCAGAGTTTTTGTGTCTGAAAACTTTCAGTTTTTGGAGGTGATTTTTTTTTATATATTTGAATAGGTGTGTTTTCGTAACTAATGTTATCAAGTCTCTTCCTATACAGTCATACCGTTTGCGAGGCTGTATACGCCCCACCCAAGCCCTCACCTGCACCGGCTTAAGCGCTATTCGATTTTCAAAGTAATCAGAATGGGCTCGAAATAATCAAAGCACTGAGAGTGCTGATGGGCGCGGTTGCCTTCACTCGAGAACTAATTGGGATTTACGTTACGTTGAAATAATAATAGTAATAATAATATTAATAATAATAATATTAATAATAATAATAATAATAAACGCATTTATAAACAATACTCGTTTATGGCAACCCTTCTGGGTTTTACCCATTTAATGCAGACGTGTACATTTCAAATACAGACATATCTATAAATAAATACAGATATCCGTACTTTTTCCTTGTAATATAATTTGCACTAAAGTCTCGTTTTCTGATGGCAGGCTATGTTTATAGGATCGCCAAAGCAAAGAATAATCAATTAAGATTATCATTAACGCTCAGCATGCTGGGTAAAATGTTCTGCAGACGATATTTTGAAATATTTTGTTCCAGAGAATAGAATTTGGCATTTCATGCAAATTGTCTTTTGAGACAATTTGCCTCAAATTTCAAAACATATTTTCAAGGAAAAATTCTACAAATATCATCAGTTTGTCGTCTGCTGACTTTGCCCGGAGACTGGTAATGGTTAATCAATGGAAACAGACTACTTGGTTACATTAAATGGGAGTGTCAACAAACAGCAAATACGTTGCATCTGTTTTCAGCATTTCACAGGGGAATACTTCAGTCATCAACCGAAGGGAGATTAAAGTCTATGATATTTCAGAGGGAGGGGAGTGGGATGACAGGGCAAAAAAAAAAAAAATTTTAAAATGCAACGAGCCTCGATAGGGACTGTATAAATGTTCAAAATCTTTTTCTTTTTTTTTTTTTTTTTTCCTAAGCCTACCAAAGAAATCTTATGACGTCCCTTCAGGGCGATGGAATGTATCTTGTTAAAAGTTTCCACCAGAAAGTGTGTGTGCGTGCGTGTGTGCGTGCGCACGTGCGTAAGGAGCGGATGTAACTTCTTATATAAAGGATTATCCGAGTGTGCCAAAGCTTGGACTCTATTTTAGATAAACTATGGCGCAGTTAAATCACCCTCCACTTCTCCCTCTCCATTACCAGTCTCTACACTATCTCACTCGAGAGGCCGGCCTCGGTGGCTCAGTTGGATGCGCCGTCCGACTGGAGACCAGGAGGTTGCGGGTTCAACCCCCGCCGAGGTCGGCAACATTCTTTCGTGGAGATTGATCATGAAATATTTTCTACGGTCATTCTCTCCCTTCCGCTGATTCAAGAAGGGCAGTTGTCAGTTTCTGGCGAAAGAATGTGCACAATACTGGTTAACCGCTTAGAGGACTAAGCCTGCCCAGTAAACGTGTGGTAAGGTAAACTGACCGCGCTCGACATGACCCCATTGGGTTGACTGGACCGTAAAACCTCAACACAAACAAACAAATCTCACTCGAGAAGTTCTATTGACGCCCTACGTGTATATATGTATATATTGTCACTATAATATACCCAGGAATAAAATCAACATCGGCTCTTGTCAAATCAAAACATTATTTATTTGTTTACTTGTTTATTTTTAATACAAAAATTTTGATAGAAAGGAAGGCAATGATCATGAATCGGCACAATTACCCAACACCTTCCGTCCAAGACACCAAAAGGAAAGAAGGACGCATTTAAAGCAACGGCACCCCAATCAAAACACTACAAGCAGAAAGCCTTTCTTCAGTTTGTGAATGACGATGACTTGGTGTTTTACGTCTCTTTCAACATTATTTAAGTCATATGGAGACAGTGAAGTGGTGAAAGGTTCTGTGCAACGAAGCGCCGTACAACCATGAGCTGAATTCCAACTGTAACGGGATTCGAACCCGAGTCTTCGTTATCCGCCAGATCATCAGAAGCGGTAACCACTCGGCCACGCGGACGCTTCTCTATCTATACATGAGCCGGGGCACAGCATTTCCCAAAAAAACTGCATGTGCGCCCAGCGATGACTCAGACCAGCCTGCGCATCCGCGCAGGCTGATCTGAGACTTCGCTGCCCTCCTGAAGACACTTTGGATCCTTGGCTACCCAGAGAAGACTCTGATCAGACCGTGTGGATACGTAGGCTTATCTGGGTCTTCGCTGGGCGCACATGCAATCTTGTAGGAAATACTGTGCCCTGGTTAGAAGTTCTAGTCATTCAACTCTCCACGCACGTTTAAAATCAGTTATAGTATATTTTCCTCAATATTTTCCCGCTAACGAAACTACCACCACATGTTTCGGAGTGGCGATGAATAAGCAACGTGTTGCAAAAACATTTTAATTAGCTTTTCCTACACAAATTTATCATGTTTATTGAATCAGGCAGTGTGTTCTGTGAATTATTCATCAGTCAAGATCGCCTGATGCACAGAGCAGCCGCGCCATAATTTAATATATATCAACAACTGTGTGCGAAATATTAAGCCCGCGAAGATAAAACAAATGACACACGATATTACAGAAAATTCATGAAATTAACTGACGAATTTATCCCATTTATGCCTAGCGTCCAAAGCAGGGATACGGCAAGCAGTGTAGACCCAGATCAGACGCCGCATGATGTGGCGTCTGATCAGGGTCTATACTGTTTGCGCTAAATACAGGAAATTCTATAAATATATTAATGATAAAAACTAACCAGTCACCCCTTCTACTGGGAATGGTCCAATCTAAAGAATTAGACAGAACATGGGTTAAGGTATTCTGTCATTTTTTTTTCTCCCTTCCGAAAATGGGTCTACATTAAAAGGAAAAAAGTTTCTCCACTTAGGAGAGAATGTGAGCAAATTCTTTACTTTTATTGCAGATTTGGGTGAAATGGTTCCTTTAGGAGTAAATTATTTCCTTTTAGAGTAGATCCCTTTTCAACGGGAAAGCCAACAGGAAGTCAGAACTTGAAAGCCTTGAAAATAAAAGCACTGAGAGTACTGGTGGTTCGATTGCCTCTGAGTGTACGCGAACGGGGGACAAGACTGTTTCATTCAACCTTTAACCGCCTGTAATGCAGACCCTGATCAGACGTCGCATTTGGGTCTGCACTGTTTGCCAATGTCCCAAATGTCCCAGTCCAGGTTTTACAGATAACCCAGCAAACACACAACGTCGCAACAACGTTGTGTGTTTGCTGGGAACCCTCTATCAACAGCACTCTGACGTCACATCGAAAATAACCGTTTATTTATAGCGCGGCTATAAATAACCGTCACCTGGATTTCGTCTAACGCGCGGTTTGATTACATTGGTCAATGATAAGAACGTGGACAACAACCTTAAGGAAATTTTGCGTTTGTATGCTATAGATCGATTGTCCACAATCGACCAAAAAATGGCGGAAATTCTACCGATTGCATGCAATCCTCTTAGACACTTATGGAATTCAAGTACAACTGCAAGTAAACAAATATAAGAACCCTTTCTGCAGCCTTCAATTAAAGCGGGAAAGAACCGCGAAAAGCGGATTTATGAATTTTGCCACTAGCAATCGCACCCATTCGAGTAGACTGGCATTCAACTTTTAAATTAAACAATGACTGCATAAAATGCATAAATGCATTATCTGTTCCTATAGAATCAAATGAAATTAAACATTTCTCTCTGATGCTGAATTCTAGCTTGGACCCAATATACATTATTAGGTCAGAGATTCTAGAGACCAACCAGCCTTTAAATCCATGATATTATACTGGTTTTATTTTAGTGGATGTAACAAACAGGATTATAAGAATAATTATATTGCTACTGGAGACTGGAGCCAGTCTACCATTCGCGTAATCGGATAAGCTTTTTCTACGCCCGGGGCTATACTTTTTCCGAAATAAATACCCGCAAATAGCCCTATGGGCACAGTAAGACCAAGGGCAGCCTGTGCATCATACTACCAAAGTTCTTAATAAATTATTTTTTCACTCAGTTTCTCAACAAGACCTTTGTTTGGCGCTTCGAATGAGCACCAAAGAATATTTTCGTGAAGAATTAAATGATATATTTATCAGTGAAAACGCCACACATCTAGAGCTCCGTACAGTACCCTTTTGATGACTTCTCCGAGCCCGAACAAAATTGTGTGCAGTGATTTTAACCGCGGGCCTGATACACGGTTTTCCCAGCCAAATTCCAGGCATAATTTACTAAAGGATGGTCAACGTGTGAAATGGGCTCTTATCGCATTAGCGAGTAACGAAGATCCTGATCAGCCTGCGCATTACACAGGATCAGAATCTACGTTGCCCGTTCTCACAGTCATGGAATACTGTAGTATCAACGATCATAGAAGCTTCCGAGCATTCTAATCAGGGCCTTCGTTGTTCGTATATTGACAAAAGGGCTTTTTTTTTCGTTTTGGGCATGAAATGGTATCCTGTATCAAGCCATACATCCAGAATCATTAACGCTTAGCATTCTGGGTAAAAAAAAATTTCAGACGACATTCTGAAATATTTTTTTTTTCTTATTTTCCAACAACAAAAAACAGCATTTGAAATTTCGAGCAAATTGTTGCACGAAATGTCATATCCTGGTTTCTGGGGAAAATAAGAAATGAATCCTCTGCTGAATTCAGCCAAGAACGCGGTAAACTACAAACGACACAGTTCCAGATAAGAGCCAGTATCAGAGAAATATTTTTATCATTTATCCATGAAAACATTTGTTGTGGATACTCATTAGAAGCGCCTCGATGAGGCGCTTCTAATAAGAATCCATAACATATGTTTCGTGTAGAATAAGAAAAATCTATTCTTTGTGTCGAAAATAGCATCTTATCTGGAACTATGAACCGAGCAAGATTTTTTAGATTTTCCGCAGAAAGAAAAAAACAAGGCTTAAAATTTCATGAGAATCACGCGTTCCCCATTTTCAAACATTACAAAAACAAAAAAGAAAAACAGAAAAAAAAGAAGAAAAAATACCACTTCTTCGGTCAATTTTCAAACTCCACATAAATACTTAGAAATGCAGGGTAAAATTTCAGCAGACGACATTTTGAAACATTTTTCTTATTTTTTCTAGAAAATATGGTTTGATATTTCATGCAAATTGTCTCCGTAATTTGCATGGAATATCAAAGCCTGTGTTCTAGAGAGATAAAAAAAATATCATTAATTTGTCGTCTGATGAATTTGCCCAGGGAATGGTAATGGTTCAACATTAAACGCGGTAAAATATCTCGATCAAACAAACTGACGCGCCCAGAATCTTAGGAATCCAGTTATAAAAGCTTAATAAGGTATATTTTTACATGTTAAGTTAAAAATGTTCAACAAAAGATTTGTACTTACCATGTTTTTGGTCCTAAACTAGAAGAATTTTTTTAAAAAATTCACAAAAATATGTGTTCTTCACTCACTTTGACTTAACGAGTCGGCTGTGAGGGAGAGACTGACTCATTCACTTGCCGGCTGCTAAATATAAAATGGAATTGTGCCAAGCGAAAAGGGACATTGTTTTGCATAACCTGCCCTTCAGACTTCTTGTTAAGGGTGGGTTTTCATTGTTTCCGCTGTTTACATATAGGCCGCGTGAAATTAATATCAAAAAGGACAGGTCCTGGCCTGAGAAACACAGTCCAGTGTGTGTCTACAGATTTCGCTAATGTAACAAGGTACTTTTACGCGTGATAAAACTGATTTTCATAAAATAATCACTGAACCTTACATACTAGTCTTTGTGCGCGACCTCTATCGGTGGCTGCTGTCTTGAATACAACAATTTTCGATAGATCGTGGATTATCTACGAAAACGCGCGGGAAAGGATTGGTGTCTGACACAGTGGTGTTAAGTAGCGTGTTATTCTTCCACAAGACTGTGTCAGATCTTAATTTTTTGCACTGGTTATCTCTTTCACTGCCACGGGCGATAATAATAGGTTTTTGCAAACAGCATAGATCCAGATGAGACGGCTCATAATGAGCCGTCTAATCTGGATCTACGCTATTTGACATTCAGTATTTCAACTTTACATATAAACTTCTTTCCAAGCGATTTTTTATTTAAAAAAAAACAGACGACAAATGTCGTCTGAAATTTGGCACCGAAAGAGTAAATAATTGTTTAAGTTTCATAAAAGATAATGATTGGTTGTCTGGTTGTTGCCCCAGGTTGTTGCTTTAGCTGAATTCCGAACAAGCTGCAAGCGAAAAGAAATTTGTACCTACTCGTATACGTCCCGGGGTATATACGTATACCGTATTGCATGATTTGGGACGAACAGCAAATATTATAAATATCGTTAGAAATTGTGGTCTCCAGAAGTACAGAATTTGCAATCAAGTGAAACGCAGAACGTCCGGATCTTCCATTCGCCCCTCATCGGGACCAGGGGTGATCGGGATAATCGTGCGATTCAGTATGGCGACCAAGAGTATGTACGCTGCGAAAATGTAAAAAAAAAAAAAAAAAACAATAACAAAAAAAAAAAAACGGATATATGTATGATTCTGGAGAGAAATTCTTGACATCTTCAGCCACGTACTATAATCATGGAACTTAATCATTTATGATAACATGATACGTCTTTTGAGAAGTTTAACCCATTGTAGTCGGGAGCCCGTAAATTGGTAATTGGCAAACAATGAAGACCCAGGTCAGACGCCGCAGACCGCGGCGTCTGATCAGAGTCTCCACTGTTTGCAAATAGTTTAGCCATTTTTCTCTATGAATATGTAAATCTCATAACCTGACGTACCTAAAAGTGAAAGTGGACTCTTCCAATATATAGTGTGGGAGAGTCTATTCAGTCTACAATGGGTTAATAAAGTGAAAGTAAAATGTTTAAGGTGAATGAATCACCTCGAGGTTTTGCCGCCATTTTTCACAAGAACGGCACCGTTTGTGACTTCTTTTTTTTTTTCTTTTGTTTTCTTTTTTTTTTTATTATTATTTTTTTTTCCTTCCTACACACTTAGTCCTTTCCTTAACCCACTGTAGACTGAATGAACCCCCCCACACACACACACACACACACACTATATATATATATATTGGAAGATTTTAATTTCAATTTTAGGTCTGTCAGGTTATGTGATTTAGATACGCCTAGAGAAAAATTGTTGAACTATTTGCAAACAGTGGAGACCCTGATCAGACGCCGCATTTTGCGGCATCTGATCTGGGTCTGCACTGTTTGCCAATTACCCTTTTAGGGGTCTCCAGACTGCAATGGGTTAAAGAATAGAAAGATTTTGCCATCATGGGGGACAAATTCGTTCCTTTTAGAATAGATCCTTTTCAGAAGTGTGCGGGGATGGGCGGGGGAGCAATTTGACAGTTACATCCTTTGGAAATGTATCCACCTCTCCGCCAACGCCCCCACTCTCCCACCCCCACCCACCCCACATCCCTTCATTTCTACAAAAGAATATCGATCCTGATTATTTCACTCCAAAAACCGTTTTTGCAAAAATGAGTACAATATAGTTCAGAGTCAGTAAGGACTGTTTTTTTTTTTTTTTTGTTTTGTTTTTTTTTTTTTTTTTCCGCAAAAATGAGTACAATATAGTTTAGAGTCAGTAAGGACTGTTTTTTTTTTCTCTTTTTTTTTTATGAATTAAGCTGGAAAATCACAAACACACAAAAAAAATGGAGCACATGCAGTGATTAAAGTACTGGTGCTAGAGGTCTCGGGGTTGGAACCCCGCTCACAATGACAATTTTTTCTGGGTTCGAACATGCTCCGTATAACTTCCCTGGTAAGGATGATGGAAACACAATGCACCGGTCCTCGGATAGGGACATTAACTGGACAATCTTCTGCTGGACGAGGCATTCCCTGTACAAGTTTAAAAAGCCCCGCTGCTGAGACAAAAAGTTCCCTTTAATGACCATCTTGAAAATCGGCTAACTCTATCGTTATTCGCTTACAAAATATAATGTCGATGAGTAGAGACAACCTTTATCAAACTGTCTTGCTGACCTAGGTCTTGGCTCAAGTTCGTTGTTCGTATACGACGTAGGGCCCTTTTCTTATGTTACTACACACATTATAATATGAGGCGTAACGCGAGAAAACATCCGCCCAGCGAAGATTCAGATCAGATTGCGCTTTCGCGCAGTCTGATCAGAATCTTCACTGGGCACATTTTGGATAGCCAATGATGTAACGTTTCTTCGTGTGGACAACGAAGACTCTGATCAGACTGCACGGATGGGCAAGCTGATCTAAGTCTACGTAGGGCGCACATGTCAGTAGGCATGTTTACTGTCTCAGTAGTTCATATATAATATGTTTATTCATGAAGCTTTATCAAAGCATTTACTTATCTTTCCCTAAGAAAAGACATATGTCGTCCATACATTTTGTGATATCCAATATACGTTTTTATCCTAAGTATTGGGACAGACAACCTGAGCAAACAGTGCAGACCTAAATCAGACGCTGCAGAACGCTGTGTACAGTCAGTTTGCCATCCGTCCAGCCGTTTTAGGGACATCAACACGTAATGAAACAGGGTGTTCAAAGTTTAGGACAAGTATGGTAAGGAATATGAGCGCCCCAATATTTTGCGTTAATATGGTAATGTAGTATGCATATCTTACTTTAGAGAAATCAATTTTCAGATAATAAATGCACTGTATGACGGCTTCATAGCTGTAGCTTGTCGTAATTTTTGTGTGAACGTGGAAATAGTAGTATTGATAAAAGCGTTGCCATGCAGTATGCCAAAATGCTCAATATGATGTGTTGCGCCAAGCATATGGGAATAGCGAATGCCAAGATCAGACTGTGCATCCGTCACGCAGTAGGCCAAAAATGCTCAATGTGATGTGTCGCACCACGCATTCGCGCAGTCTAATCTAGGCTCCAAAATTACTGGATATTGTCGACTGTATCAGTGGAAGGTATAGGCAATAATTAGCTGGATGAATGTATGCGGTTCGCATACGCTGGGAGAAGACATCTTTCCATTTGGCATGGTTGAAATGAATGGTTTTTGAATAATTACGCACAAAGAAAATAAGATTCTGATTAACCCATTTATGCCGACTGGACTCTTCTACCTCAACTCTTTGGATAAGTCCATTTCAAATAAAAGGGGTGTCTGGTTAGTTTTTATTATTACGATGTTTTATAGAAATTCCTGTATTTACTGCAAATAGTGTAGACCCTGATCAGACGCCGCGTTCTGCGGCGTCTGATCTGGGTCTACACTGTTTGCCAATGTCCCTTTTATGGGACGCTAGGCACAAATGGGTTAAAAACACATTATTTATAATCTAGGCAGGGGTTGAATTATCAAAGGAGGATACAGACTATGATGAGCTTGTGCGGATTTAGGATGACCTAAATATGCTAGTTTCGCATAAGCTGGAAGACATTTTTTTCTTTTTATCCATAAAAATTTGAAGTAAAAAGTACCGTTTTGAGCTAAATCTTGGGACACATTAACCCTTTGACATACTTTTGTCCTAAAATTTAAAAAAAAAAAAAAAAAAAAAAGAAAAGAAAAAAAACAGTTTACTACCTATTGAATGATTCTTTTTAATAATTAAACAGAAATAAAATTCGATGTGAAAAGCATCGTATTTTCGAATTATTGGGCTACCTTAATTATTCTGAAGTTTAAACAAATCCATTTCACTACCAGACTATGTGTCTAAAACTCTCAGCGGCAAGCAACTTAGACCCTGTCTAATCTGGGTCTACGCTGTTTGCTCGGATCTATCTATGTAGGTAGATACGGTGAACTGAGGAGAGCGGTGTTTTCAAAACAAACAGTCGATTATATTACAGAGGTTACCAACCACAAACATTACACTACACCGGTCGTTTGTAACCACGTCCCCATCCCCCACTCTTATCCACCCTACCCGCTTCTTCCCTCCCCCCCCCCTTCCCCCCCCCCCCCCACC